>OX393556.1:71401887-71781887 GCA_947650365.1 Chamaelirium japonicum | reverse complement strand
TAATGGAATGATATGTTGTTTGTAATTGTTGGAAGTTGGATCAAAGTTATTTGTAATTTGTTGGAATTTGTAATGGAATGATATGTTGTTTGTAATTTGTTGGAAGTTGGATCACAGTGAAATTTGTAATGGAATGATATGTTGTTTGTAATGGAATGATATGTAGTTTGTAATTTATTGGAAGTTGGATCACAGTGAAATTTGTAATGGAATGATATGTTGTTTGTAATGGAATGATATGTTGTTTGTAATTTGTTGGAAGTTGGATCACAGTGAAATTTGTAATGGAATGATATGTTGTTTGTAATGGAATGATATGTTGTTTGTAATTTGTTGAAAGTTGGAATGATATGTTGTTTGTAATTTGTTGTAATTTGCATCACAGTGAAACCTGCCAGAGACTGCCCATACAACCTGTTAAAATATAGACGAAATTCGGACGAAATAACAAATTTCGTCTATGTTTCGTCGAAGAAAAATTACACAATCAGGCTAACCGAGACTGTCTTTAAGCTGTGAGACGAAATCAGGACGAAATAACAAATTTCGTCTATGTTTCGTCGAAGAAAAATCACACAGTCACCTTCGCGAAACCAGCTTTTGGCTTTTTCGTCTAGTTTTCGTCTAGTTTTCGTCCTAAAAAAATCACAGTCATTTCTGCCAGAGACTGGCTTTTGGTTGTGTGACGAAAATCGGACGAAATACCAAATTTCGTCTAGTTTTTGTCGCCGAAAAAGCACAGTCAGTTTTGCCCGAGAGTGGCTATGGGCTGTGTGACGAAAATCAGACGAAATACCAAATTTCGTCTAGTTTTCGTCGCCGAAAAAGCACAGTCAGTTTTGCCCGAGAGTGGCTATGGGCTGTGTGACGAAAATTGGACGAAATACCAAATTTCGTCTAGTTTTCGTCGCCGAAAAAGCACAGTCAGTTTTGCCCGAGAGTGGCTATGGGCTGTGTGACGAAAATCGGACGAAATACCAAATTTTGTCTAGTTTTCGTCGCCGAAAAAGCACAGTCAGTTCTGGCCGAGAGTGGCTATGGGCTGTGTGACGAAAATCGGACGAAATACCAAATTTCGTCTAGTTTTCGTCGCCGAAAAAGCACAGTCAGTTTTGCCCGAGAGTGGCTATGGGCTGTGTGACGAAAATCGGACGAAATACCAAATTTCGTCTAGTTTTCGTCGCCGAAAAAGCACAGTCAGTTTTGCCAGAGAGTGGCTATGGGCTGTGTGACGAAAATCGGACGAAATACCAAATTTCGTCTAGTTTTCGTCGCCGAAAAAGCACAGTCAGTTCTGGCCGAGAGTGGCTATGGGCTGTGTGACGAAAATCGGACGAAAGAACAACGTTCGTCTAGTTTTCATCGCCGAAAAAGCACAGTCAGTTCTGGCCGAGAGTGGCTATGGGCTGTGTGACGAAAATCGGACGAAATACCAAATTTCGTCTAGTTTTCGTCGCCGAAAAAGCACAGTCAGTTCTGCCCGAGAGTGGCTATGGGCTGTGTGACGAAAATCGGATGAAATACCAAATTTCGTCTAGTTTTCGTCGCCGAAAAAGCACAGTCAATTCTGGCTATTGGCTGTGTGACGAAAATCGGACGAAATAACAAATTTCTTCTAGTTTTCGTCGACGAAAGTTGGACGAAATCACAAATTTCTTTTATGTTTTCTTTATCTATAATTTTTGTTCACTCTAATGTTTATCTCTCTATAATTTTTTCTCTCTATAATTTTGTCTCTATAATTTTTTTGTCTCTATAATTTTTCTCTCTGAGTTTTTTTTTCTCTCTATAATTTTTTCTCTCTATAATTTCTCTCTCTATATTATTTATCTTCTCTCTATGTCATTTCCACTCTCTATGATATTTTCTCTATGTAATAGGAGAAGCAAAAGATATCCAATGTTCTTCTAAGATCAGTTTGCACTTTTTTCCTGCGCCATGAACTCCAAATAGAGGATGCGAAGAAATACCAAATAACCCATTTGGAATCACTTGCCATATGGATCCGAGACATGCATTCAAACAAAAACTTAAGATACGTCATTACATTACAAAACTTAAGATATGTCATTTATAAACTTAAGATATGTCATTACATTTCAAAATCCGAGACATGCACCATATTCAAACAGAAACTGAATAACTTCTTAAATGCAAAATCTTAAGAAATGTCATTACATTACAAACTTAAGATTTGTCATTACATTACAACATTCGTGACATGCAATACTCCAGAAATATCATTACAATAGAGTTCCCCCTCACATATCATTACAATCACCTTCATTCATATTACAATGAATATAAATAGAAAGACCATCATAGCTAAAAGTTTATCAGGAGGGAGATGCTCGCTTTGGAACTTGGATAAGTGACCTTCAGCCTCCTCCAAGGAACGAAATGAACGATACAAAGATCCTCCATAGCCATTAACTTGTCGTTGACATTCCTCCCAAGTGTAGTAAATCCCAGGCCTTCTACCCACAAATACCACATAGTATTTATTTGCCATAGGTACGATACCTGTATAATCATGTCATTCAATAAGTTTTATAAATATTGAAAAAAATGCAGAAATTAAAAACAAGAATATATATCATAATATGCATATATAACAACAAGTAATCATAGTGATTTCAATAATTCAGTCAGACATGTTATAATGACTGGAAGAAGTATGTGTAAAGTCATAAAGGGAACAAGTAAAAAAAACATGATACCTTTACTCTGTAATAATAGGAAAGTTACATGATTTTTTATTATGTCCAGAACGTTTACATCTAGCACATTTGACAGTCCGGCGTTCCTCACCCTGTGAGAGAATTCTTTTTTTCTTTGGCCTTCCCGCAGTTTTTTTTCCAATGGGTGGGATTAGTTTATTAGCTGATTGAATACTTTCTGGGATCTTCCACTCACTTTTATCAGCAACTGGATATATAGATTCTGCATAGGTTGCCCTGTAGTTATCCGCTGTATAGTAGTGTGCACAAAATAGATAAGGATCCATCTTATACTGTGCAATTCCGGCTAATGCATGTGAACATGGCATGGTCATCACATCAAATTTACGGCATGTGCATTTTCGATTGCTTAAAACTACATGATCATAATATTGTATAGATCTGACCATATACTCATCGAGATTAATAGGATGACACGCTGTGCCACGAGCTCTATCCATATCTCCGGCTATCTGATTTTCTACCCATTTTGTTAGTTTTGTTGTCAAAGTTGTTGCCGTATTTCTTCGTTTGAACCATAAAAGTTGGAGCTTTAACCGATATTGCTCCAAAATCATAGTGATGGGTAGTTCTCTGATATCTTTTAGGACACTATTGTAACTTTCAGAACTATTTGTGGTTATAATATTATACCTTCTGCGTGTGAAATACGCTGTAGTCTATTTTGCTGGCTCAATTTCTCGTAACCAGTCATGTGCATCTTCATTCATGTGCTTTATAGTTTCCATCACTTGATAAAACTTTGATTCTCTTGTTGCCTTTGCAGCTGTATAAAAGTAAGAGTATAATCTTTGTTGTTTGAATTTGGCATACATGTTTTGCGAAATATGGAACGCACAATAACTATGTACAGCATCTGGAAAGACAATAGGAACTTGAGCCAATAAAGCCTTGTGTCGGTCGGATATAATAACCAAATCATTAACTTGACCCAAGCTGTCCCGTAGTTGTGTTAAGAACCAATTCCAACTTTCATTGTTCTCCGATTCACCAATCCCAATAGCCACGGGAAATATATGATTATCTCCATCCAAAGTGGTTGCAATAAATAAAATACTTTTGTACTTGCCTTTTAAATGAGATCCGTCAACGGCTATTACTGGTCTTAGATTTTGTCTTTGAAAACTACGTAAACATGGACCAAGAGCCATAAAAACAGCCTTAAATCTGTCTTCTTCCCTTAAAATATTAGTGATGGTTCCAGGATTATTTTGTGCAACTTCATGACAATATGCTGGAAGAATTACATACGAGTCCTCGTATGAGCCTCTTAAAAGAGCAATTGTCATCTCCCTTGCCAGCCATGCTTTTCGATAAGTGATCTGCACACCAAATTCTTGTTGCACATCAGATATAATTGCTTTGGGAGAGTACAATATATGTGCTTCTATTCGAGCTTTCACAAAATCACATATCAACTTGCTTGTAGCTTGTTGATGATCAATTCCACGCTGCGGCAATGAGCAGTTGTGTAGACCTAGGAAAGTAATTTTGAAAACATCACACCCTTTTTGTCTACTTGCACGTAATCTCCAACTGCAATTTTCTCTTTTATATTTTAATGCATATCTTGTTTTGCTGGACTTCATCACCTTGTACTCAGTGTTTGTAAATAAAGCATTCTTCTGTACCATCTTGATCAATGTGTCTTTATCTATAAACATCTGATTAGGATAAAGTTGTTGATAATCATCTTTTACTTCAACAGCAATAGGGAATTCGTTAGGTACGTATTTGTCTTCATAAACCATAACCGAATCAGGTATTGAAGACTTACGTTCATCGTTTTCCATCCAACTACTGCTGGCAAAACACTTTTTCTTACTATATCTCAGTGGTACTTCTTTCTTCCTTCTTTGTTTTTCAGTCTTACTTCCTTCTTGCTTACAGATAATATCCTTATCCTTCAACTGACTATTCTGTTGAGTGTGCTTTGGAGATACTACCATATCCGCAGGAGTGTCAATGAATAATTCCTCCAATACATGACAACCAGCAAGCTTTTGGTTAAGATCTATAGATAATTTTGCATCTCTTCTTGACCCATTATGATCGTCATCTGTATTCACCTTACTGGGCATATATTATTTAAAAACATATAAGTACATGAACTAATTAATCATCAGAATTACAACATAAGATATTTCAAAAAATTATTCATACCTTCTGTCATTCATAACAATATCAAATAATAGAGGGTTGTCTTCAGGTTTCTCCACACTCTTGTACTCAATACGTTGATTGACATCTTGACTGACATCTAGTGTGCATGGTACAAAACTGAAATCCTCACCATAATTAATATCAGTCTTTTCATCCGTATGCAAATCTCCAACACCGAATGATGACGATATCGAACAATGAAGCTACGATGATGTCGAGATATTTTTTAAGTCAACGGGAGGGGTAACTACACAAGGTGTTTTACGCGACACCTGTGTCGTTTCTTTCAACTTCCTCTTACTACCGAGTGGTTCGATTTCAATCGACCTGTCAATAGATCTCGGATTTTTCAGCACTCTGCTTATCAGTAATGGGACATTGCTATTATTGGCTCGGATGTTATGGGCAATAAATACTGCAACATCATTATCATCCACAATTTCGGCAGGAGGACATGCAAGTGTACTTGGATATAAAACCTTTATTGTGATTTCATACTCTTTGAGACTATCATTTGTAATCTTATAAATTTCCTGAAGAAGACAGTCAAAATCCGATTTTGTAGATAAAATGATACTTTTAGTTCTTCCACCCCTGTACTCGTATTTTTCTTTCAAATATAACAATTCTCCATCGTAACAACAAAGTATCGGTAATGTTGAATCCATATTTCAAATCCCTGTTAGCATAGAATCACAATATAAAAACTCAGCAATATAAAATTTGATATCAAAGGTTAATCATTTTATCGATTTCATCACTTTTTCATCACTTTTTCATCCTACAATGTGATGTTACTATTTTAAGCATAGAACCACAATATCAAAACTCAACAATACCAAATTTGATACCAAAAATTAATCATACGTATCCAATACATACTAGACTTATCAATTTCGTTCATTTTTCGTCCATCTTTCATCCTAAAATATGCTGTTAATATTCAACTACTTTTTGTTGATTTCGTTCCTTTTTTTCGATTGGTTGTTGTTGTTAATGAAATCATAAAGTAATAAAAAACAATGAAGAAGTTAATCAAACATATATGAAAAAAATCGCAAAGCATGGAGGTGAAGTATAGGAGTCGTTGAAAGGGGGTGAAGTGTAGGACTCATCACGACCAATATAATATAAATTCAGCTAATTTTGTCGATTTCATCCCTTTTTCGTGCTAACCATAATGATGAATACCCAATTTTATCAATTTCGTTCATTTTTCGTCCATCTTTCGTCCTAAAATATGCTATTAATATTCAACTACTTTTTGTTGATTTCATTTCGATTTTCGTCACACAGCCAATAGCCAGAACTGACTGTGCTTTTTCGGCGACGAAAACTAGACGAACTTTGTTCTTTCGTCCGATTTTCGTCACACAGCCCATAGCCAGTCTCGGCCAGAATTGACTGTGCTTTTTCGGCGACGAAAACTAGACGAAATTTGGTATTTCGTCCGATTTTCGTCACACAGCCCATAGCCACTCTCGGGCAAAACTGACTGTGCTTTTTCGGCGACGAAAACTAGACGAAATTTGGTATTTCGTCCGATTTTCGTCACACAGCCCATAGCCACTCTCGGGCAAAACTGACTGTGCTTTTTCGGCGACGAAAACTAGTCGTTGAAAGGGGGTGAAGTGTAGGAGCCGTCGAAAGGGGGTGAAGTGAAGGAAGACTCACGGGATTTGATGATCACCTTTGAAATGGGTGGCCGGTTGTCCCTCAGTTGCCGTCGAAAGAGGTGGAGGAAGCTGCCGTCCAAATGAGGGAAGTGAAGGGCGACTCAATGGAAGCTAGGGTTTTAGTAGTAAAGTAAAAGGGTAGTTTGGTCCCAAAGAGTTTCAGTGGTCATTTTGGTAAAGCCAAAAGCAACCTGGCCCATTCTCAACAATAGTTGAGAGTTGGTGGCCATTTCGGTAAAAACCTCTATATTTTGCCTCCCGTACGGTTAAAAAAACACTTAACCCCCGTACGGTTAAAAAAACTACAATTTGCCCCCCTTCAATTCAGTTGACAAAAGTGGTATTATTTCAAACTTTAGGGAGCGATTCTGGAGCAAAATAAACTATAGAGGGTTCCAGTGTTTTTGAGCTAAACTCCGGGGGGCAAAGTGTAATTCACTCATTTGTCATGTACATTTTTGATCATTTGAGCCCTGACTGCACTTTGGGTGTAGGTACAGTAGGTTGACATCACACCATCCGGACGCTCGTCAGGAAGAGTCAACTACCCTCCCAAGTCCCAAGTTTTTACTCCCGAATTCGAACCGTTGTACCCTCCTCCCAAACGATCAGACACATTTAGGGTTAGGGTTTAGGAGGTTTTTCATCGCCTCCGCTTCCTCCCCACGCGGATCCTCCATCTCTCGCCATGAACTCCGTCCTCCTCGAAACCCTAATGGAGGACAAATCTCCCAGCTTCGTCCCTCCCGCTGGACCGAATTTCGAAACCGTGCTACAGGAATCCATCGATCGGCTCCTGAGCGAAATTCAGAGGGGATCCTGCGATTTCTCGGGTTTCCGCTCGGTCTTCTTCCGGCTCCTCCAGTCCATCGCCGACCCGCCGCTCGAAATCATCTGGTTCTACTCGGCCGTGAGCTACCACGAGAGCATTCCCCTGAAGAAGGGCTTTATCGACCGCGTCGTGGCGGTCCGCGACCTCCTTCAGCTGTTCACTGCGTGCTCGACTTCATCCGATGGCCTGAAGTGTATAGCGCTGCTCGCTCCCGCTCTTTCCGAGCTGTATAAGTGCGTGATGGAGGAGGAGAAGGCCTCGGAGAAGCAGAAGAGGGTGAGGCGGGAGATCGAGTCCTTGATGGAAGGCATCCTCAGCCATATCAGCATTTGTATCAGTAAGAGCTCCAGCGGACGTGATTCTTCTGTTGATCTGCTCCCTTGTTTCATGGATCTTGTTCGAGTCTGGACAGTGCAGCGGCCAGGTAGCGGGGATGGGTTAGAGATGATATTTCCCTTGGCCAGTGATGAAATCAGGGACCGGTTTCGGAGTGGAAGGTGCAATATTGGTTATTTGTCCGGGGTTGTGATTGCTGAGGCTTTCCTGCTAAGGTTGTGCTTGAAGGTTCTAGCGGGTGGGGCTTCAAGGCCGGAGCTGCAGAAGGAGTTGAGGATCTGGGCAGTTAGTTCAGTAACCGTGTTCCGGAACTGTGCCTTCTTTGGTAATTACATAGCCTCTCATTTTGGGTATAATCCATTTGGGCTCATTGAACTTTGTGGGGCTTGGTCTTATGACTGAGTTCTTAAACATTTTAACTGTTTCTTTCTTCCAAACATGCAATGAGGATATATATAGATAGGTGGATTCTGTCTCAACGGAATAATTGGTTTAAGGTAGATTATGTCTCCAACGGAACTTTGTTTACTGAAGCATGACTATGCACCATTCGGAAAATCATTGGTCTTTTTCTTTTGTCATGTTAAATATGCTTGGATGTTTCAACAATGAATGGATGTATGGTACCAAGTAGAATCATTGAGTATTCGCAACCAACAAATCACTACATAATGATTTTGTTTCTTTGACTTGCATCTATGTCGATTGTATCAATTAATATAAGAAACAACAATTAGTAACTCAAGATATAGGCTCCTTCAGAACAATAATTGAACAACAACAATAACAACAACGAAGCCTTATCTCCACATATATCAGGACAATAACTGCAGGATTGAAAATGCACAACTGCAACTTGTATTGCATAATGTTTAGTTCTTTCCTGTTGATTTTCCTTGACTTGGGATTATCTCCAGCTTTGATCTATTTGGGATGGTGTTTAGATAGGGTTATTTTCCCTAGAAGCTTGTCAATACATTATAGGGAAGCCCCATTGTTTGACTTGATTCTAACTTCTGCATGTTTATAAGCAGAGATATTGTTGAGGCTGTTGCTGGACCCAACACTGCCTGTCATCTCCCTCTTGGTAAGTCAATACAACTTTGAAGTATTATCCTATTCATGAACAGCTTCTGAAAGATCTACCCCTCAATCAATTAAGGTTCAAACCCACTCACTTGTATTCTAGTTAGCCCTACTTCTTTTAATAGAAAACGTTCACTAATGACAAATTTGATAGGAACGTTTTGCTAGATAAAATTAATGCGACACAAGATCATGATCAAACTTTTTGTGCAATAACTTATGACAAGACAATAAAGTGTTTCCATTGTCTGCAATAACTTATGACCAGTAAAGTGTTTCCATTGTCTGCAATAGATCTAGTCTGTATGAAAATCTCACTGATCAGATAACTTTGCAAGAAGAAAAAGTGGGGTTTTAGAATCTATTATTTTCTTGCAAAAGATGGACCGATATAAATTAGCATCCGAGGCATATATCTTGTTAATATCGCTGCCATAGATCAAACATATTTTCTTTCTTGATCAAATTTGGCCATATTTGAATGGAGTACAATTACTACTCTAGTCCGTAGTAGTCCAGTCTAGTTATTGGGTTATGATACTTGCTTCAAAATCTTCTTCTTCATCATCCTTTTCTCTTTTGTGCTATTATATTTCAATTTGTGTTATGCTGTTGTTACCTTTTCCATTTTATAAATCCATGCATTGTTAAGATTCAACTACCAAGGTCATTATGTATTCCCTAAACATCATTTGAAATCGACTAGGAAAGTTATTGTATTGCATGGTTTGTTTCGTTAGTTGCGTATGTGTATGTTATATTTTTTTCTTGAATTCCTATTACTAGTTTACTACGTGTCATGTATAGCCCACAGTTCTGTTCTATATTATAGGATGAAATGATGAAGTAGAAAGGTGTTCTACCATGGTCTAGATTGATCATATCCTACACTTAGAATGGGTACACGGTTAGTGCTGAATGTTCATCCACTTTCATGGCTGCCATAAGACTTTAGTGTCCTGGTGAGGGAATGACTACTCCAATTGGTTTGAGATAACCTCAACAATACATAGGTGTACGCTGGATACCTTGAACAACCAGTACTCAATGTGTTTGCTTCACAATTAGGTACTATTAGTTACTTCATTATACCAAAGTAAAACCTTGATCGTACATAGTTATAATTTATCCCTAGACCCAAGGTTTCTGCCACTTGCTGATGATGTATCCTAGTAACTTTGGATCCAACCTCCATACTGATTAGCATGATTTCAAACCTGGAGTAGATATGGTTGTCACGTTATGCATTGAGTAGGGGTTTAACCGCCGGACAAGGAAATCAACCAATTACAATGTGTTATTTAACCAATGTAGTGTTATGATCAGAATAAATTCCGAGTCTAGTGACTCCAAACTTTATTGAGTGTTTTATTTTAGTTTTTATATATATTCTATGACATATATTTATTATATCTATAAATTAATCAAATTTTTTGAATGGAAGTTTCATGTTGATTGATTTTATAAATGTTTTGGTCAACTTATGTATCTTATGAGGACATATTTGGTTAGTCTGGAGTTTATTAAGTACTTAGATATTGCCTTTGCGCTAGCCACGAACACGAATGTGTGGAGAAATTATCTTGGGAGAACTATTTGTATACAAAGGAACATATTCGTAATTTCTTGAAAGCCCGTAAACAAATGTGTAATTTTATATAGTTTAATATAGCAAATTGATCCTTGGAAGTTCTTAGGGCATAAGTTTGGATTGAAGGAACCTGCATCGACCTCTTAGCAACCCCCTTGGTCTCGTCATAATCGTGGTAGGGGTCATATTTTATATAGGCCCTTATGGAAACTACATGGGACTAGATCCTAAGGAATCCTGTGTCATATTTTATGTAGGCCCATATGGAAACTACATGGGACTAGATCCCTAGGAATCTTGTATGGAACTTGCCTCCTTAGACCAACTCCTTATGTATCCTATTAGGGGTCCCCTAGATGCCATCCCACATAGGACCATCGATAGGGTGCCGATCCTCCTGGGATTCTTCTTAGAGGACAACTCCCCTTAGCCGGCCTTGTAGGTCAACCCCCTAGAAGTACTAGTTAGGGATGATCACTACGCCGATCCACTCTCGGAAACTCAAAGATGGTTGACCTCTCATTGACCGACCCTAGATAAAATCTCAAAAGGAGGGGGGTGAGTTAGGTGATGATGATAATGATGTTGAATGCACGGTGAAATCTAGAAAGAGAAAAAGAAAAAAGGAGAGAAAAGCGAGGGGTTAGCAACATTAAATGCCGGAGGCTCGAGTGATGTCTTAGTCTAATCAGTCTCCAGTGTCCCTTATCACATCATCATCTTCTCCGATTTTGATCTCATCACAAATGTTGCGATATTTGCATGCTAAAGGTTTTAATACGTGTGATATAGAGATCCATAAAAACATGCCGTAATCTTCGTTGGCTAGTTCTTTTGGCATAATGATTTTTTTTTTATAGCATGATCGAAGTGTTTTGATGTATGCCATGATGTCCAAGAAGAACCACGACCTAAAGAGTATGTGACTATGAGGCAGAGAGTAGTGCAACTTTGCAAGTTTTAAAAATTGCCAATAACTTGCTTTAAATTTATGTAACTTATAAGCATGTGTTTGAATGGTTTTTAATTGTATTCTATTCTCATGTTTGAATTAACAGGTAATTTAATTCCCTTGAAGAAAGCATTAAAGGGGATAAGCTAAAAAATAGGATTATATGAAGTGTAGGAGGAAGGTAAAACATATTTTGACAATTGAGGGACTTGTTTAACTTCTTACCACTCTCGAACCAAAACTACAAGATAATTGTACATGGTCACATCAACAAAATCATGAGAACTGGGCTAAGGTAAATAAAAAACTAGAGTGTATACACACACACACACACACATATATATATATATATATATATATATATATATATATTTGCAATTATGTTAGATGTTTAGACCTCTCAATTTGAGAGCTTAAGAATTACTACCAAGATTATGAATGTTGTAAAAGAGATGTTTGGCATACAGTCACTAAAGTCACTGGCTTTTTGAAAGAGGTACGATTAAAAGCCGATTTAAATCTCATCTGACTAAGAGTTGGTTTTAACCCTAGAAAAATGTCATCGAAGTTGCCAATTTTTTGCCATGCCGTATAAGTAGCGACCTATTCAGCGACTTTGGTTACTTCATTTTACTGAGGCTACGTTGTGCACTCATCATAACTTATCGTGGCTACAACTTATAGTGGTTGGGGTAGAAAGGCGACACACACACACACACACACACACACAGAGAGAGAGAGAGAGAGAGAGAGAGAGAGAGAGAGAGAGCATCTCCATGGCCCACTGGCCTAGGGTTTCATTGTTCTTGCATGCATGCCCCAGTAGCACGACTTCGTCCTTCAACCACAAGTACCTCTCATCACCCCTCCCCTCCACCTTTTCCAGCAAGGAGCCCACCTCTTTCTTCCTGAATTGCAAACATAACACGGTAGTAATCCCTGACATTCTCTCTATGTACTTTTGTGCATATTTGTTAGTCTTTCGATTGTTTTTTATGCATTTCTTGAGCTTATTTAGTTCAATTTAAAGTGCATCATTAAGAACAAAGTATATATCAAGTGTTTGATGGAGGAAAAAGTTGACATGAACTTACCAAATATTTTCCAAAATTCACCCTAGCTGATTAAATCCCGACATCTATATTTTCCCTGATTTTTTCTTTTTTATTCCGAATTTTCCTATTTTTATCGATTTTTCAAGCTTGAGTCAAACTATTGTAGAACCCGAACTTGGTGACTATGTTGGTGCGCAACATGATGCCACACACTAGAAAGCTTTTACAGACCTTAACACAAAGATGACTAGAGCATCATCTGGGTCTAGCAATGTCCTGAAGCTCATGTGTTATATTCAGAAGCTAAAAGATATGGGGAGGCAGATAAATTAGCACTGTGAGGTTACTAATGTGCTTCCAACTTTGTTTTTATAGTATGATTGGTTCCTTTTGAACTTTAATATGGATGACAATGAAATATCTCGTTTTTAGCTACTTCAACATCTTATAGTAGTCAAAGACGTTGTTTGGAAGGTGAGACATACTATTGCTCTGCTCTTATGTCTACTAGATTAAATTCTCCTAATGGAGACAATAAAAAGAAAAAAGAAGGGTGAGAAAGATAAGAATTCATCCTATCCACATAGATATTTTCGTAAATGATCTACACTGGTCGAGTATGGAAATTCCAAGTAATGGAAGGTGATCCCCCCTTCACAAGTTGTTTGTTACAGTATGCCGAGATCCCAAAAAAAGCAATGCCATGCATATGTCTCACTCTAGATGATATTTGGAGGTGTATTTCATTCATTCGTGTTGGTTAAATCTAGTCTTATGATTAGTTAAGTTTACTCCAGGACTGTAAAGTTTTGGTTGCCTTTTTGGGCACGTGTAGTAACTGACAAGGGTTCCACCTCAGCAGAAGGAGGAATGCCGGTCAGGGCTACGTTCACATGGGTGCGGTGAGAGACATAAGCTTGAAGCTCCCAGGCGAACATTTACTTATATTATATGAGATGTTATTTATCATAATTTTGTCAAAATACGATATCAATGAGTAAAACTTGTTGGATAGCATTTTGTTTTTAGAATTGTTGTCATGTGCGACTGCATATGCAGACTAGGTAGCTACACTGCATATGCGGTGACCACATATTGACCGTTGCGAATGTGTGTTCACACATCGCAGTGTGCAAGTGCATATGTGGATTGTGTGGCACATGGTTGCATGTGCGACCAAACAATTCCAATGGAACAATTCTTGGTTGTTGCCCCTCAATGCAGGGCCTTCTGCATAAAGGGGTATATGGCATGCATTCAGTGGGTATCGAGGCATGAGCCTCACACTTTTCAACTTAAGAAAAAAATATTTCTTTGAGATTTGTCCTATTAATTTTTTTAAACTTGTATGGCCCCATGCATACATACCCATTAATGCATGCTCCGTATGCATGTATGCAGTTGCAGGAGGCCCTGCATATAGTGGTAACCAAATATCATCTTAGACCTTTTCTTACTCACTTTTATTATTCCCAAAGCCCGCTCCTAGCATTATAACTCCAGAATCTCTTCATCTCAAAGCCTAAGCTCTTCAAAACTTCAATCAAGCTTTCCGATATCTTGAGTTTTTTTTAAGCTCAATCTCCTTCTCATCTCTCTCTCCTCAAACTCTCAAGAATCTAAGTCAAATGGGAGGAGGCTACGACGAGGAAACCAACATGTCAATCGACGCCCTCCACTTCTCCCGGGGCACTAATATTGTATTTATTACTCGACTCATGTAGTAATTTATATATTGTTTGTTTGTAATTTATTAGCTAATAGATTTAGCATTCTCGTATCACACACACACACACGCACACAATCCTCCATCTCCAACGGATTTGACGATGGAGAGGAGGGGGTAATCCCCCAAGGGGAAATTGAAATCTTATACGTTTGTAGTTTTAGTCCTTTCCTTGTGTTGATATGTGAAATTTGAATTTAGTTCAACTTTCACTAAAGTCTACATCTTTTATTTAGAGATTTATTACATATTTTTATATATTTATTTAAAAAATACCACCTAATTGACCGTGTGATTACACATTTTCATATGGGGATGGGGACCATGATTACACGCTTCGCACCATTGGAATTGAAAAAATTGGTTTTTAGCATTGGATTAACTATGATTTTGATAATTATATTATTGGCTCTTTTACCTTGGTGAGTAGCTTGTATGTCCTTGGTTTATCTTCTGATATGCCACGCCCAATATAAATGTGGAATATTCTACTTTGTTGCTTGATAGTTGTTACTAAGAAAAGGAAGCAGTCTTGATAATTCCATTTTTTATGGCATATGGGAATGGGTCATATTGGTACCAAGGTATTGGCAAATTGATTAGGGAAGGACTGCATGACCATGTTGAGTTTGAAACTTTATCTTGCAACCTCTGCTTGCAAGGAAAAATGACCATATTGCCTTTTTCTCTCTTTCTAAAACAGCATAACACATCTCTTAGGAGTTGCACACATGGATCTGTGTGGTCCCATGAATGTGTGCTTTAGAGGTGGGTTTAAACATATTTCTTTCATTGACAATATCTCAACATTTTCTATGCATATCTGACACGAGGTTGAGAAGAGATTATGGAACCCCATTAAGCTCTCTGCTTTTGACAGGGTTGGTGAATATATTTTAAACGGTTTTATTGTTATTTGAAGGAGAATGCAGTGTTCTCCGAATGGACAACATGATGCTGTTGAGTGGAGCAATTACACTCTCGTGGGCATGGAGCAACCTATGACAGGGCTGGCAATTGTCCCTAATCTATCTTTGGGGTTTTGCACTACTAAGTGCATCTTATATTCTAAACAAAGTTTTGACCAAGTCAATCAAACTAACAGAGGAATTACACTCTCGTGGAAGTTGTGCAATATTTGATAGGACATGT
The DNA here is from genome assembly GCA_947650365.1 of Chamaelirium japonicum. NCBI lineage: Eukaryota > Viridiplantae > Streptophyta > Magnoliopsida > Liliales > Melanthiaceae > Chamaelirium > Chamaelirium japonicum. The sequence continues at coordinate 71,766,577 of OX393556.1, read as the reverse complement.
AATTGTTCCTATTTATCATTGCTGTTGTGCACCGTGCATCTTACATACTAAACGAAGTTTTAACTAAGTCAATCAAACTAGAGTTATGGATCGGGCTCAAACCTAGTTTACCTCAAAAGAGACATGATCCAATATCTTTCAGAAAAGAACCCCAATAAGTTGGAAGTGCGAAGTCGTGTTACCCCGTATGGTTCCACGAGGATTTTTTTTTTACAACAAGGCGGAGCAGAAGGTTTCTGTTAACAGAGATGCTCAATTCTTGGAGATGAAATGTTATGTCTAATGACGTTTAAAGCAAGGTTCTAAAAAACGCTAGGCGCTAGTCGGGCGGTGGGGGCCCGCCTAGCACCTAGGCGTTTTTGCCTTTTTTTAAAATTATTTTAATTATTATTTTGATATTATATAGTATATATATGTTTAAAAATTAATATAAGTTTAAGATTATCCCAAACCATTATTTTAAAGAACAAGTATATAACCATAATTCAAGATTGAGTGATTAATAAGAACAAAAGCAAACATGGTCCGCCTGGCTAGCCTCAGCCCGCCTATCCTGCCTGGTCAGCCTCAGCCCGCCTGGTCCGCCTGGCCAGCTTGAGCCCTCCTAGGCGGCTTGCCTTGCCCCGCTTAGACTGCCTAGGCGGCTGCCTTGCCCCGTCTAGCTCCGCCTTGCCCCGTTTAGCTCCGCCTGGGAGCTTGGCCGTTTTTCTGGAGCGCCTAGGATCTAGCCAGGCGGTGGGGGGTCGCGTGGGCCGCTTTTTAGAACACTGGTTTAAAGGGAATTAATTTGAGGGAATGATGTTTTAAGAATACTGTTTCTCAAGAGGTACCTTAGGCATTAGACAACATATTGTTTTAGCTCCTCTTAATCAACCATGTAGACAATATGAGAAATAAGAGAAATATGAAGTTCACTCATATTTTAAGGATCATGTTACCAATATTGAGTGCACTAATTTCCATCGTTAATCCTGATACCTATGAGGAGCGATAGCAGATTCTGACAAATCAATATGATTTGAGGCTATGAAGTTCAAAATGGACTCAATGGGTCTCAAAACATTTGGACTCATGGATCCATCTCAAGTGGAAAAACAAATAGGGTGTAAATGGGTATATAGGCGAAGAAAGGTGCAAAGGGCAATGTTGAGACTTCTAAGGCTCTCTTTGTGGCCAAAGTTTATATCAGATTAAAGGCATTGTTTATGAGAAAACCTTCTTACTAATTGCCATGATGAAGTCAATAAGAATTTTGTTGTATATTACTGCTTACCACTATTATGAGATTTGACATATTGATGTGAAGATTGTTTTCTTTAAAGGGGATTTGTCTAAATACATTTATATTTGCCACCTTCAGGGTTATATGGCACCAGGGAAATAACATATTGTTTGCAAGCTTAGAAGGTCCATTTGTAGTTTCACCTAGCCTTCAGAGCAAGGATCAAAATACCGGCCGGTACGAACCGTACCGGCCGGTTCAAACCGGGAACCGGACCGAACCGCACCGGTATCCAGTCGATACCGGTCGCGAGTATTAAATCACGTAAATATCGGCTGGTTCGACCAAATACCGGTTCGAACCGGTCGGTTTGAACCGGTTCCGGGTATGAAGCATGGTTTTGGGTGGTTTTTTCATTTCGGTTTATTTTTTTGGGCATCTTTCTTCAATCCCACATGAGGTGAAGCTCCATACTAGCTGGATTTGCAAGATTTGAAGCCAAAAACTCGGATTTGCAAGATCAAAATCACATTTGAAGGTATATTTTCATAATTGTTTTCATTTTCTTTCGTTTTGTTGCATTTTTTTTGAAACAAATCAAATAATTGTGGTGAAAATGTTGAAATGGGCTTGATCTATGCCATCAAAGCTTAGATCTATAGATCTATAAGCATCATCTCCAAATTTGCATGATCGGTTAATGCAAATTTGGGGGTTTTTCATTTTTTTTTTTTGTGTTTTTTTAAAAAATAAACCAAATAATTGTGGTGAAAATGTTGATATGGGTCAGATCTATACCATCAAAGCTTAGATCTATAGATCTATAAGCATCATCTCCAAATTTGCATGATCAGTTCATGCAAATTTAGGGTTTTTTTATTTTTATTTTCTTTTTTTGTATTTTATTTGCTAAACATGTTAGGAGTCTTAGGACTATGAATTTGTGTTTAATATGTGAAATTGTAAAATATGACTCATGTAGTCGTATTAGTTGTGTAATTCATGTATGTGCAATGATCATGAATTGTGTTTTGTAATCCCTAAGCATAATACTAGATTAATCTAACACATACAATTTAATAACTATATCAAATTCCACAATTTAGAATCATACAGTGAAAACAATGACTTTATAACTTAAAAAGACCGGTTCATACCTATAACTAGTTTACTAATGAAAAAAACATCACAAACCTGTATTTTAGATTATTTTGGATTTTTTGGTTATTTTTTCAAATTTTTTTGAAACCAAAAATCAATTCACACCGGTATGGATGATATTCATCTAAGACTTATCGGGAATGGTTTGTACCACCCGGTTCAAACCATTTTTTCGGCCGGCCGATGATTTGTCCGCGATCGATTTTTTTATCCATGCTCCAGAGCCTGGAATAAGTGTTTTGATTAATCGATCTAAGACTCTAAGAGTATGAGTTTGTCCAGATTTTAATGAGTCTTGTGTTTTAAGGACGATTATAAAACTTGCTCCTAAGTTTCTTGACCTCTATATAGATGATATTCATCTTATCGGGAATGATAGTACCGCAATTTCGACTGTGAAAACCTAGCTCTCACTATTTTTTCCTGAAAGTTAAAATACGGGTCTTCATATATTCTAGAGAGACTTATTGTGCTAAATCAATCCTTGTGCATAAATTAGATTCTGATTTTTCCAACATGGACATGAGCAAGTCTAATCGATTCCTTTCTAAACATGTTCACTTGTCTGAAAGATAAGACCATTGTCTGAAAAGGAAGACATCTCCATGGAGAAGATTTCTTATGTATCTTCCATAGGATATTTGGGGCACGCCATGATGCTATGTACACTTCCAATTATCTATTTTACAGTTGGGATTTATTTCATGGTTCCTGAGAAACCTACAGAAGGCTAGTTGGAAGCTGTTAAACACATCTTTAACTACCTTAAGTATCAAAGATTACATGTCTGTTTATGATGAAGGGAATCTTGATATTGTTGGGAACAGCCATGCCGATTTTCAAGCGGATCCAGCTTCGAGCTCGGGCTTATCTTTACACCATGGATGGAGTTGTTAATCGGCTAAGTGCGAAACAACAATGTATCACTCAATCTACTTGTAAGTCCGAATATCTTGCAGCTTCAAAAGCAACAAAGAAGGTTATCTCACTTGAAGATTTGACTTGAGTTTGGGATGATTCCATCTGCAGGCAAACCCCTATTACCATTCCTGTGACATTTGAGGTGTAGTCTAGTTGTGCAGTGTCAAGAACGATGTAGTTGCAGCAATAGGAAAGGTGCGGGCAAAGTAGTATCACATAGTCTCACATCATTCACAACTTCTCTACAAAGAAGATGATTGTGGTGATGAGGATTTTCTTTGCCGATAATGTTTTTGATTCCCTGACTAGTGATTTTTTACCATGAATGTATTGTTGATGGGGATTAGATATATCCCCACGTGGTTTTGACTACAAGGGTCTGTTAAAGTTGTATGCCCAAACAACTATGTGAAACTGATTATGTAAGTACTTTTTTCAGTACATGATTATGTGAATGTTTTATTCTTATCTTGAGTGTATACGATTATGTCATGAAATAGTTCATAAGTGTGACGTTATTGGGTGGAATAATCAAGTTATTAGGGTGTTTTATCGCATATATACACTACACCCGAAATGGTTCAGAATTGGGCGTGGAATGTACACCTATTGAATTGTCTTAGGGCTCATTTGGCAACTCTTTATCTTTTTAAAATAGAGACCATTTCAAATAAATGAGTAGAACTGTTTGAAATAGAAGTCTGTTGAAGTAGAGGTTGTGATCCCAAACTTGTTTGGCAACTCTATTTGAAAGTTTGTTTTAAATAGTGCATTTGGTAACAGCCTCTTATTGCCTCTGTTTCAAGGGAAGATTGTCTTTTTACCATAGAGAAAATTATACCAATTTTTGTATAAGTCCTTCAATAATTTGATGAATCCATTGTGACATCGATTCACCGTACAAAATCCATAAATTATTAAATATTATGTTTAAAACGATGCCTCTACCAAATAGAAGCTCAACTCATTAGTCAACATATAGCTTAGAGGGAACAAAATGCCACCACCACATCAACAATGAGATCCCAATGGCCTCATTCATATCAATCTATACATCCACCTTCTTCTCGTGTTGCTCCTATTTATTAGAAAACAAAATTATTGATACACCCAAGTGTACCAAAACATTATCTACATCTTTCCCTTTGTAAAGATGGCTCAACAAAGGAGTTGTTTTGTGTTGGAGTAGACAACTTGCAACTTTGCAAAGCATAAACTTGTTCAAGCCCTAAAAATTTCTTTTAAACCTAAAAAATATGTTCAAATATGGGTTTTTTAAATTGGTTACTTCCCGAAATCCCCAAGAAATAGAAATTGCAAACATAGAGAAAAACATAGGCAAAATTGAAACTCGGGTGATTGATTTTTTTGAAATTATTCTTGGACCCTTGGGAGGAGCTTTGGGGGCAAAGGAGAAGGGCTTGATGTCCGCCCTTTCCAATACATCTTCCTCCTCCTCGAACTGCTCCAACACTTCCTCTTACGGCTCCTCGTCACCAGGATTCACGGGAAGAAAGTTTTTTCCTTCTTTGGGCCCAAGTAATATTTTTTATGTGATGCAATTATCAAGTTTAGCCGGGGGTAAATCTAACTTTTGGACCTCTACTCGATATGAGGTGCAAGCTCTTGAAAAATTCTCAAGTTTGTTGCTTTTGCAATAGTGGTAAGACGTCTTAACCTCAAATTCAGGTAGAGGCTCTTGGACGACATCCAAATGCTCTATTCGATCGTCTCTTCAATGGGTAGAGATTAAGAAGTTAGGAGCTGTAAAATAGACTTAACAAACGGCCCCTTATATTTTAGTGTTCAAATGAGGAATTCTCGATCAATCTATGTCATAAATATTATCAATCGATGCAACACTTTGATTTTGCACAATTACAGCTCATCCCTAGACGTGTGGATGCTATTGCTTGCTCACGGTATCAGTCATCCCCAAGTCGGTACGAACCGACATATGTGGACTGATATCGGTTGTGGGTAAAAAACCACAAAGAAAAACAAATCAGGAAAATTGATCCAAATCTATCTTTATCGGTTCATACTGAGCGCATCGGTCGATACTGGTTTGAATCGACTGATACGAAGTGGTACGGGCCATGTATCAGGATCGGAGGCCGTCTTGTCCCGATCCAGTCAAACCTGTTATGTACCTGGATCAGCTGCTTTTTTATAACCATTCTAATGATGCAACTGGTAGATTTGGAGCTAGCCACTGCACCAACTAGCATAGGGTTACGACAGGGGACTCATATGCGCTAAGTAGGGGTTATTTAATTATCGGACAAGGAATTCCACGATTTGGAAAGTGTCCTCTTACTAGGAGAGTATGATAGAATAAACTTTGAATATGAAAATTTCAAACTTTGCTGAAGTAATATTTATCTACATATTTACCCTATATGACATAAATGTTTCCTAACAAGTCTATCGATTTTCAAAATAATCTGATCAAGTCATGTTTATCTCATGTCATATATGGCTAGTCTTGGGTTAGACAATTCCTGCATGTTGCCTATGGCCTAGCCATGAAGATGAATTCATGTAGGGAGTTATCCAATGAGGATACATTTAGACAGTCTCATGATTTACCGAAAAGTCGATGGGTAACTTTTTATAGTGTGATAGTTAATTTCATGTACTAGCCGTCATTAATTAAGTAGGTTCTTTGGAGTTACAGACTAAAGGAAGCATGCACTAACCTTTTAGCCAACCACCTCTCTCACCATATGGTAGGGTTAGATAACGGACCCTATGGGGACTCTAGGGAGCTTGCCCCGTATACTGCCCTAGGAGTTTTGTATGGGGGTTGCTTCCTATGTCAGATCCTTAAGAAATCCTATTAGGGGTTAGGCTATATGTCGTCCCTCATTAAGATTTCTTTATTGGGGGCAGCCTAACCGCCCCAAGTTATCATGTTAGGGTTTAGCTAAGGCCAACCAAGGTCCCTTTTGGAGTCCTCTTAGATCTCGGAATGACGATTTTTATAGAAATTCTAGGAGGTGAAGTCTCATAGCTCAGGCTTCGAAGCCCCTTTGAAGTCATAATAGGAAATACTACCCCCCCCGGTGCAGGAGACTTGGAGGGGGCCAACCTCTTTTTACCGACCTATAAAGACCTTAAAAGGGCTGGATTTTGGGTAATGGTGATGATGATTCTATGTTCATGCTAAAAATGGGAGACATAAAAGGAAGGAGGAGAAAGGTCAGAGGAGGGTTTTGTATTGGTAAAGGCTAGAGGCTAAGGTCCCTTCTCGGACTAACTGGTCTCGCATGTCTCTCGTCGTGCTCATGCACAGAGCATCATCATCTAGTTTGAATTTGTGATTCCATTGCCAACATTACCCGCGATGGGCTTTTGATTCCAACATATGTGTTTCATAGATGCCACATGGAGGTAGTATGGTAATTCTTATGGCATGATGAATTGTATACCATGATCTAGGAAGCATAGACACTTCCCAAGACCCCCTCGTACCCGTGTCGGACTCCGACACTCATCGGACACGCATGTGCCGTGTTCCACGTGCTTCCGGGAGCCGAACACACCCAGACACTCGCCGTACACTCGTCGGACACTTGCCGGACATGGCCGATTGACGAACTGTTCGATATAGAGTCGGGTCAAGCTGTTGTAATTCAGTTTTGGCTTCAACCTATTTGATCCTCTGAGGTTATAACCTCAGAGGATTAGATAGGTTGAAACCAAAACTGAATCGCAGTCGTTTTTTTGTACGCCATTTGAACCTGAGTGCGATTCACTTGTCAGGCTGATTGTAACGAAGGGTTACAATTCAATTTTGGCTTTAATTTATCTGACCCTCTGAGGTTTTCGATAGATTGAAGCCAAAACAGAAACACAACGGTTCTTCTCCATACCATTTAGAGCTGTGTGCGATTCAACGATCGGGCTGGATGTTACTAACGATTGCGATTCAAAATATATATGAATTGTAAACACACAAAATATAAATAAAAAATATTAATTTATTTTACCGTGTCCCTACTGTATCCGTGTCCTTTTTTAGAATTTGCCGTGTCGGCGAACCCGTGTCGTGTCGTACCCGTGTCCCCGTACCAGTGTCGGTGCTTTTTAGACCATGATGAAATTACTTCGACACATACCATATGCTATGCATGTATTTTTCATTTCCAATTGCAGTTAAGGACGATGACGATCTGGTTTTTATTCCACTGCGAGTTACAAAACGCTTGATTGCTATTCAGTATTCACAATCAACTCTGGCATTTTATTTCTATGCATACATGATGCTATGCATGTATTGTTTATGGCCAATTGCAATTTAGGACGATGGCGATCATTTTTATGCCACTGCGATTTACAAAATCTTTGATTGCAATTCACAATCAACTCTGGCAGTTCAGTACTATTGGTGACACTTCGCAGGCACTCTTATTTCGTAATTTTTAAGTATGTTGCATGACTTGCGTCTACATTCTCGCATTCCGAGAGTATTTCGGCTTGAGGGTGGTCCGTGATCTATACTCAAAATGAGTTGGTTTTGGGTCTTGGATGCAGAGATTGGTATCTCCTAACATGTGCGGATAGAACATGGAGTCTATGGATTATATACAACTTCAAATCGGGCCCTCTTGGGATAGGGTCCGGCCACCTTTTTAAATTTCCTATTCAATTTGATATTGGGGCCTATCTTTCGGCCCTAAACCTAGTATATGGGTTCTGGCTTGGTTTCATCAATATAGGTTCATCTGATCCAATTGCATCTTTATGTACGTGGAAGCATATTCAAATAAAAATGGATTGATGTCCAGATGCTAATGCATATGTGTTAGGTATATACCCCATGGGTTAATTGGGTGTGACCATTATAGCTTATCTTAACTTTTTCTTTATTGGTTTAAGTTACAAACGTTATTGTATTTGTTAGATACCCTCACATCTCAAAACCCGGGTCGTAAGGGGAGGTCCACAGAGGGTATATAAAATGGGTATTAGGTGCTCTCTTTACCGATGTGGGACTAACCGGTGGACTTCTTCAACACCCCCCCTCAAGCACAGCACGCGGAGTGAGGAACAATCAAATGGGGCCGCACCTGGAGCTGGAGGGAGACGGTGAACCCAGCTCTAATACCATGTTAGAAACCCTCACCCCCCAAAACCCGGGTCGTAAGGGGAGGTCCATAGAGGGTATATAAAGCCGGCGTAAGGTGCCCCCTTTATTGATGTAGGACTAACCGGTGGACTTCCTCTACACCCCTCCCTTACAACCCAGGTTTTAAGGTGTGAGAGTATCTAACATGATATCAGAGCTGGGTTCATTGTCTCCTCCGGGTGCGTTCTCTTCCGATTGTGCTTCGCTTCGTGTGCTCCGCTTGAGGGGGGGGGGGTGTTGAGGAAGTCCACCGGTTAGTCCCACATCGGTAAAGGGGATACCTTACGCCCTCTTTATATACCCTCTGTGGACCTTCCCTTACGACTCGGGTTTTGGGGTGAGGGTATCTAACAGTATTGTTCTAGGAAAGTTAGGTTTTCTAGAATAGTTATAAAGAATTTCATTAGGCATAGCATCTTGATAAAATGTAGGATTTAATCTTGACAAAACATGTAGTTCTTAATTGAGTATTTGTATTTCTCATCGAGTCATAATCAATTCTCTATAGCTCATTTTAAGATCTATGTATTTATTTATTTTATTGGGTAGCTCAGTAACCTGGTATTACTAGGGCCATCAAACTAGCGAATAGAGTCTAATTTGACTATGTTTACATGCAATTAATGGAGAGCTCATGGTTATAGGCTATAGCATTATTGTCCAACCTATCTATTTAGATTAATAGGCTGAGAGGGGAGGAATAAAATCAATTTGAATGCTGGTAAATAAAATTTAGAATATGTATTCTGAGCAACCCCAGTTAACACTCCTTTCCTTCTGTTATTTCCATTTTCTTTTTTTGTTCCAAACCTCTCATAACCACCCCAGCCACCCGCCCTTCTCTCTTTTTCTCATTGGATTAGTTACACCTTTTTTCGTCTCCTTTGTGGGTTCCTGTGCATTGCACAGGTCCTTTGCTTTGCTTTTGTTTTATTGAAAACAGTGAATTGGATTTTCTTCTGTGCCATTGTCATTTCAAAGGTCTATGCATCAGAAAGGATTGTCATTGATAAGACCTAAATTTGCTTGGTTAACTTGGGTCCAATCATCTTCGTGGTGAGGTTCTGTTATGACCTTATTGTCTTGGCCAAGATCCTGGTTGATACTTCAAGAAGAGATTCATTACTCCTCTAGTTATGCTTTACTGATTTTCATTAAAGTAAGAAAATCCTGCGCTTTGGTTCATATATTGGTTGAGAAGCTTCATAAACTTGGAGAAAGCCCCTCTTTGGATGCCCTATGTCACTTATTGCCTCAAAGTGATGTCCATACTTAGTCTTAGGCGACAATTTTTTAGATGATTATATTTGTTTGCTCAAGTGCAAAATCTATGCTCTGATCTGAAAGTCTGTGGTTCAGAAACCTAACGACGAAAACCTTGTACGAGGCATCCTCTATGATGTGGTGATATTAGTAGACTATTCTTTCCTTAATTCTGGGATGGAGGCGGAACGATCCTATGATTATATGAGAAGTCTTGCTTTGACAAGGTTGATAATTACCCATGAAGCCATCCGAGTTTCCAGGTAAGGGGGAATTTTAAGGGTGTATTGAGGTGCTTCTGGATGCTGTTCACTTATTGATACTGAAGTTATGCATTACTGTTACAGGGCTAATGAAGATCATGGGAAAGCTATTTCCTATACGAATGCCTTCTCAACATCATGCCTTCCCAATGCATTGATTACGTTGGTCACGAACCAGATTGGCACTGAAAGGCTTAGCAGACCGAATGCTACCACGCCTCAAGCCCTTCTCAGTGGGTATTCATGCCCTTTTTATACGGACAATTGAACATTTAACATCCATTTTCCTTATGACTCGGCATCAAGAAATTCTTCATTATTAGAATTTATCTTTCTACAGAGTGGCTTGTGGGTCTTGAAGAACAAGGATCGAGGCTGTTTGAAGATGATATATCGAATCTTCGTGCCAAGTTGATATTTGACGAGCCGAAAGCAGCTTTTGAGGATTCAATGTTCACTTCAACCGACGGGAAGAAAACAGATGCCGATCTTTTCTTCTTTGACAAGCAAGGGGAGGCTACTGAGGAGGGCGCAGGAGATGAGGAAATGGAGCCAATGGACACCGTCTTTTTGGCCGCCGCACGGTCGATGAAGTCACCGGCGAGTAACGGGAGGAAGAAACGAAAAGGGCGGCGAAGTGAGGAGGGGGAAGCACAGGTGAAATTTTTGAAGTACAAGGTCCATGACAGTTCAGTGAAAGAGTATTTCTCGGCTTCTGCAGCTGGTGGTATAAGCAGCGGTAGCGAGGTGGAAAACCCGCCCTCCGATGATGAAATGGAGGAAACAGAACAGTGAGGCGGAAGCACTACCGCGAAGGTTTTTTTTTGTCCGTCTTGGATCGAGGACGAAAACGCCACATCCACTAACCTTCTCCAGTCTGAAACAAAAGTTAGGATTTTTTTTTGTTGTGAATGGGTGAATTGATGAAGGAGGAGCTGGAGGTGCCACAGCTCTCATTCAGGGGTCACCCAATTTTGTGAGGTACAAGGCTAGTCACTCTACTATCAGATTGCAGGCTATCGACCGTTCTCGGACACCTGATTACTGATGTAGTGTTGAGGCTCACGACTTTGATGTATCGAATGAATATAAAGGATCTTTAATCATGCTTAGTTTGTACTCTATGAGCTGGGTTATAGGGGTGGTTAGACTCTGTCGTCGAGAATGCATGTTAATTCCCCTTCATGGGCTTCCAGTATGCATCAGTGTGATTCACTTTGGCTTGTTTTTGTTTACATATGTGAGGCATTCAGATGAATTGCATTTCCCACATAAGAAACTGTCTTCTGCATTAGGTGAAAAAATCTGCATGCTTTATTCAGATTTTATTTTTGAAAAACAGAATCTAATAAATTACTATTATAACAGGAACAAAAAGTTCCTATTTTGCCAAAAATGGAATAGTACGCCGTCTCAGGTGGTGTAAAAATACCCCTGTTTCACCTGAGGTTATAAATTAATTTTAATAATAACAGGGATAAATTTTCAATTTGTCAAAAACGGAATATTGTCATCTCAGGTGGCGCAAAAAATGCACCTGTTTCGCCCGAGGCTATTGGATCCCCAAAATGCCCTTGTGTTGATGTGCCATACGAGGGTTAATGTCTATGGGATTAACCGCAACTTCAAAACCCAAAATATTTTGGGAAGATCCATCTTCAGATGCTTTTACTATTAATAGTAATATTTTCTAGTTTAGTGTTTGTTTCTTTTTTTTTTTTTACCACATTTCAGCGGGTCGTGCCACTCAAAGTGGAAATCACGGTGATGGGATCTTATCAAACAACGATCCACCGATTGGATGGCGGGTGATATGGTTGATACCGAAGAGAAGTGTGATGGTGCGAGACTCGCACCATTTTAGAAGGTCAGATGGCTTAATTCAATAAGAACATTTTACGCCACCTGAGATTGCGTAATGTTTCGTTTTGGCAACTTTTGTTCCGGTTTTTATAATATTAATTTATTAAATTTTGTTTTTCAAAAAATTTTGCAAACTTAATTTCATAGTTACTGCACACAAATGGTATGGGAAATAATACACAGCTGGAATGGGCACTGAAAGGAGCAAAAACTAATTAATTTTATTTTTTCGTATTTCTTACAAAACATCCATACAAAGAGGATTAAATGCCACGACGGTCGAAAAATAGATCAGACATACAACACAAAGAGGATTAAATGCCACACGGAGTGTCCCTCTCTTGACAAGTTTCCTTGTTAGGTTTTCTAGAGGCTAATTATCAAATATAAATTATTGCTTCAAAATCTCACGAGAAACTAAAATGTTTATGTATTCAATGTTGGCGTGCACCCTCTAACTTTTAATTTTGGGTTGGGTGCTCGTGATAAATTGGAGGCACATATTATATCAGGAGCAATGCTATTCATCCCCAAAGTCTTACCGAATGATGTGGCACCCATTCACAGCGCACCTTTTTGCCTGCCGCTCCAGGACGAGTGCGATCACTTGTCTGGGTGGGTGAAAACGGACGGCTGTGATCACGCCACGCCATTCGGTAAGACTCTTTCCGTAAGAGTTTCGGTAAGTATGACATTTCTCTTATATCAATGGCTGCAAATAGCATTATCCTATAAAATTAGTAACATTTTCAGTCAGATTTGAGTTTGGAGTACCATTTCATGTCTGACTGTATAGGCAAATGTAGCTCAGTTTACGAATATAGGAATCTCACTAGCTATGTGGGTTAAACTATCATTACTCTCCCAATTTTATCACGACTTAAACGAAACAACCCAACTGAAGAATGAGATAATAGTTTGGATTGCAACCAATCCCTATTCCAACATACAAAACAACTTATAAACTAATTAATCCAAATAAATTCGGTAGAAAAATAATCTGATTCCCCATAGATTGCCCTTAACATTGAAACAACAAATTCCATTAAATTCACCGAGAAGGAGGAGGAGGAGGAGAAGGAGCTCAATGTTTCATGCTTTGCTTAGACTTGTTCGTAGCGCACAAGATACAGAGCAAAAAAAGTAGTAGAAACCCAGCATAGGAGCAGACGAAAGAAATCGTAGCTTGGTTGCAGAACTTCTCGTCTGATCATTCCCATACTCTGCTATGTATCCAACTGTCATCGCAGCAAAAGTCGATGCCATCATCACCACCATTGCCATCTGCATGCAAAGCAGACAATTATTCCAAACTTCACCATGCTTTCCCATAAGAACCCAAGTCTTCCATTATTTGTGCTCAGTGTCACATCCGTCTGTTGCACTCATACCAGACGGATGAATCACACTTAGCCCCAACCGATAGGCAAAGGGACGACTGCGTTTAGTTGATGGAGGAGCCAATGTCATTAGGACAGTCCCAATCATGCCTTTTCCTGTCGGATGTGGCTGAGTGCGATTAACCGATCGTGTATGGGTGCAAGGGATGGTTGTGAGTCTGTGACTATGACATGAGGTACAGACAGAAGACGGGCGCAGACAATTTGTGTTCTTCCCATAAACATATGAGCTAGGTTTTTGAAATTGTTATTTGCACCGATGAAATTACTAAGTGACCCTCACTAAAATTAATAAAAGAGTAATGCTATTTGAAAATATATTGCAGGACAACCTCGTGGACAAGTCGCGGTGGTGTGGGGGCGTCGACCAGAGCTCAGTCCATTGGCATTCACACCAAGCCTGGCCGACGCCCCCACACAACCGTGGGTTGTCTGCAAGGTTGTCCCGCAGCATGTTCACTCTCAAGAGAAAATGTATAAAACCCATCACCGAAGTTTTTCTCAACCCTAGGTCTTTTGGACCTTCTAGGTTCAAGACATAAATCCGGCTCTCTAGTTTCTACAGTTTTCTCAGAAGATTTTGAAAGAGAGGAAGTCGTAAAAATGAAAGAATTATTCGTATTAAGCATAGAAAATATATTTTCAAAAAATACAGCATCATTAGATTCCTTAATAGAGTTAGGAGCATACTTAGGATTATCCGATTTTAAAATAAGAAATCTATATGCATGACTATGAAAAGCATAACCAATAAAAATGCCATCAAAAGTTCTTGGTCCTAGTTTGTCAATCTTAGAGTTAGGGATTTTTACCTTAGCAAGGCATCCCCATACTCTCAAAAAATTCAAACTAGGTTTTCTACCAAACCAAAGTTTGAAAGGGGTTTTGTCCTGCTTTTTGAAAGGAACTCGATTTAGAACATTATTAGATGCATATAATGCTTCTCCCCACAAGTTCTTGGGTAAACCAGAACAAGTTAACAAAGAGTTTATCATCTCTATAAATGTTCTATTCTTTCTTTCTGCCACACCATTAGATTGTGGCGAATAAGGTGCTGTGGTTTTATGGATTATCCCATTACTTTCACAAAACTTATTAAATTCAGCAGAGCAAAACTCACCTCCCCGATCGATTCTTAACCGCTTAATTTTCTTTTCGGTTTGGTTTTCCACTTCAGACTTAAAATTACAAAATTTTAGAAATGCTTCATCTTTTGATTTTATCAAATACATATAACAATATCTAGAAAAGTCATCTATAAAAGTTATGAAATACCTTCTACCTCCCCTTGTTAGAACTCCATTTAACTCGCATATATCACTATGAACGAGTTCTAGCAATATAGTAGAACGACAAACAGAATAAAATGATTTTCTAGATTGTTTTGCTTGTATGCAAATCTCACATTTAGAATCAACTATAATATTAGACATAGGAATTAAACCTAATTTCATCATTTTTCTAATAGTATGAAAATTAACATGCCCCAGTCTAATATGCCAAATATCAGAAGATTCCACATTTAAAAGCATAGACGATGGAGCATGCTTAATTTTATTAGATAGAATACTCAATTTAAACAAGCCATTACACAAATATCCTAGACCAATAAAATTATTATTTTTAGAAATAACAAATTTGTTCGACTCAAATACAAGTTTATAGCCTTCTTGGCTTAAGACCACACCACTAACAAGATTCTTCCGAATTTCAGGCACATATTGCACGTTGTGAAGAGTAATTACGTTCCCAGATGTGAAGCGTAGATTCACATTCCCTTCTCCTAGCACGTGTGCAATAGTGGAGTTCTCCATGGTCACAGTTCTTCCTCGGGTATCCTGATATGATATAAATAAGGAGAATTCAGAACACACATGAATATTTGCACCTGTATCAACCCACCAATCAGTAGGTTGATAAGTCAAATTTACTTCAGGTTTAGATATTTCTAACCTTAAATTTGATACCCCAGTGGTAGTGCTGCATATCATATTTGCCTGAGGAGTAAGAGCAACACTTCGAGATTGTTCTCCAATCTCCTTATCCTTCCTTTGTCGGCATTGTTTGGCAAAGTGACCAGACTTGCCGCACACCCAACAAGTCTTCTTGTTTTGATCTTTCTGGATCTTGCCAATTGGCTTGAACTTGTTTTTTCCTTTCTTGGATTTCTTTGGAAAAGACTTATTCTTAGATTGAATAAAATTAGCCATACCTCCTTGCTCATGAGTAGGAAGCGGTTTGTGCTTGATTCGATGCTTCTCCTCTATCTGAATCGCCATTATGAGATCATCAAATGTCATTGCTTCTCTTTTATGCTTGAGAAGGATTTGGAAGTCACTCCAGGATGGCGGAAGCTTGTCGATCAATGTCGTACTTGAATACGTTCATCGATGGGAATACCTTTGGCTATGATCTTCGTCACCAAGTTTTGAACTTGATGTACTTGCTCTATCACGGGCTGATCATTGACCATCTTGAAGTCAAAGTACTCTCCCACTACATACTTCTCTTCTCCAGCATTCTCTTGTCCATATTTCTTCTCGAGGGTTTTCCACAATTCTTTAGAAGATGGTGTCTCACAATAAAGATCATAAAGAGAATCACTCATAGCACTCAGAATATGTCCATGACAAGAATAATCATCTAGATTTAATTTGACAATCTTCTCTGAATCGGATTTGACAGTTTCACCAGTTTCAGAAAGTGTTGGAACACTAGAAGGTATGGGATCAGATATCACATAGAAGATATTCAAAGATGAAAGCCAAAATTTCATACGGCGTTGCCACCGTTTGAAATCTTTGCCATCAAAATTTTTGGGTTTGAGGGACCTATCAATCTTATCGGATCTCTTGGCACAATTATCCATACTAGCCATAGAAAGCAGTATCTATTCTTAAAATGTTGGTCAAAATAGAATGGATAACACAGAGATAAAATAAGAATGAAAAACAAGGAAATGATCCGAGGCACGCTTGGCGCTGACTTAAGGATAGATATTGCCGCCTTTAAGTGCATATGCTTATTTGGCAAACTACTCTCAAGATACAACGGACCGTCAGATCCCTTAACGTGCACAAGAACTAAGGAATCTCCGAACTCAAGGATTGCAATCACAACTGTTGTCCAAGACTCAAAAAGAAGAAAGAAAACAAAAACTCTATGTCTCGGTTTTTCCCGTATCTCTTTCCAAAGCCCTATTATTCCCTATAAAGTTACGAACAGTGCACATAGC
The DNA here is from genome assembly GCA_947650365.1 of Chamaelirium japonicum. NCBI lineage: Eukaryota > Viridiplantae > Streptophyta > Magnoliopsida > Liliales > Melanthiaceae > Chamaelirium > Chamaelirium japonicum. The sequence goes on along the minus strand of OX393556.1, from coordinate 71,750,115 downwards.
ACCCATTCACCTATTGGATAGAGGTGTGACCCTTCATAGGGATGTGTCCCTCGTATTGGGATGTAAAATTCAAGAGATGCTATTCCCAATTCCTGAAGAGTCGCACGAAAACCCATTGGACCAAAACGTTCATTGATTCACTAGAGACTCACAAAAACCCATAGGACCAAAAGGTGCATTGATACACTAGAGGCTCATCGTACCATAGCACTCAAGTGCTGCACTTTGGTTGGCCAAAAGGATGTAAAGTGAATTCAATATTCAAACATCCTCATAAAAGAGTGTGTGTACCAAGTTAAACAAGTACACCACCATAACAAGACTTGTGGGACCCAATTTCCACTTACAAAATAAATTACACTCAAAAGATTCAGCCAAAAGAGACAAAAGGATAAAAGGGTTTGGATTCCCAAAATCATATACAATAAAATTATAAATATTAAAATCAACCAACAACACGCGCACGACTGCATTCTCGACGAAGATCATGAAAAAAAGATAAACTCATCAAAATGCGTTCAATCGTTGCAATGGGGGTGCCAAGCTACTTGAAGGTTGGAGGGGATTTGTAGCTGGCGCGCATGGGGAAGCCGATGACGTCCTTGGTTTCCTCGTCAAAGAAGAGGGTCAGGGTGGCCATAACAACTAGCGATCGCTTCAAAAAATAACTTATGCCGACGAATTAACTTTGCTCCGTCGGCATTAAAATATTTATACCAACGGTAATTAATATTACTGTCGGTAATAAACCTCTTTTTTGTAGTGCAACCAGAGCTGCTCCTTGGAGCTTTCTTCTTCGGTTGGAGTGTTGGGGTTGGGTCGGAGAGGGGGGGAGGCAGACCGATCTCCATTAGGATGAGATCTCCGGTGAAGAGGAGAGGAGAGGGAGGCTGGAGTACGTTGAAATGGAGAATATTTAGTATTTATTTTGATATTTCAAGAGGGAGTTCACGAACTTCATCTATCCACACTTCGTTTCAAATTTCGATATGCCTAGATTGATATATCCACATTCAAAATTGCCCCCTACTTGTTAGCGGATTCGTTATGTTACGACATGAGTCAAAAATTAATGCTTTTCAACCATCCGGTTTACAAATAGGCCGGATTGTCTATGTTGATGTAGTATATGATCACAACTAGTCATTTGTTGGTAATATATATGCCTCTTATATTATGAGGTATTGGTGTCAAACTCGGACGGGTATTGGTACCAAACGTAGCCACGAGTATGGCTCAACCTAGGGCTGCAACTTGGGCAGATTGGACACTTGGCCGGACCCGACCCAACCCTAGCCCAACACAAGTTTTGGACAGGTTTGAGCTGATGTATTTGATGAATGGATTGGGTTAGGGTTGAAAAAATATAACCCGGGTTAAATAAGGGTGGGTTTGGGGGTAGGGATACCAGGCCCAACCTGAACTCGAGTACTCTTATAACTATGTGATGGTAATCTGATCGCTAGCGGCGGAGGCCAGCGGGAGGGATTCGATCGCCAGCGGCGGAGGAGACTGATCGCCAGCGGCGCCAGCGCCAGCGCCAGCGCCAGCGGGAGGGGACTGATCGCCAGCGGCGGGAGGGCTCCTTGGACCAGGCTCCACAGGTCGCCAGCGCCAGTGAGAGGGAACTGATCGCCAGCGGCGGAGGAGAGGCGCGGAGGCCCCCTTCGTTAGGAGATCGGAGTGGAGGTTCGTCAGGCGCGGAGGCCCCCTTCTGACGAGAGGCGCGGAGGCCCCCTTCTGGATCTCCCGACACCGGATCTGGTGGTTCAGCCCGTTCTGGATCTGGAGCTCCCGGCACCGGATCTGGAGCTCCCGGCACCGGATCTGGAGGTTCGTCAGTGACGGGATCTGGAGGTTCGACCCGTTCTGGAAGGCGAGATCGGGATCTGGAGATTCGTCAGCGACGGCCTGAGGTAGGCGAGATCGGGATCTGGAGGTTCGTCAGCGAGGGAGGTTGCAGATCCAGCGAGGTTAGGGGTCAGGTGAGCGAGGTTGCAGATCCGTACCGAAGTCTCTTTGTAGAGAAGTGATGGCAACGGAGTCTCCGAATCCGGATGGGGCTTTTCCCCCATCGAGTTGCGATGGCGGGCACGAGGCTCCCACCAGCCGTGCGGAGGCGAGCAAGCCCGGTGTACAGGGAGATGCGAGTAGCAGAGCCAATACAGGCAACCCATGGGTAGGTTTGTTGAAGAATGGAGGAAGTGCTAGAATGGGAGGAGCGTTCACAGAAGAAGAGATGAAGGAATGGCCAAAAGTCATCAATGGCGTTATCACCATTCCCCCGGAGAGAGTGCAGCGAGACAGGGACACTATGAAGTTGTGTCTTGTTGGGAAGTGCTTGGGGAGAGAGATCCCACCTGAGATTTTAGGGAAGATGATAGAAAAAAGATGGAAAAGATCTGGATCTCTGGATATTGTTCCCCTTAATTGAGGATTTCTGTTGTTCCAATTTGGGATGATAGAGGATCTGATGGCAGCTAGGTTGGGGGGGCCCTGGGTTTTCAATGGCCAAATCCTGGCTTTGGAAGCATGGCATCCGGATTTCAATCCAGAGACTGACTCTATCTCGAAGGCAACAATTTGGATCAGGATTCCCAACTTCCCTTATGAAAGTTGGTCAAGGGATCTGATCGGAGCAGCGGCAGCGGCGGCGGGTAAACCGATAGACACAGATATTTTCACAAATGAGAAAGCTCGTGGCAAATTTGCTAGGGTGTGTGTTGAGGTTGATCTGGATCTCCCTTTGGTCCAGGGGGTGAAAATGAGGTTGGGTAACAATACCAAATGGTTGAGGTTTGAATACGAAGACCTACCTATTTTTTGCCATTCTTGTGGAAGAGTAGGACATATGAGGAACACTTGTAGTGGGAGCAAAGCTTCAGCTGAGGCCAAAGATGCAGAGCAACATGAAATGGATGATTGTGTGCCGATGGAGGAGTCCGCAGCAAATACAAAGTTGAACACAAACAATGAAGAGGGGGAGTGGACCATTGTGGACAGAGGTCGTAGAAGAGCCTGGACCACCGGACGTGGTGGAGCTAGGGGCAGCGGCCTAGGGAACAAGATGAGGAGCGATCCGTACCGAAAAGATTACGAAGTCCGGCTGAATCGAGATCGGGCCGAACCGGACTTTCCGCCTGCGGTGCCGATGAGAGAAGCTATGGCTGGATGCCAAGTGGAGGAGGCACAGAATGATGGGATCGGACCAGGGGCAGAAGGCAAGAGCCGATCTAGGGCTAAATCCAGAACCGTGGAACGGGAAGGTGGTAAACAAATGGCTGAAGGTGGGTCTTTTGCAAGGCATACGGCTAGACACAAGACACCACAACAAGATCTGGATCAGGGGAGAGGAACATATGGGCCGGTCAAGCGACACGTGGTGCAGGGTTCACAAAAAAGTAACTTGGGACCTAGCTTGCTGAGTGGTGCGAAGTTAAAAGGTGTAGCTGACGTGAGCCGTCAAGGTGGGGGCAACCCAAATATTGGCAATGGGGGGCTGGAGGATAATTCTAAGGAGCAAAATTCCGGGGGTCAGTTTGAAGGGGGTGAGGTGTCCGACATATAGGCACATGAAGTTGGTAGGAGGGATGGGGTATCCTCACCCGGGGGGTGTGAGGAGCCACCAGACCCACCTTCAAATTTGGTTTTGAAGCCCACTTCTTCTCCCATTTTTCTCTCTTTCTCGGCAAAGAATAACCTGCCAACTTCACCACTTGCCGGAAGGGGTGGTGTTGGGCGGCTTCGGTTGTTGGGGCACCGAGGGGGAGAACGAGTTGGCACAGGTCTGACCGGGGGGATAGGAGAAGAGGAATTCCAACGGAGAAGGGCGTTGGTTGCATCAGGTAGTAATCCAACGAGAAGGGAGCTGGGGGATACCCATGATGAGCTGGCAATGGATGTTGAGAAAGCCGTTCTGGAAGGAACGGTGGCTGGAGCAGAGAGGGTGGGAGGTTCCGACACCTTGGGGCGCATCTCTTCGAATGCTTCTTTCCGTCTCCAGGGGGGGCATGAGGGCATGGGGCAGGATCACGGTGCGAAAAGAAGGAAGGAGGATTCCCTTGAGCAGCAAGGGGGTAATGGGTTGGAGTACATCTCCACCCAACAGGGAGTTTAACTAACTCATCTGATTTTCTGGGTGTGTCCTGTTTCCTTCTCCATTTTAGTTATTTAATGAAGATAATAAATTGGAATTGCAGAGGAATTCGGCGCAAGGCTAGCTTCCTTCATTGCAAGAAGCTGGTAGAGGACCAGCATCCAGACATTATCGCTTTGGTGGAAACTCATGCCTCCAGTACGGATGCAAACTGGGTGGCTCAGAACTTGGGGCCGGATTGGAACTGTGAATGCGTTCCAGCGTTGGGGAGATCGGGAGGTATTATTTTGCTTTGGAAGATTCATGCAGGTACGCTATCCTTCTCTTCCCATAATAGTCAATCGCTAGTTACTCTCATAACCGATAGTGTGGGGAGGAGGTGGCTCCTTGTTGTTGTTTATGCTCGTAATAATGGGTGTGAGCGTCGTATTCTGTGGGATTGTCTTACTGCAGTTTGTAGTCTGGGCATACCAGTGGTGGTGATGGGTGATTTTAATTCTATTCTTAACCCTGAGGACAAGAGAGGGGGAGAAGGGTTTAGATTTGATAGGGATGTGGAGGAGTTTCGTGCCTGTGTGGAAGATAATAGTTTGATTGATCTAGGTTTTAGAGGTGCCCAGTTTACTTGGACCAACAACCAGGTAGGGGGTGATCAAATTTGGGTCCGATTGGACCGAGTGTTGTGTTCTCAAGGGTGGATAGATTTATTTCCTGAGGCGTATGTGGAACATCTTGCCCGTATCGCCTCAGATCATTGTCCGCTTCTGGTAGCCCTTGTACCTACGGTTGAGAAGGGGATGCGCCCTTTTAGATTTGAACATTTTTGGACTCAACACCCGGACTGCATTGCGGTGGTGGCTAGTGCTTGGAATATGCAGGGTAGGGTTGGTAGTCATCGTGCTTTTGATTGCAAACTGGTGGCTACTAGACCTGCTATGGTGGAACAAACACATCATAGGTAACCTGACCTTTAAGATTGGGAAGCTGAAAAGCTACATTGAGAAAGCCCAGTTTATAGAGAGTCTTAGGGCCTTGACCCAGGTGGAGAAGGATAACCTTAAGATCAATACCGCTGATTATCATAATCTTCTAGCCATGGAGGAAACCCTTTGGAGGCAGAAATCCAGAGTCCAATGGTTAAAAGGGAGAGACAGGAACACGGCTTTTTTTCATAGGTCGACTATTATCAGGAGAAACAAAAATAGGATTCGTTCCATCTTGGATGAGAATGGAGGTATAGCTGAAACCTTTGGTGATATCAGTAGAGCGTTGGTCTCTCATTTCAAGCGTCAATGGAACCTCCCGAGTGCTCGGGAGGATATGAATATTTTGGATGCTATTCCCACCCTCGTGTCAGATAGGGATAATGAGATGCTGACTAGGCCGATTTCCTACCAGGAAATTAGGGAGGTCCTTTTTAGCCTTCCCACTAACAAAGCCCCTGGCCCAGATGGGTATTCAGTTGAATTCTATACCCACAACTGGTCGGTTGTGGGCTTGGATGTTTGTGCTGCCATTCAACAAGTTTTTAGGAGTAATAGGATGCCGGATAATTGGAAAGATACTTACCTGGCCCTTATTCCTAAGAATACTGATCCCCAAGTCCCAGAGCATTACAGACCCATTAGTTTGTGTAATGTGGTCTATAAAACGGTGTCTAAAATTTTGGTCAAGAGAATGCAATGGCTGATGCCTAGCTTAGTCTCCGAGGAACAAGCTGCTTTTGTCAAAGGGAGGAATATCACAGATAATATTTTGTTAGCCCAGGAGGCTCTCCACTCTATGGAGTACGACGGGTTAAATAAGGCCACATTGGCCCTTAAGTTAGACATAGAAAAAGCCTATGATAGGATGACTTGGGAGTTCGTTACCAGTGTTCTTAAAAAATTTGGGTTTTGTGAGAAGTGGATTAATTGGATTAGGGTTTGCATTGAGAGGCCCTCTTTTGCTATTCTCATCAATGGCTCTCCCTCGACCTGGTTTAGATCGACCAGAGGGCTTAGACAAGGCGATCCTCTTTCCCCTTACCTTTTCATTCTCGGGGCGAAGGTTCTTAGTAGAAATCTTGACATACTTCAATCTCAAGGTAAAATCAGTGGCATTAGCTCGCGAGAGGGAGGAAGAAAATTGCATTCTCTTGCCTTCGCTGACGACTGCATTCTCTTTGCACAGGCGACGGCTAGTGAATGCGACACTTTAGACAGGACCGTCAATAATTATTGCAAAGCCTCGGGCCAAAAAGTGAACAAGGCTAAGTCTTCTATTCTCTTCGGAAAAGGAGTGAGTAATGACCAGAGACTTAATATTAGGAATGCCATGGGCATGAATGAGGCGAGCGGCATGATAAATTACCTGGGACTCCAGATCAGTGGCAGGAGGATTCTGGCCAATGAAATTGCCACTGTTCTTATTGATAAAATTATTAGGCGTGTCTCGGGTTGGAAAGCCAGAGCCCTATCTTTTTCTGGTCGCCTAACTCTCATTAAAGCTGTCCTTTGCTCGATGCCTATATTCACTATGAGTTGTTCCTGGATACCCAAGAGTGTTATCTATGGGTTGGAGCGAATCTTATGCCAATTCCTATGGAGCAGCAATGGATCTAAAGGATTGCACCTCATCAATTGGGGTAAGGTTCTCTCCCCATTGGACCAAGGAGGTTTAGGCATAAGACGGATCGAGCTTATATGGCAAGCTCTTATGGGGAAGAAAGTTTTCGAAATTGTTGCAAACCCTAACAAATTATGGACATCTTTCTGCAAGTCCAAATATCAGCTTAATGATAATATTTGGGATTGGAAACACCCTAAGAATTGCTCTTGGGCTTGGCGGGCTCTTGAAAAGGGCGTGCCTATTGTGAGGAACCACCTGAAAACTTGTCCTTTCAAAAATGCTAACTTTAGCTTGTGGGATACTCCATGGCTAGATGTCTACCCTCTTCGGTATGCCCCACTCGCTATGGATTATAGTATGAGAAATATTTTGAGATCGATCAAAGATCTTATGGATGACAATGGAAAATGGCATAGTGGTCTAATTACTACATTTTTTACTCCTTCCATTGCAACCAAGATATTGAACACTCCCATCTTGACTAATGAAGGAAAACCCAATTACGTTTGGGGTCCGATGGAACAAGTTGTCTTCTCTACCAGCACTGCTTACAAGTTACTTTGTCAGGCCATGGATGGTGACTCTGAGGCCATCCTTGGTGGCGATGATGCTAATCCTGAGGCCGATAATACCAATAGCATCAATATCATTAATTGGGCAGGTCTTTGGAAGTCTTGGGCTACACCAAGAGCCAAATGCTTTGGGTGGAAAGTGCTACACAATAGAATTGCTTCAAAAGTTCTCCTTATAAGGCGTGGGATGGTTTTGGATCCCCTTTGTAGCCGGTGTGCGGGTGACTATGAGGATGCTAATCATGCCTTGTTTATGTGCCCCTTTGCAAAAGATTATTGGGCAGAACTTGGTAGACAAGAAGGAACTACTTTTAATTTCCACTGCATTAATGATTTTAATATATCCATTATTTTGCAGGAATCCAAGAGTCAGGAAGGAAAAAAGAAGGCAGCTTTGGCCATCAACGCATTGTGGGATCTATGGAAACAACGAAACAGGGAAATCTTTGATGGTGTTACACTAAAAGTAGAGAGGGCTGTTTGGTTGGTAAGAACCAATACAAAAGAATTCATGGAATCTAACTTTAGGTTGTTTGGGGTGCAGTGCCAAGGTCGGAATCGAGAAATCATTGGTGTGGCGTGGACTCCTCCAGGGGAAAACGAATACAAGCTAAACTTCGATGGAGCAGTGGATGCCGACACCTCAAAAGCTGGAGCTGGAGCAATCATTCGGGATTGGCATGGGAGGATTCTGGTTACGGGGAGCTACGGCATGGAAACCAGGGCGGTGCCTCATGCGGAACTTCGCGGGTTGTGGGAGGGGCTCAACCTAGCGGTTGCCATCATCCCCAACAAGCCACTCTGGATTGAGGGCGATGCCCAAACTATTATCAACAAACTCAACCGATTAGGAGATGACCATCCCATGATGCAAGATATAGCCACTATCCTCAAAAGCTTTTCATGTCTGCGAGTTTCACACATATTCCGTGAAGGCAATCGGGCGGCTGATTGGCTCGCTGGAGTGGGGAAGACCGAAAGGAAAACGGAGGTGCGCACTTCGTCCTTTGCGCCGGACCTGCTAGAGATCGCAAGATGGGGTGCCCAGTCCTTTGTGTATGATCGAGGGCGGGCAATCCGCCGTGAGGTGTAACCTTGATGTTTGTTTCGTGCTTTGTCGTTGTGATATTTTGTGTTATGGAATGTTTAAATTGGTACCAAAAAAAAAAAAAAAACTATGTGATGGTAATAGCTGAATCTGAGACTGAGGTACTCATAATAAAATATAGAGGCTTCGGCTGGTGGACCTATGGGCTGAGGCATTACTCATAGCCATCCCATGGTTGACCCAAATCACACTCTCCTGTATCCTACAAAAAAGAGTAAAACATGAGGTCATACTCCTTTCTAAGTAGTGTTTATCATTTTCTTCCAAATAGAAAAAGAAAATATGACACTTCCTGTGGGCCGAATGGTTTATGAAAGAAGATATTGTCCAACACAGTAGTAGGTTGAATATTTGGATGTTCTAGATTAGGATATCTTGCTTATATATCACAATATGTCATTTGAATGCTCTGTTATATGAATTCTCTTGTTATCATTTGAATAATCTGATATTTATTTACTTCTTGCTTATCAAATAAAGGCATTACATGATGATCTAGTCAATTTCATGAATAGAAATTCAACAAAATTATATAGTAGTGTTAGGATAAAGCTCCATTTCAGATTTTGATCTTAAAAGGTCAAAATTTTATATAAGGGATGAAAATAAGCATACTCTAACCCGCACAATCAGACCCATCCTACCAACTTGGGCTAACCTGAGCTTAACCCAAGCATGTAATTGACTATAACCCACATAAAGTTGTGACGATGATGACCTAGCATGGAGAAAGAGAGAGAGAGAGAGAGAAGAGAGGGAGAGAGAGAGAGGCTAGGTTTTGGGAGAATGGATTAGCCTTCTCATTAGGCCAAGGGCCAAATATATAAAGATACAAGAAAAAAAGAAAAGAGGTATCCTATACAGGTATCTACGGGTATCTGTATCTCAATACTATACATTATTACTAACAGCCCCCCTCAAACTCAAGGTGGGTCATGCACCATGAGTTTGCTAAGCAGAAACTGGAAACGTGGAGCAGGATGTGACTTCGTGAAGAAGTCGGCAATCTGTTCTCCGGAGGAAACAAATGGGAGATAGATGGTGTGGGGGAAAATCTTCGTGCCGACCCGAAGACTTCGCCGCACCAGTCAATTGAAGTTTTGATTCAAAGAGATCTGTGGACGCGGAAAAAAGCGCGGGTCGTCTTTATTGCGAATCACACGAGATTACAATTGTGGCCGGGACCCGAGTGGCTCGGGTGTAGCGAGTCCGGGTTGCGGCGAGTTTTGATCAGGGGATTGTGGGAAAGATCTTCTGGGGGATCCCTTTGATCCGCGTCTCCACGTGGTGTTCGTGCGAGAGCTCTGAAGGGGCTGCCCAGGACAGGGGTTTTACAGTAAGAGGGTTTTGGAGAGGCTAAGGAATGTCCACCGTTGCTTTGTCCCTTCCGTGCTTCGCGCTTTCTCGGCTAGGGGGTTTTCGGCTTCGTTCCTCGGTCTTCGCGTCTTCCTCGTTCCTTGCTTGACCTCGGTGTCCTTGATCGTCGGTTCGCGGCGTCGATCGAGCTTTTGGCGTTGGCTTTGGCTTTGGCTTTTTGGCTTTGACTTGGCTCCGGCGTGGCTCTGGCTTTTGTTTTGCTTCGGCGCTTGCACTTGGACGTAGCTGGGAGAGACTTGCGATGCTTTCGTTCTTCCGGACTTCGCGTCGTATCGGCTAGAACGTGCGGTGCTTTTGCTCGTGGCCGGCGTAGTCGCTTGGCTTTGGCACTTGCGTTGCTTTGGCGCGGGCTTTACTGGGGCTTTGCTTTGGCTTCTTGCGTTGGCTTTAGCTTCGGCGTCAACTCGATCTTCTTCTTCGAACAACGTGGGCTACTTCTTCAGTGCTTCGATGATTTGCGTGTCGACTGGACTTCTCTTCTTCTCCGGGCTTCTTTGGTGTGATCGGAGTCGAAGAATGCTTTTGAAGATGGTGGGGGTAGCACCGATCCCCGTGCGACGGTTGTGGCGTCGGCTTTTGTTGATGAAGACGACGAGGGTAGCGACGGTCTCCGTGCGACGGTTGTAGCGTCGACTTTTGTTGATGAAGACGACGGGGTAGCGACGCTTCAGACGATCTGCTCCAGGCTTTCTTCTTCGTGGATGGGGCAGGCGTTAGTCGAAGACGACGGGGTGATGACGCTTCGCTTCTCTCCTCCGGGCTTTGGGGCTTGATCGGGATCGAGGATTCGTTGGAGCCGACGGGGTAGTGCCGCTCCTCTTCTTCTCCGGGCTTTTAGGCTTGATCGGAGTCGAAGCTTGTTGGAGACGACGGGGTAGTGCCGCTCCTCTTCTTCTCCGGGCTTTTGGGCTTGATCGGAGTCGAAGCTTGTTGGAGACGACGGGGTAGTGCCGCTCCTCTTCTTCTCCGGGCTTTTGGGCTTGATCGGAGTCGAAGCTTGTTGGAGACGACGGGGTAGTGCCGCTCCTCTTCTTCTCCGGCCTTTGCTTCTGGCGTCTTCGGAGTCGAAGGGTTCTTCTTCTCCGAGCTTTCTTCTTCGTGCACGGAGTCGAAGGGATGATCTTCGTGTGCAAGGGTCTTCACGTTGATGAGGACTTTCAGTAAGTCGATCCCTCGGGACAGGCTTGACTGTGCCTCGTGAAGCCTTGGGTCGATGAAGAAGCGTCTCCTCTTCTGCAGAGCTCTGGCGTTTCGTCTTTAATTTCCCGTCCATTTTTTCCTTCCCCCACCCCCTCTATTTATAGGCAAAGAGGTGGGGAGAGAGATATGAGAACTTTTTAATTTTAAATCCCTTTTGTATCTCTCTCATAATTACCCGGATTTTATTCATCCATTGATGAGGGGAATAACATTTAATTGTTTTCCTTTTCTGGCGGGTGCAATTATGGCTGGATTTTGCGCACGAAATCGATGGCGATCGGGCGCTTCGTCTTGTGCGTCGGATCGAGGGATCGGCGCAGATCCGCGTGTGTGCAGACGTCATACGCTACCTCCCCCCGCGCATGGCGGTATTTCTTTCCTTTTCTTTCTTTTCTTTCCTTTTCTTTTATTTCCTTTTCTTTTCTTTCCTTTTTCTTTTCTTTCTTTTCTTTTCTTTCCTTTTCTTCCCTTTCCTTGCAGGGCCGGCCGCCCCCCCCCCCCCCCCTCATGGGGTTCGGTCCCCACTAGGGCCGGCCCTATGGGGTTCGGACCCTAGTAGGGGCCGGCCCCTCTTGAAGTGGGGTCCGGGTCCGCATCGGCGCGCGCGAGTCGGGTCCGCGTGTCGGGTTTGCATCCACGTCGGTGCGCGCGAGTTGGGTCCGCGTGTCGGGTTTGCATCCGCGTCGGCACACGTAAGTCGGGTTCGGGTCCGACGAAATTCGTGTGTCTACAAATGCCCCCTCAAGGACGAGTGCGTCGGTGAGAGCGTGTAGGGTTTGGACACGTAAGAATCGTAGAGCGCTTGTCCTTGATTCCTTTTGTGGGCAGGGTTGGGAGTCTATTTAAGGACCCCTACCCCCTTCATCCGTCATTGTGTTTCTTTGCGAAGGTTCTGCCGACTTCTGGAGACCGCTGTCGGAAGAGAGCTGCCTGGGGTTGCACGAGACTTGCTCCGTCTTCCCGGTGTCGCCTCTTTCGTCGGCCTTGTGCTTCTGCGCGACGGTTCTGCCGGCTTCTGAAGACCGTCGTCGGAATTGTGCTGCCTGGGGTTGCACGAGACTTGCTCCGTCTTCCCGGTGTCGCCTCTTTCGTCGGCGGCGATGGTGCGCGATTTCGTGGTCGTTGCGAAGGCGGGTTCGAAGCGACGATGCGACGAGGCTCGCGGCGGGGAGGAGGGATGAGCGCGGCTGAGGTGCGGGTCGCCTTCGCCGCCTCTCTCTTCCTCCTTTTTCTTCTTCTTCTTCTTTCTCTTTTCTTTTCTTTTTCTTTTCCTTTTTCTTTTTCTTTTCTTTTTCCTTTCTTTTTTTTTTCTTCTTCTTCTTCTTCTTCTTCGGTTCCGGGCTGCATGGGCAGCAGTGGCAGCAGCGCTGGCGCGGGGCGCGGCGGGGCTGCGCGTGGCCAGTATGGGGCCGGAGGCGGTGCGGGCGGCGCGGTGCTGCGCGCGAACGGAGGCGGCGCGGGCGGTGCTGGGCCGGAGGTCGCGGCGGCCGGGTCGGGGGGCGCGCGTGCGGGCGGCGGTGCGGTGGCGCGCAGGCGGCGGCAGCAGGGTCGGGCTTGGCCCCGAACGGGTCGGCGAAGGGGCGGCGGCGGCCCCGAGTTGGGCGCCCCCCCTTCCCCGGTTGTATCGGCGACGGGGTCGGGGTTGGCCCCGACCGGAACGGAGGAGGGGGGCGTTGTGGTCCCCCCCCTTCTTTGGCTGTTGGTCATTGACTGGGGGAGAGGGGCCCGTGGGCCCCCACTCGTTGACTTTTTTTTTTTTTTGAACTTCGAAGGTGCCGATGATAACAGTGTCGGCTCGTGGCGCACGGGTCGCGACACGGGTGCGGGCTGGCTGGAGAGTGATCTTGAATCGGGCAATCCTCTTGACAGGGGTGCAGGCCCCCTTAGTTTTTTTTTTTTTTTTGTGTACGCACTTGTCTTGACTTGCCTCCTTTCACGGTCTTCCAGGGCTCGCGTCTTCGAGAGTTTGACTTCCTCGGGCTGGATAGACGAGGACTTCTTCGACGGGAGGAGATGCCTTTGCTTTCCTTACACTCGCGTGCGCCATCACCGCAGCTCAAGGCGGGAAGACCTTCTGTCGTTGCTCCGTGTCTTTGTGCACGAGCGCATCACGGAAGATGGAGTCGCGGATGCGACTTGTGGGATGCCGAAATTAAGCGAGAAGATTCATACTGACGAAGGGATCTCTATGAAGCTTCTGCGGCCGAGTTTGAATCTTCCGTTCCACCATTGCGATGAAGAGTTCGTACCTACGCCAGTTGTTGCCTCGAAGATATGCGCTAGGCTGACCCGATGGGGCACCGATTCTTGGCCTCGGGGAGACGTCCAGTACCTTTGCGGCTTTCACGAGTGGATGGACGAGCTCTACGAGGTCTTTGGCGCGGAACCTGAGATGAACTTATTGGCCAAATTTCTGGCGCCGGCCCGTCGAGAGTACAGTCGTCCGGAGGGGATGTACCGCGCACTTTGTGAGCTTTGGTGTCCGGAAACTAACACCTTCCTTACTGGGGCGGGGGAGATAGGCATCTCGCTTCGTGACGTCCATATCGTTTCCGGGTGCCCCGAGGTACGGAACTACTACCAAGAGGAGGTGCCTGCCTTGAAGGATCTGCTGGACAGCAGCTACGTTCCGAGTTCTTGCCTTCTTCTGTTCAAGGCACATGCTATCATTGCGGCGCGGGATCAATCAGATCGAGTGCGTCCTTCTTCTTGGGTCGACTTTTGGTTCAGAGGCGAGTATAGGTCTCCAGTGCCTTCGGCTCACCCGATGTGGAAGATCGCTCAGATGCAGAGACCTCCGCTTCGCTCCTTTGTGAGGCCTATCGACTCCTTGGCTCGAGAGAAGCACTCAATGGAGGGGAAGCAGTGCCCCTGGGAACTCTTTGGCCTGAAACGTGACAGCGAGGAGTGGCGATCGGTTTACCGAGCTGCCGGGCTGGTCATCTTCCTCTGCCGGTTCGTGCTTCTGTGTTCTGGGGAGGCTATTCGTCCGGGGACCTTCCTTGCTGCTTCCAGGATGGAGAGGGGCGAGCTCTTCAATCTAGCCCCGGCCATACTATGCGCCTTGTATCGGGCTCTCAGCGGGACTTACTGGGACTTGTCTAGCTCTGATAAGGCCAAGGAGGAGCTCGGCCGGTCGACTGTATTCGGACCCTTGCATTATTTGTACGGGTGGATAGCTCTGCATTTCCCGAAGGGGATCTTTGCCAGACGAGGGCATCCAGCTGAGCTGCCTTTCTTGCCCAGGATAGGAGGGATCTTGAACGCCTTTATCAGTTGGGAGCATCCGAGAGAGTGTGCTCGCACCCTTTTGAGGAGGATGGGGAGCGTCGATTTCGAATTCCTGTTAGAGCATTCGGTGCTGCCCTTGGAGAGGTCGACTGTGTACGATAACGAGGAGCTCCCGGACAGACTCTACTGGAATATGGTCAGCTACCGTCCTGGCTACTTGGTCTGGCGCAAGGGGGATGTGGTGGAGGTGGAGCAGTACTCCCCCCATCGCTTTGCTCGCTAACAGGGGTTTCGGTAAGAAGTCTCTGGCATGCCTCAGCAGTTGTAGGGACGTATCAGTCCGCAGGAGGGTTACCGTCTGTGGGCTTCTCTCTACGCTCGCTTGACTAGCGGGAGTTTCTTTCCTGGGGCTAAATTCGGGTTTCGGGACGCCGCCACTCCGGAATACCGCAAGTGGGTTGAAGGGCGAGTTTCCCCTTTACTGGCGAGCTTTCCAGTTGACGTCTTGGTGAGTAGCGAGTTCAGGAATTTCTGCTTCAATCATTCTGCGGGAGTGGAGGACCGCCGCCTCCGACTGGGGCTTCAAAGAGCGCAGAGGAGCTGTAGTCGCTTTTCCAGTGCTCGTCGCGTCCCTTCTTCCGTTCCGGTGCTGGATGCCGAGCTTACTAGTGCCCCTGGGGCATCTTGTTTCCCGAAGGCCGAAGCTGAGGGTACCCCTCCTAAGAGAAGAAAAGTGTGCATTCCTCGCGGGATGGTCCCGAGAGTTCCTTGTCTGATGGAGGACGCCGAGGAGCCTGGACTTCTGAAAGATGAGGTGATTCCTCCGTCTAGGACCGCTTCGTCTGACCACACAGGTATGGAGCTCTCTTCATTTTATTTGCCCTCTACGTTCAGGAAGTTTTATCACGCTGAGCACTGTTTCTTTCTTTTGACCAGATTCCGTTATAGTGGTAGAGCACGGAGCGAGCTCTTCAAAGGTGCCTCTTGGGCATTCGTCCACTGGTGCCGCACAGGAAGTGCCCGAACCCTGTGGGCTAGATATCTGTCACGCCCCGGTTTCCAACACAAAAGAAAACTGTCCAACTCGGGGGTGAGAAAGGTAAAAGTTATGGGTTTGAATTGATTTGATAAAATATCACCGACAATTTTTCTAAAAAAAATGGTGAAAGCTACGCTACTGAAAAGGTAGCCTTGAGGAGAGGCCTACCATATGTCAACTGGTATCGAGCAACAGATATTACCATAACTAACAAAACTAACCAACAATCCCAACCAGAAAGGAAAATCCAAACATGTCCATACTAATTCCCAATTACACCAAATGTTGAAGAAGATAAAGACTACTAGCTACTAACGAGAAATCTGATCACTGCTGCTCCAAGACCACGCCTGCTTTTAACCACCGTCTACTGCTGACCTGAAACTGGATCTGCCCGTGGGAATGGGCAGCCCCCATGAGAATGGGAGATTAGTCGTGTGAAAAACGACTAGTAAGGCTACTAATACTAAGCTACTACTCCAGTATCCTATTTAATGTGACTAAGCATGCATTCAATTATAATACTTCCATAATTTCAAAATAAATAAACAAGCTCTATCTATAAATTGCACATTCATGGAATCATTAAGTTCTGCAGAAAAGATGTACATGCAAGTAAATTAGTTATTTGTGAACCGTCGGTTTTCTACCAGTTCCGACAACAGAAACCTACTGGACACAAGTTACCTTGGATCCTCCAGTAGAAAAGTTTACCCAAATGGCCAAGAGGGGTTTCCCGTCTCTCACGGAGGAGCTCTACCGCCCAACTTACTTTTTCGAGGTCATACCTCAGGAGTGGACTACTAGGCCAAGGCTCTCAAGCTCCCTGGCTTTACCGCCTGCCCAACCCCGTGACCCTACCTACTTTATTCAGATTGTGCATGAGTAGTGGTTCACCTTCCACTCGTGCACACGGGTCTCCCTACACACTTCCCTCTAGGAAGCAACAATGTCACATCTCAGTCAAATGATGATTCAATACTATCCATCCTGCCTCAGTTACCGAGACAGCCGGTATCGTTGCTCATCGGCAACTCAACCAAGTTCACATATAAGTTAACATATCTCAAGCATAATTCATAAGTGATTGTTATATCTATATTCATAGAATGACATGTTCTCAATGTACTATTACCATGCTATCAAATATCTCATTGTTCAAGTTTAAAGCAATTAGACGATAACCATCTTCGCATGTAATGATGTGCCCACTCCCCACATGCGATTCAACACATGCATTAGGCACATCATTCCCCATGCAAGCTTCAGAATACTACAAAGCTACACTAAACAGTCTACTATTGTAGATGACATAGTAAGAGTAACTTACTTTAGCTAGAGTAGCAAGCTCCTGTACCAGGTGTCCTAATGTCCACACCCGGGTATCCAAGTGCACGACCACCACTAGGAAGCTCCAATGCTAAAACACATCAAATAAGAAGGCATCACTAACCTAGCAACTAAACGACAATGGGTCGGTAGATTAGGATCGCACAAGTGTAATTGATAGAATGAAGGTTCGTAGGGGTCAAATTGGTGCGATACGGTGGCTAGACCTATCCTTGACATGGGCAGGTGTGTACAGGGGTTACAAGCTAACCCACCAGATTTTCCATTCTAAAGGATTAAAAAAAATAGGGTCTATGGAGGAAATCCAGGTCACCCTCGGTAGGGGACCGGTGCTGGGTTGATAACACGGGGACCCGTGTAATCATACGGCCCAAAATCAAATTCTATAGGATAAATATAGACTCAGGGTATTAGCCCCGAGCCATCAGGTCCGTCTTGGAAAAATAATTCTAATGCCGCCAATTTCGCCCAAATCTGAATTCGGACGAAGAAATAACGGTCGAACCACGGAAGCCGACTAGTTCGGTTCCATGGCTGTAAACAGGAGTTTAAAAGTGGTTTGTACAGGATGAAACCCAGATTATCAGGTAGCATTTTTCGAGCCGGTTCCAATGCCGCCAGTTTCGCGGCATTCCGACGTCGGACGAAGAATCTATGCCCAAACCAGAATCTATAGTTCAATAGTGGTTCAAAATTTAAACCGGGTTCAAGGGCTGGTCTAACCTAACTTAAAAGAACAATATCCGAAATTCCCTATATGTCCCTTTTCTTCTCCACCCAACCAACGAACCAGAGGTTGGGTTCCCATGAAACCTATGGGCCAACCTCTCAACTCCGACCAACTCCGGCAACTCGGGAGGGTTCGTACGGCTTGCTAAGCACCACTCAGGTCTTCGGGGCCCATCGATGGCCACCACATGATCCGTACCCGACTCGTGAAAAAGGGAGAGAAGCCATGGCTGCGGGTTGCTCGGCTCGGCTTGGACGCTTGGTTTGGGTTGGGGATGATTGGTCGGATCCCGACCGGTGAGGGTGTGGCCGGTGGTGGTGTCAAGAAGGAGAGGAGCGGAGGAGGAGAAGAGAGAGGGGGAGGAAGAACCTGGGAGAAAGGAGAGGAATCCGGTGCCGATGCTCCAACAACGGTGAGACCTCCACTCCGGCTGTTCCCGAGCGGCACGAACACGCGAGAAAAGGAGAAGAATGACGGCTAGGAGGAAGAGGCTAGGGTTCTCGATCTCATGCAAGGCTTTATATAGGGAGGAGGGATGAAACCCTCAACAAAATGACACCGTCCGATAATAATCGGACGATCCTCATCTCATCAGAATGATCCAAGGGAGATGGAAAGGCTCAGCTGCGTGTAGAGGTTGTTGTAGGAAGTCGGGTCGGGTCTAATACCACCTACAGAACCCAATTATAAACATCCAAAAAGCTGTTCCCTTCTACTAACAAACAGGAAAAGCTCTAAACTTTTCATTCGGACTCCGATCCGCCGGTGTGAGTAGTCCCCGGAGATGGATTCGACGAGCCGAACGCAACCGCGCTAGTGTCATCTCCATCCGACCATGCTATCAAGTGCAGTTATATAAAGGGTAAAAATATTAAACCGTTAATAGCCTTTTTCTAAGACCTCGAAATAATAAAAAAAAAATCAACTACGACCGTCTCGGCGAGACGACTCCATTGGCACAGCTTTTGTCAAATTCTGACGCCCTTAAATAGATTGATTTCAATATATTTAAAACTATTCACATAAACCCCAAACGAGTGCAAAATCTCCTGTTGCGAAAACCCCGCAACCCTGGTCACAACAGTACCAGCATATGACATTGCTACTCATATTACCAACTTTCTTATCAAATGATGATAATTGCACATAAAAATTATTAATCTAAAGTAACCCAAAATATCCGGGCGTTACATCCTACTCCCCTTAGAAAAAATTTCGTCCCGAAATTGAAATCAATTAGATGACTCACCGAACAAAGAGGGATATCGAGACCGCATCTCGGACTCCAATTCCCACGTAGCTTCATCTTCAGCATGATGATTCCAAAGCACCTTGACCATACGGATGGTCTTGGTGCGCAACACCTTCTCTTCACTAGCCAGAATTCGGACAGGCTTCTCCTCATAAGTTGCATCCTTGTTGAGGTCTAGATCTTGCCAATCCAGCACGTGTGATGGGTCTGGCTCATACTTCCGAAGCATCGATACATGAAAGACTGCATGAATCGCTGAGAGCCGAGGGGGCAAAGCTAGGAGATACGCCACCTCGCCGACTCTATCCAGAATCTCGAACGGTCCAATATACCTCGGGGCTAGCTTCCCTCGCTTTCCAAACCGAAAAACCCCATGCCTAGGAGAAACCTTTAGAAAAACTCGGTCACCAACCACAAACTCAAGAGGGCGCCGACGCTTGTCAGCATAACTCTTCTGCCTACTCTGAGCTGCTCGCAGACGTTCTCGTATCAGATGCACCTTCTCCGTAGTCTCCTGAACAAGGTCTGGTCCTACCAGGCTCCGCTCACCTACCTCTGCCCAACAGAGAGGGGACCGACACGGCCTCCCATACAATGCCTCGAAGGGAGCCATGCCGATACTCGCCTGATAGCTGTTGTTGTATGCAAACTCCACTAGCGGTAAATGGTCTTCCCAACTGCCTCCAAAGTCAATCACACAAGCTCGCAGCATGTCCTCCAAGATCTGAATAGTCCTCTCAGATTGGCCATCTGTCTGAGGGTGGAAGGCCGTACTGAGACAGAGCTTGGTCCCCAAAGCTAATTGTAGACTACTCCAAAACTGAGAAGCAAAGTTGGGATCTCGATCAGAAACGATAGTGACAGGAACTCCATGAAGCTTGACTATTTCCTTCAGGTATAGCTTTGCTCGCTCATTGCTTGACATTGTCGTTCGCATGGGAAGAAAATGCGCTGACTTTGTCAATCGATCTACTATCACCCAAATTGAGTCATGCTTATTTCGTGATAGGGGAAATCCAGAGACGAAATCCATAGTAAGGTGCTCCCACTTCCACTCTGCTACTGGCAATGGCTGTAAAGGACCAGCGGGTCTCTGGTGTTCTGCTTTGACCTGCTGACAGGTCAAACACTTCGCTACAAACTGGGCTATGTCTCTCTTCATCCCACTCCACCATAATTGACTCTTCAAGTCGCGATACATCTTCGTACCACCAGGGTGAATAGTAAATCTTGATCTATGGGCTTCAGTAAGTACCTCTTCACGAATCTCTGAGTTCTCTGGAAGACAAAGTCTCCCTTTGAACCTAAGTCCTCCATCAGAACCAATAGACCAATCCTGGTCCATTCCTCCGTTCTGGCACCGAGTCCTGACCTCCTCTAGATTTGAATCTAGTCGCTGCGCTGTAATCACTCTATGATATAAGGTCGGTTGAGCCTGTATACTGCACAAGACCGTATGTGTAGGCTCCCATTGCACCATTAGGTCAAAACCCTCGATGGTTACCAACAACTCCCTCCGATCAGCTATCAACCTGGACAACCTACTACGGAACTTTCTGCTCAAGGCATCCGCTACAACATTAGCCTTACCAGGATGATAAGAAAACCCATAATCGTAGTCTGCCAAAACCTCAACCCATCTCCTTTGGCGCACGTTGAGGTCCTTCTGGGAGGAAATATACTGCAGACTCTTATGATCACAAAATACCTCAAACTCCTCACCATATAAGTAATGCCGCCAGATCTTGAGTACAAACACTACGGCTGCCAGCTCTAAGTCATGGGTAGGATAATTCCTCTCATGCTGCTTCAGTTGTCTAGAAGCATAAGCCACAACCTTGCCATCCTGCATCAATACACCCCCAAGACCCGTCTGAGAGGCATCCGTAAAAACCACATACTTCTTCCCACTAATCGGCACTGTGAGGACAGGGGCTGAGGTCAATCGCCGCTTCAACTCCTGGAACGACTGCTCACAACCTTCAGACCACTCAAACTTCACTCCTTTCTTTGTCAGGCGAGTGAGTGGGCTAGCCAACTGAGAGAAACCTTCCACGAACCTCCTGTAGTAACCAGCCAAGCCTAAGAAACTACGAATCTCGAAGACGTTCTTCGGTGGCTCCCAATCTAGAACTGCTTCTATTTTTGCCGGGTCTACTGAAATTCCTTTCTCTGAGACCACATGTCCCAAGAACTTCACCTCCTTCATCCAAAACTCGCACTTACTGAGCTTGGCATAAAGATGGTGGTCTCGCAAGAGCTGCAGGGAAATTCTCAGGTGTTCCTCGTGCTCCTCCTCAGATTGTGAGTAGATAAGAACGTCATCTACAAAGATCACCACAAATCGGTCTAGGTATGGCCTGAAGACTCGGTTCATGAGGTCCATGAAGGCGGCTGGAGCATTGGTCAAACCAAATGGCATCACCAAGAACTCATAGTGACCATACCTTGTTCGAAAAGCCGTCTTCGAAACATCATCTTTCTTCACTAGTAACTGATGGTATCCCGTCCTCAGATCAAATTTGGAGAAATACTTCGCTCCTTTTAATTGATCAAAGAGATCATCGATCCTTGGCAACGGGTACCTATTCTTCACTGTAACAGCATTCAACCTCCGGTAATCAATACAGAGCCGCTTTGTTCCATCCTTCTTTTGAGCAAAAAGGACTGGGGCACCCCATGGAGAAACACTAGGGCGAATGAATCCAAGGTCTAAAAGCTCTTCTAGCTGTACCTTCAATTCTCTAAGCTCTGCAGGGGCCATTCGGTATGGAGCTATGGAAATAGGTGCAGTTCCAGGAAGTAACTCGATACCGAATTCTACTTCTCTAGCTGGAGGCAAACCTGGAAGCTGATCTGGAAAAACATCCATGAAGTCTTGAACAACCGGGGAAATTTTTGGGGGAATGCCTTCGTCAATCTCGCTCGTCAGCTGCGCCAAGAGACTAAGACTGGACTTTCGCTGCGGAATCGGGTACAAAAAGGCCATCTTATTCCCGATAAAGACAAAGCGCTCGCTATCTGGTGGTGTAAAGGAAATCTTCTTGGAATAGCAATCCAACGCTGCATGGTAGGAGGCTAACCAATCCATGCCGAGAAGAACATCCATACCTCCAAGGTGAAGGATAATCAGGTCTGCCAATAGTTGCTTATCTCCAATATGGATTACACAATCTCGACAGACTCTATCCACATCCACGTACGCTCCAAGTGGTGAGATCACCGATAAGACTTGGCCCAAGGGCTCTGACTCTAGTCCCAAGACAGTAGCAAAACTAGGTACTATATAGGAGTGTGTGGACCCAGAGTCAAAAACCACATGTGCTAAGGTAGAGAAAACAGGAAGTGAACCTGGTTGTAGCAATATGATATGTAAGGAAGACAATACCCTACTCAATTCAATAACAGAAGCTAACTACTAGTTAGAAGGGTACCTTCTATGACCGCACCAGAAGCTCCCTGTTCTTGACCGACCAACATATACGCCCTTCCCTGGTTCTGCTGACTTTCGCCGCCCTGGCGAGGGGGAGGCATCCACTGCTGCTGTTGGGGAGGACGATATTGCTGAGACCTCTGGTGTTGTGGCTGGGGAACTGGTGGAGGTGGAAGAGCTGGTCTAACTGGGGGTGCTGGAAGAGCTACTCGTGGGGCCCGATGAGGACAATCACGCTTTATATGGTCTGGGGCACCACAAGTAAAACATCCTGCTCTCGGGCGATAAGCCTGAAAACCACCAGAAGGCCGGGACTGAAACTGTCGCTGCTGCTGAGGTCGAGCCTCCGATGTTTTCGACTTCTTCTGAAAGGATGGTTCACCACGACTACTACCACTCCGCTTCTCAAGTATCTTACGAGAATCCTCCAGTTCCTGCTCCACAGTAAGTGATCGAGTGACCACCTCCTCATAAGACTGGCCCATGAATGCCGCAACCTTTCCTCTTATTATTGGATTAAGCCCAATCTCAAAACGCTTAGCCTTCCGGGCATCAGTAGCTACCAAGTGTGGGGCATACCTGGCAAGCTCAGAAAACTTAGCCTCATACTGCGCCACCTTACGAGTCCCTTGATAGAGGGCCAAGAACTCTGCTTCCATCTTGTCTTGTATGGGCACTGGGAAAAACTTCTTACGAAAGATCTCCTCAAATTCTTGCCACTCGATGGCTTCTCGGTCTACTGCCCTTGAACTCAAAACTGACTGCCACCAGAACTCTGCCTCTGCCTCAAACTGGTAGGAAGCAAGAGAAACTCGTCTCTCTCCAGTCACCTCCAAGACGTTCAGTACCTTCTGGATCTGTTGTAGCCATCGGTCTGCCTCTAATGGGTTTGGTTCACCCTTGAAGATTGGGGGATACATCGTACGAAACTCCTTCATTAGTTTCCCCATGCGATCTCCCTCAGCTCGAGGTGCACCCTGCTGTTGAGTCTGAGTAGCCTGAGCTAGCACTGCCTGTGCTGCAGTAGTCTGCTCTTGTGCAGCCTGCTGTTGACGCTCTACTACTTCCTGCTGACGCTGCATCATAGCCTGTTGCTGACGCATCATGTCAGCCATGCCCTGCATCATCTCTGCCGGGGTCTGGCTATGCACCACAGGCTCAGACGAGGAAGAAGTTTGACCTCTTGTGAGAACCATCTGCAAATAACCACCATGATCGAAATCTCTGTAAGAATAACTATCCTAAGACTAAACTACTTCCTATCCCCTAGGGTCATATCCCTAGCTCTGATACCAAGTTGTCACGCCCCGGTTTCCAACACAAAAGAAAACTGTCCAACTCGGGGGTGAGAAAGGTAAAAGTTATGGGTTTGAATTGATTTGATAAAATATCACCGATAATTTTTCTAAAAAAAATGGTGAAAGCTACGCTACTGAAAAGGTAGCCTTGAGGAGAGGCCTACCATATGTCAACTGGTATCGAGCAACAGATATTACCATAACTAACAAAACTAACCAACAATCCCAACCAGAAAGGAAAATCCAAACATGTCCATACTAATTCCCAATTACACCAAATGTTGAAGAAGATAAAGACTACTAGCTACTAACGAGAAATCTGATCACTGCTGCTCCAAGACCACGCCTGCTTTTAACCACCGTCTACTGCTGACCTGAAACTGGATCTGCCCGTGGGAATGGGCAGCCCCCATGAGAATGGGAGATTAGTCGTGTGAAAAACGACTAGTAAGGCTACTAATACTAAGCTACTACTCCAGTATCCTATTTAATGTGACTAAGCATGCATTCAATTATAATACTTCCATAATTTCAAAATAAATAAACAAGCTCTATCTATAAATTGCACATTCATGGAATCATTAAGTTCTGCAGAAAAGATGTACATGCAAGTAAATTAGTTATTTGTGAACCGTTGGTTTTCTACCAGTTCCGACAACAGAAACCTACTGGACACAAGTTACCTTGGATCCTCCAGTAGAAAAGTTTACCCAAATGGCCAAGAGGGGTTTCCCGTCTCTCACGGAGGAGCTCTACCGCCCAACTTACTTTTTCGAGGTCATACCTCAGGAGTGGACTACTAGGCCAAGGCTCTCAAGCTCCCTGGCTTTACCGCCTGCCCAACCCCGTGACCCTACCTACTTTATTCAGATTGTGCACGAGTAGTGGTTCACCTTCCACTCTTGCACACGGGTCTCCCTACACACTTCCCTCTAGGAAGCAACAATGTCACATCTCAGTCAAATGATGATTCAATACTATCCATCCTGCCTCAGTTACCGAGACAGCCGGTATCGTTGCTCATCGGCAACTCAACCAAGTTCACATATAAGTTAACATATCTCAAGCATAATTCATAAGTGATTGTTATATCTATATTCATAGAATGACATGTTCTCAATGTACTATTACCATGCTATCAAATATCTCATTGTTCAAGTTTAAAGCAATTAGACGATAACCATCTTCGCATGTAATGATGTGCCCACTCCCCACATGCGATTCAACACATGCATTAGGCACATCATTCCCCATGCAAGCTTCAGAATACTACAAAGCTACACTAAACAGTCTACTATTGTAGATGACATAGTAAGAGTAACTTACTTTAGCTAGAGTAGCAAGCTCCTGTACCAGGTGTCCTAATGTCCACACCCGGGTATCCAAGTGCACGACCACCACTAGGAAGCTCCAATGCTAAAACACATCAAATAAGAAGGCATCACTAACCTAGCAACTAAACGACAATGGGTCGGTAGATTAGGATCGCACAAGTGTAATTGATAGAATGAAGGTTCGTAGGGGTCAAATTGGTGCGATACGGTGGCTAGACCTATCCTTGACATGGGCAGGTGTGTACAGGGGTTACAAGCTAACCCACCAGATTTTCCATTCTAAAGGATTAAAAAAAATAGGGTCTATGGAGGAAATCCAGGTCACCCTCGGTAGGGGACCGGTGCTGGGTTGATAACACGGGGACCCGTGTAATCATACGGCCCAAAATCAAATTCTATAGGATAAATATAGACTCAGGGTATTAGCCCCGAGCCATCAGGTCCGTCTTGGAAAAATAATTCTAATGCCGCCAATTTCGCCCAAATCTGAATTCGGACGAAGAAATAACGGTCGAACCACGGAAGCCGACTAGTTCGGTTCCATGGCTGTAAACAGGAGTTTAAAAGTGGTTTGTACAGGATGAAACCCAGATTATCAGGTAGCATTTTTCGAGCCGGTTCCAATGCCGCCAGTTTCGCGGCATTCCGACGTCGGACGAAGAATCTATGCCCAAACCAGAATCTATAGTTCAATAGTGGTTCAAAATTTAAACCGGGTTCAAGGGCTGGTCTAACCTAACTTAAAAGAACAATATCCGAAATTCCCTATATGTCCCTTTTCTTCTCCACCCAACCAACGAACCAGAGGTTGGGTTCCCATGAAACCTATGGGCCAACCTCTCAACTCCGACCAACTCCGGCAACTCGGGAGGGTTCGTACGGCTTGCTAAGCACCACTCAGGTCTTCGGGGCCCATCGATGGCCACCACATGATCCGTACCCGACTCGTGAAAAAGGGAGAGAAGCCATGGCTGCGGGTTGCTCGGCTCGGCTTGGACGCTTGGTTTGGGTTGGGGATGATTGGTCGGATCCCGACCGGTGAGGGTGTGGCCGGTGGTGGTGTCAAGAAGGAGAGGAGCGGAGGAGGAGAAGAGAGAGGGGGAGGAAGAACCTGGGAGAAAGGAGAGGAATCCGGTGCCGATGCTCCAACAACGGTGAGACCTCCACTCCGGCTGTTCCCGAGCGGCACGAACACGCGAGAAAAGGAGAAGAATGACGGCTAGGAGGAAGAGGCTAGGGTTCTCGATCTCATGCAAGGCTTTATATAGGGAGGAGGGATGAAACCCTCAACAAAATGACACCGTCCGATAATAATCGGACGATCCTCATCTCATCAGAATGATCCAAGGGAGATGGAAAGGCTCAGCTGCGTGTAGAGGTTGTTGTAGGAAGTCGGGTCGGGTCTAATACCACCTACAGAACCCAATTATAAACATCCAAAAAGCTGTTCCCTTCTACTAACAAACAGGAAAAGCTCTAAACTTTTCATTCGGACTCCGATCCGCCGGTGTGAGTAGTCCCCGGAGATGGATTCGACGAGCCGAACGCAACCGCGCTAGTGTCATCTCCATCCGACCATGCTATCAAGTGCAGTTATATAAAGGGTAAAAATATTAAACCGTTAATAGCCTTTTTCTAAGACCTCGAAATAATAAAAAAAAAATCAACTACGACCGTCTCGGCGAGACGACTCCATTGGCACAGCTTTTGTCAAATTCTGACGCCCTTAAATAGATTGATTTCAATATATTTAAAACTATTCACATAAACCCCAAACGAGTACAAAATCTCCTGTTGCGAAAACCCCGCAACCCTGGTCACAACAGTACCAGCATATGACATTGCTACTCATATTACCAACTTTCTTATCAAATGATGATAATTGCACATAAAAATTATTAATCTAAAGTAACCCAAAATATCCGGGCGTTACATCATTGTGACGACCAAGATCCAATAGGCCAAGAGCCAAGAGCCAAGACTCCTGAGGCGGGAATGCCAAGATGGATGAGGTGAGGTGAGGTGAGGTGAGGTGTACAAGGCCATGAGCTAGCCCCACATCGCCTGGAGAGAAGGAGATCCTGAGCTACTTATATAATTTCCCCTCCCAAACATAGAAGACGCGTTTTAAAACCGTGCGCCGCTACGGATTTCGTAAGAACTCCGTAGTTAAGCGTGCTCGGGCGAGAGTAGTACCAGGATGGGTGACCTCCCTGGGAAGTTCTCGTACGGGCACGGGCAAAGCGGACAAAATCTTGTGTGTTTGGGGCGGATGTTACAAAATGGTATCAGAGCCGGTTCTCCTCGGGATGGGGGGGTCTAACCCTACACGAGGACGTGTAGCCCTAAGGGGGGTGGATTGTGACGACCAAGATCCAATAGGCCAAGAGCCAAGAGCCAAGACTCCTGAGGCGGGAATGCCAAGATGGATGAGGTGAGGTGAGGTGAGGTGAGGGTGTACAAGGCCATGAGCTAGCCCCACATCGCCTGGAGAGAAGGAGATCCTGAGCTACTTATATAATTTCCCCTCCCAAACATAGAAGACGCGTTTTAAAACCGTGCGCCGCTACGGATTTCGTAAGAACTCCGTAGTTAAGCGTGCTCGGGCGAGAGTAGTACCAGGATGGGTGACCTCCCTGGGAAGTTCTCGTACGGGCACGGGCAAAGCGGACAAAATCTTGTGTGTTTGGGGCGGATGTTACAATATCCCTCCGGATGATCTGGATCTCCTCGGACTTTGCGGGGAGAACTTCCCTAGGGGCGACATTAACCTGGATGACATCGATGTCGACGCCTTGTCTTTTGGCGAGGAGGCTGAAGTCTCGAGCGTCGACAAGCGGTGTTCCCCAATGACTGTGCCCTCGTGTCCTTTGGTGGAGACGGTTGTTGCAGCGGTAGCGGCGGTTTCCCCGGTTCCGCCACCCTCGTTGGCGCGGGCGGCTCCTGTTGCGGCCGCAGTGGGAGGGAAGGTCTTGCCTACCTACTCCGAGGCGCCTCGCCCGGATTTGAGGCCGAGGAGCAGAGTCTCAGAGTTCCTTCTCGTGAGCTGTCGGCAGTATATCAAGTCAACGTTGGAGCCTTTCCAAACTGCCGGCCTTGGCGCCCTCCAGGACTGGTGGTCGACGGACGGTGCAGAGTTTTGCGCGAGCCTGGCAGAGTTCAAAGTTGACAGCTCTCTTTTCGTCGATCAGATGAACCTGCTTGTGACCGATAGCGAGGCTTATCGATCCCGGCGGGCTTTGCTGGAGGGGAGCTCCCTTTCCGAGCTGGAGGCCGCTGAGGCGAGTCTAAGTCAGTCCGAGCATCAACTTGCGGAGGCTACGTCTAGCCTGTCGAAGGCCCAGAGGAAGTTGGAGTCTGCGTGCGCCTCACTTAGAAAGGCGGAGTCTCGTTTGGAGCGGGCCGAGGCCGCGGAGAGCGCTTTGAAGGCGAGTCACTTGAGGCAGCAGTCGGACTTGGCAACCCGTCGCGAGCTTCTGGCTGCTCGTCCCGTGGAGCTTCAGAGAGTGGAGGCGACTAGGGAGGAGCTGCTGCGCCGTCTCCAAGCTCTGGACACCTTCTTTTAGTTGTTCCTGGTTTCATTGTGGCTTTCTTTTTCAGGACTTATGAAATGTACTACCTTCGCTTCATTAATAATATCGCCTCATTTTGCCACACCCTTTCCATGAAACTTTGTTGTCTTTTTCTTTTGGTCGGACTGAACCTGAAGTAACTTCTCAGGCTGCCTACGTACCCCCCTAAGGGGGATCAAGTCGCACGTAGTTCATTTTTTTTTTTTTTTGAACAAGGGGTGTGGCCTTGCTTTAGGCGTAGTACCTTTTGAGGTACTTGCCGTTGATAGGGCCGAGTGTCAGCCCTTCTGGTGTGGTGAGGAGATAGGCGCCGTTGGAGTAGACTTCCTTGACGGAATGCGGGCCATCCCATTTGGCATCAAATTTCTTCCCTCCTCGATGCGAGAGAATGATGGGACGTTTGACTGCCAGCACCAGTTCCCCTATCTGGAATGATCGAGGACGAATCTTCTTGTTGAAGGCGCGAGAGAGCCTGGCCTGATAACACTCCAGACGCTGTTGAGCTTCGAGGCGTCTTTCATCCAGTGCTTCCAATTCTGCTAGGCGGAGCTGGGCGTTGTCATCGCTGGTGAGGCCTTCCTGGACTGCTATCCTGAGTGACGGGATCTGGAGCTCGAGCGGAAGAACGGCTTCCACGCCATAGATGAGGGAATACGGCGTTGCTTGTGTCGGTGTGCGGAAGGATGTTCGGTAAGCCTATAGTGCTTCGCCCATGCGTTCGTGCCAATCTTTCTTTGTCTTCGAGACGGTTTTCTCCAGCAGCTTGCACAGAGTTTTGTTGAAGGCTTCTGCTAGGCCGTTGGCCGGAGCGTTGTATATTGTCGAACAATTCTGCTTAATGTTGTACAATGCGCAGAACTGGCTGACGGCAGCATTCTTGAACTGCTTCCCGTTATCTGTTACGATGTAGCGGGGGACTCCATAGCGGAAGATGATGTCGTTCTGGATAAAGCTGATGACGGAGTACTTCGTAACTTCCCTCAACGGTATCGCTTCAGCCCACTTGGAGAAGTAGTCCGTTGCCGCCAAGATGTAGAGATGTTGCTTGGATGACTTGGGCAGAGGACCGACGATGTCGAGACCCCATCCGTCGAAGGGCCAAGACGCGATTGTTGGGTGTAAAGGCTCCGGAGGTTGACGGATGTAGTCCTCGTGCATCTGGCAAGCTTGACATCTTCTCGCGTACTCCAAGCTATCTTTGATCATGGTAGGCCAGTAGTATCCCATCCTTCTGATGCGGAAGTGAAGCTTCGGACCGGACTGGTGCGATCCATAGATTCCAGCGTGTACTTCTTCGAGCGCGGCTTCTGCTTCCTCTTTTGCGAGGCACCTCAGGAGTGTGCCGTCATAGCTCCGTCGGTACAGCTCGCCGTTGAAGTGGTAGAACCTCAGAGATCTTCGACGGATGTCACTTTTGCGCTTCGGATCTTCGGGGAGTTTACCATGAACGAGATACTCCACAAACGGTTGCCTCCAGTCTTGTTCTTTAATCTCGAGGACATGCACCGCGTTGGTTTGAACTGGTACCTCGGGCGGACCCTCTTTTTCGATGATCACGAATCTCCTGCAGACGGGGACGACGAGTGAACGTTCATCTGGGAACGGGAGTGTAGCCGCTAGATTTGCGAGTGCGTCAGCCAGCTGGTTGAGGTTCCTAGAAACATGTTGGATGGAAACAGCCTTGAGTTTTTCGAGGAGCTTCACAGCTTGCGCATGCAACGGTACCAGGTCTTCTTTGTTGACTTCGTATGCCCCCAGGACTTGCTGGATCACGAGTTGAGAGTCGCCAAAGATATCTAGTCCTTGAAGCTTCATTTCGTCGGCCAGCTCGAGACCGATGAGTAGGGCTTGATATTCTGCCACGTTGTTGGAACATGATTCCGAGAGCAGGAATGAGAAGGGGAGTATTTCGTTGTCCGGGGTGACGAAGATGACTCCGGCTCCCGCTATGTCCTGCCTAGCTGCGCCGTCGAAGAACATTTTCCAAGGTGGGGCGATATCGACGGAGAACACTTCTTCATCTGGGAGATCTTCTGATAACTCCCATTTTGCCGGGAGAGGGTATTCTGCGAGGAAGTCCGCGAGGGCCTGCCCTTTAACCGCTTTCTGTGGCACGAAGGTGATGTCGAATTCAAGTAGCAGCAGGGCCCACTTGGCTAGACGTCCGGAAAGCACTGGTCTCGACATGATGTACTTGAGTGGGTCGGCCTTTGAAACGAGTCTGATGGTGTGAGCGAGCATGTAGTGTCGCAGCTTTTTCGTGGCGAAGATGAGCGCTAAGCAGACCTTCTCGATTGGGGAGTAATTCAGCTCTGCGCCGACGAGAGTGCGACTTAAGTAGTAGCAAGCTGTCTCCACGCCAAGTTCATTGTTCTGGGCCAGGAGTGCCCCCAAGGACTGCTCTTGGGCGGCGATGTAGAGGATGAGCAGCCTCCCTTGGACCGGTGCTGATAGGACTGGCGGCTTCAGTAGATATGCTTTGATGTTTTGGAATGCTTCTTGGCAAGCTTCATCCCATTTGAACGGCGCTCCTTTCTTCATGAGGCGACTAAAAGGGTGGCACTTTCCGGCCAGGTTGGCGATGAATCTTCGGATATACGCCAAGTGCCCCTGGAGGCCTCTGAGGTCTCGCACTGTCTTTGGTGCGGGCATATTGACGATAGCATCAATTTTGGATTGATCTATCTCAATGCCACGATGTCAGACGACGAAGCCGAGGAACTTGCCCGAGGAGACTCCGAACGCGCACTTAAGCGGATTCATGCGGAGTTGGTACCTTCGAAGTCGTTTGAAGATTAGTTCAAGATCTTGTAGATGTGCTGATTTCTTCTTGGATTTCACCACGAGGTCGTCGACATAACACTCCACGTTTTGATGAAGAATGTCGTCGAAGATTTTCTACATAGCTCGCTGGTAGGTGGCTCCCGCGTTTTTCAAGCCGAACGGCATTACCTTATAGCAGTAGATTCCTTTCGGTGTGCGGAATGCCGTGAGCTCCTCGTCCTTGGGTGCCATCCGAATCTGATTGTAGCCCGATGATCCGTCCATGAAAGTGAGCACCTCGTGACCTGTCGTCGCGTCGACCATTAGCTCCGTGATTGGCAAGGGGAAGTCGTCCTTTGGACATGCGTTGTTCAAGTCTCTGAAGTCCACGCACACTCGGATTTGGCCGTTCTTCTTTTTGACTGGGACGACGCTAGAGATCCATGTCGGGTACTTGACTTCTCGAATGAAGCCGGCTTCGATCAATTTGTTAACTTCGCCTTCTATTTGGGGTACCAGTTCTGGTCGGTAGCGTCTTTGCCCTTGCTTGATAGCGCTGGCTCCGTGTTTGACGCTGAGCTGGTGCACTGCAATTATTGGATCGAGGCCCGACGTCTCCTTGTAGGACCATGCGAAGACGTCTCTGTATTCTTTAAGCTGTTTGACGTATGTGGCTTCTTCCTCAGGAGTTAAGAGCGTGCTGACGAATGTAGGCCGAGGCTCCATTTCCGTGCCCAAGTTGATTTCCTTCAAGTCATCAACGGTGGACTGCCCCCCTTCTTCGAGGACTGGCAGGGCATCGGGCAACTCGTCGTCCGAAGTAGAAGTGTCACCGTTGCCTGGATCCGTAATGGAGATATGATGGGCGGCAGCCATGGGTGGGTGGGTGGGTGTCGAAACGAAGTCCTCGATTGGCATCCCCAAACGATCGAATGCCGACTTCTTCTTTGATTGTTTGACTGGCCCGAGCCTCTCGAAGACGGATGTGCGTTTTCGATTCGACCAGTCTTTATCGCCTCTGGTTTGCTTCCGGAACAAGGCTTGGCATCGAGCCCGTCGTCGTCTTCTCCTGCTTTTTGGATGGCTGAGGTAGGTAGAGCGTGCATCGGAGATTGTCGATTCTTCGGCTGCTTCATCTGCCATCCTCGCCTCGATGTAGTTCGAGGTGAAGGTCTTCTTCGCTGCGGTTCTGATGACCAACGGAGCTTGACTGGAGCCGATGCCTCGGCGATTCGGGGGAATTTGCTCTCCGTTTTGAAACAGCCGAGCTTGAGTTCTCGTCATCCCATGCGGAGTTGCTGCTGGTGGGAGTGTGCCCATGGCGCTTTCCTCGTTGTAGCCAGCTCTAAACAGCAACTTGGCAGCGTTTTGCCCCCAACTCCCTTTCGGCTTGAATCCGAGTTGCTCGAGGTCTGCTGATTTGACGGGTCTGCTTGGGTTCGGAGCTTCCGTCAGGCTAGGTAATGGCACCGTCATTTCTTGCAGAGTGATGACGTTGGCCTGAGATAACGACGGGGCCAGCTTCCTTGTCGGAGTAGAAGGCGATTGCTCGGATTTAATGAGCCACTGCGGCGCGAGACACAGGATAGGTGCCGTTTGGACTGGCAAAGGGGTATGTTGCATTGCTCTTGGCTCGAAGCTGATGCGCATCCTTTGCCTAGGTTTCGGCGTTCCTTGGACCTTGAGTCTTGCCTCGTCAGAGGGTGGCACCGGATTCATGGGAAGTGGAGTCTTGTCCTGCTTCACTTCTTCAATCTTTTGGGCTCGAGGAGCTTTAGCTGGCAGAACTTCTGCGACCAGGCCCTTTGCTTGGTAGAACTTAGCGTCGGCCAGGTGTGCCTCGGCCTCGTTGAATGGCTTGTCGTCCGCAACTATGCACCTCTCCATGCCTTCTTCGTAGTACTTGAGGCACTGGTGCCAGGTGGATACCACGATACCGTTCTCGTGCAGCCATGGTCTTCCTAATAGGAGACGATATGATGTCTGGCAGTCGATGATGTGGAAGAGGACCGTTGTATCCAGCGGGCCGATGGAAAGCTTCAAACGAATGATTTCGACGGTGGACTGTCCGCCCTGGTTGAAGCCTTGAATGACCAATTGACTTGGTGAGAGCTGGTCGTCGGTGATGCCGAGTTGCCACATCGTCTTGATAGGCATGATGTTGACGGCGGAGCCACAGTCCAACAAGATTCGGTTCACTGGCTTCTCCTTGATGTATCCCGAGACGTAAAGAGGCCGGTTGTGCAATCGCGTCCCGAGTTGCAGGTCCTTATCTGAAAAGGTTATCGTCGCATCACACGAGGCCACAGCTTTGCGCCTTTGATCGTCCTTCCTTTTCCTTTTGTAGCTATCTGGATCGGCCAAGGCCGCCACCATTGCCAGGCGAGCCTTCTTCGGAAGATGCAAAGCCTCTACGAGCGGCATGTGCAAGATTGCTTCGTCGTGAGAGGCGGTGCCCCTTTCGTCGGAATCGCCTCCCTCGTCTGTGGAGTCGCCTTCTCCAGAAGTTTCGCTTTCGTTCCTTCCTTCTGACGCCTCATGGACTTCGACCATGCAACAAGACACCTTGATGTGTTGGTCCGCTGGGAGGAAGTGATCTGGGAAGAACTCTTGCAAAGTTGTCAGCTCTGGAAGACTCTGCTGAAGGATATCGTCTTGGCTTGCTGGCGGCACTTTGAACGCCTTCCTTCCCGGAGTCTTGCTTTTCTTCTTGTAGGTCTTCCGCTTGGTGAATCCCCTCATCACACGGTCTTGCTTGAGCTTCTTTTCTTGCCATGGCTTTCGCCGCCGCGGTAGCATGACCCATGCTTCTTCGTCGGTGGATTCCCCTTCGCTAGGATGACGGTCGACAGCAGCAACTGGTTCCCTCAAAGGTACTTGTTCTTCTGGAGGCTCTATTGGCTCGTCTTCCGATTCCCAGCCGGTGGGCTTGATTTCGTCGATCGAAACGGACGGAGGCCTTGAGTAGAGGACGTAGTAGTTGAATTTCCCCGAAGGCTGGCCCAGCAGACCGATTTCTGGATCTCCCTGCTCGTATCTCCTTTGGAGCGCCCGTTGGGATGCAGCATTGCTTGGAAAAGGTGCTGGCGTGAGCGATGATTGCCCCCAGGGCAGCGGTGTTTCCTCCTCGATGAGTGCGGGAGTACGTTGACGTCGCTTCGAGACTTTCGACCGGAAAGTTAACTTAGCGATTGGTGCTTGTCGGTTGATGCACAATTTGGGCGTGCTTCGCCGAGCGGCAATGAGTACCGGCGAGAAGGAGCCGAAGGTGATGGATGCCATGTTGGCCGTAGCAACCTCCTCGGAGTCGATCTCTATCTTTCCTTGCTTTGCGAGCGCCATGATTCTTTCCTTGAAGACGAAGCACCTTTCGATGGGATGACTTACCACTCGGTGGTATTTGCAGAAGAGAGGGTCGTCGACGCGATGCATCTGCTCGGGCCTCTTCGAAGGAGGGAGCTCTATCATCTTCTCTTGCAGCAGTTGGTCGAACATGGAGGAGACTTCCGAGTCTGGGAAGGGGTACTCCTTGGCTTCGAGCTCCTCGAGAGTCATCCTTTGTCTTGGCGGTGGAGGCGGTGGTATGGCGACTCCCTTCTTCTGATCCGGCTTGCCACCGATCTTGAGTGGTTTGGAGGTTGAAGCGACGTCAGCAACATTGACTTGTTTCGGTTTCGGTGCCAATGGCTTGTCCTTCTTCTCTACCTTCAAGAAGTCCTTGTTCTTCGAGTCCCCGCGGTTTGCTAGGCTGAGTTCCATGTCATGGGCCCGAGTTGCGAGTTCTTCGAAAGACCGAGGCTTGATACCTTTGAGGATGTAGAGCAGACCCCAGTGCATGCCTTGGGTACACATCTCGATGGCCGAGTCTTCAGACAAGCGGTCTCGTGAATTCAGCGCGAGGTTCCTCCACCTGTCGATGTAGTCGATCACTGGCTCATCTTTCCTTTGCTTGACGGTGGTGAGTTCCGTCATGCTGACGGTTCGTCTGGTGCTGTAGAAGCGATTGAGGAACTCCCT
Source organism: Chamaelirium japonicum (assembly GCA_947650365.1). Classification (NCBI taxonomy): domain Eukaryota; kingdom Viridiplantae; phylum Streptophyta; class Magnoliopsida; order Liliales; family Melanthiaceae; genus Chamaelirium; species Chamaelirium japonicum. The sequence continues at coordinate 71,715,133 of OX393556.1, read as the reverse complement.
CTCCATCTGATCCCAGCTGTCGATGGTCCCTGCAGGAAGATCAACGTACCAGTCGAACGCGTTGCCTTTGAGGGTGCGAACGAATTGCTTCACCATCTCGTCGCCATATGTGCCGGCATTATTGCAGGTCTCGATGAAGTGGGCGACGTGCTGTCTCGGATTTCCCTTTCCGTCGAAGTGCTGAAACTTTGGTGGCTGGAATCCGACTGGAAAGCGTAGCTGCTGGATTCTCGTAGTGTAGGGCTTCGAGTATGCCGCCGTGATCGGTGGAAGGCTACTGCCGTGGGAACGCATCATGTCGGCTATCAACGCTTGGACTTGCTGAGCATTCATCGTTGCCGTTGCCGGAGGTTGTGTGGCCACCGAGGCTGGCGTTGGGGAGACGACTTCCAATGGGACGGGAGCCGAGGAGAGCGCTGGTGTAACTGCTTGAATCGTCGGAACAACCTCTGCAGGAGCAGGAGTTGAAGACGGAACTGGAGAGGCGACGGGTTGGTTGACTGCTGCAGCGTCCTTCGCGCTTAGCTTTTGGAGCAGAGTGTTGATGTGATGATCCTTCTCCTCCATTAGCCGAGTAATCTGCGCCATGTGCTCGTTCATCTGCATGACTTGGAGCTGAAGAGCGGACGGAGGGTGGTGACTGAGAACATCTCGGTGTTGCATGTTCGCATCCTCGCCGTCATCATCAGAGATGTAGTTACGCCGACTTGCTTCTGGCTGATGATTGACGTTTGCCCCCTGCGGAGGAGGTGCAACGTCTGCCGGAGAACCCGAACGGGTTCGGGGTTGGGGCTGGTCCTCCCCAAACTTCTGGACATGGACTCCAGGATCGAGGCTCGTTTCTTCAAGCACCAGGGCCTCGTCGGTGCTTTGGCGAGCATCTTCGGTAGTAGCTTCTGGCACGAAGACGTCCGCGAGAGTCCGTGTACGCCGAGTGTAGACGCGCACCATTGGAGGAGCATCACCCTCCGGATTTACTGGATCACCGTGTCGGAGTAGAGGAGACTCGGCGATTGGTGAGAGGCTTGGGGCAAACACATCGTTGTTCATTCCGGCCATTGCAAACTTCAAGCAGCTTCTTCAGCCGTACGGATGAAAGGAGAAGAGGTCCCACCGGGCGTGCCAGAAATCTGTGGACGCGGAAAAAAGCGCGGGTCGTCTTTATTGCGAATCACACGAGATTACAATTGTGGCCGGGACCCGGGTGGCTCGGGTGTAGCGAGTCCGGGTTGCGGCGAGTTTTGATCAGGGGATTGTGGAAAAGATCTTCTGGGGGATCCCTTTGATCCGCGTCTCCACGTGGTGTTCGTGCGAGAGCTCTGAAGGGGCTGCCCAGGACAGGGGTTTTACAGTGAGAGGGTTTTGGAGAGGCTAAGGAATGTCCACCGTTGCTTTGTCCCTTCCGTGCTTCGCGCTTTCTCGGCTAGGGGGTTTTCGGCTTTGTTCCTCGGTCTTCGCGTCTTCCTCGTTCCTTGCTTGACCTCGGTGTCCTTGATCGTCGGTTCGCGGCGTCGATCGAGCTTTTGGCGTTGGCTTTGGCTTTGGCTTTTTGGCTTTGACTTGGCTCCGGCGTGGCTCTGGCTTTTGCTTTGCTTCGGCGCTTGCACTTGGACGTAGCTGGGAGAGACTTGCGATGCTTTCGTTCTTCCGGACTTCGCGTCGTATCGGCTAGAACGTGCGGTGCTTTTGCTCGTGGCCGGCGTAGTCGCTTGGCTTTGGCACTTGCGTTGCTTTGGCGCGGGCTTTACTGGGGCTTTTCTTTGGCTTCTTGCGTTGGCTTTAGCTTCGGCGTCAACTCGATCTTCTTCTTCAAACGACGTGGGCTACTTCTTCAGTGCTTCGACGATTTGCGTGTCGACTGGACTTCTCTTCTTCTCCGGGCTTCTTTGGCGTGATCGGAGTCAAAGAATGCTTTCGAAGATGGTGGGGGTAGCACCGATCCCCGTGCGACGGTTGTGGCGTCGGCTTTTGTTGATGAAGACGACGAGGGTAGCGACGGTCTCCGTGCGACGGTTGTAGCGTCGACTTTTGTTGATGAAGACGACGGGGTAGCGACGCTTCAGACGATCTGCTCCAGGCTTTCTTCTTCGTGGATGGGGCAGGCGTTAGTCGAAGACGACGGGGTGATGACGCTTCGCTTCTCTCCTCCGGGCTTTGGGGCTTGATCGGGATCGAGGATTCGTTGGAGCCGACGGGGTAGTGCCGCTCCTCTTCTTCTCCGGGCTTTTGGGCTTGATCGGAGTCGAAGCTTGTTGGAGACGACGGGGTAGTGCCGCTCCTCTTCTTCTCCGGGCTTTTGGGCTTGATCGGAGTCGAAGCTTGTTGGAGACGACGGGGTAGTGCCGCTCCTCTTCTTCTCCGGGCTTTTGGGCTTGATCGGAGTCGAAGCTTGTTGGAGACGACGGGGTAGTGCCGCTCCTCTTCTTCTCCGGCCTTTGCTTCTGGCGTCTTCGGAGTCGAAGGGTTCTTCTTCTCCGAGCTTTCTTCTTCGTGCACGGAGTCGAAGGGATGATCTTCGTGTGCAAGGGTCTTCACGTTGATGAGGACTTTCAGTAAGCCGATCCCTCGGGACAGGCTTGACTGTGCCTCGTGAAGCCTTGGGTCGATGAAGAAGCGTCTCCTCTTCTGCAGAGCTCTGGCGTTTCGTCTTCAATTTCCCGACCATTTTTTCCTTCCCCCACCCCCTCTATTTATAGGCAAAGAGGTGGGGAGAGAGATATGGGAACTTTTTAATTTTAAATCCCTTTTGTATCTCTCTCATAATTACCCGGATTTTATTCATCCATTGATGAGGGGAATAACATTTATTTGTTTTCCTTTTCTGGCGGGTGCAATTATGGCTGGATTTTGCGCACGAAATCGATGGCGATCGGGCGCTTTGTCTTGTGCGTCGGATCGAGGGATCGGCGCAGATCCGCGTGTGTGCAGACGTCATACGCTACCTCCCCCCGCGCATGGCGGTATTTCTTTCCTTTTCTTTCTTTTCTTTCCTTTTCTTTTCTTTCCTTTTCTTTTCTTTCCTTTTTCTTTTCTTTCTTTTCTTTTCTTTCCTTTTCTTCCCTTTCCTTGCAGGGCCGGCCGCCCCCCCCCCCTCATGGGGTTCGGTCCCCACTAGGGCCGGCCCTATGGGGTTCGGACCCTAGTAGGGGCCGGCCCCTCTTGAAGTGGGGTCCGGGTCCGCATCGGCGCGCGCGAGTCGGGTCCGCGTGTCGGGTTTGCATCCACGTCGGTGCGCGCGAGTTGGGTCCGCGTGTCGGGTTTGCATCTGCGTCGGCACACGTAAGTCGGGTTCGGGTCCGACGAAATTCGTGTGTCTACAAGATCGTTGCTCGATCTGTTGATTGAAGTCGTTGCTTTCGATATGCCAACAGAGAGAGAGAGATGCAATCAGAGAGTTGACGCGAGAGATGTGATCTCGGAGTTCAGCCGAAGCCTACGTCTCCGTGCTATAGGGAGCAACCCGAATTTACTAACACTTGTATTGAAGTGATCTCGACAGGCCAAGTGTCACTGAAGTCACCCTTCAACCTCTTCAAAGAGAAGATCAAGATCAAAGAGAGGGGAAGGATGGGAAGTTGGAAATCCCAGAGCTCTGGTTTTTGAAATCAGAGATCAAGTGATGGCACTGATCTTCGGATCCATTTACATTCGAAGGCTCTGCTATTTATAAGATTCTCTGGTGGTAAATGGCGGTTTTCTACTGTCGTATCTGGGGATCCTCCAGGTAAGGCTGGTGGGCTCCGCTGCCGTTTTAGGGGGCCCACCAGGCAGGGCCGGTGGGTCCCGCTGTGGTCTTCGGGGGCCCACCAGGCAGGGTCGGTGGGTCTCGCTGTAGTCTTCGGGGGCCCACCAGGCAGGGCCGGTGGGTCCCGCTATAGTCTTCGGGGGCCCACCAGGCAGGGCCGGTGGGTCCCGCTGTGGTACTCGGGGGCCCACCAGGCAGGGCCGGTGGGTCCCGCTGTAGTCTTCGGGGGCCCACCAGGCAGGGCCGGTGGGTCTCGCTGTTTGCAGACTTCTTGCCAAAATTTGCACCCACAGTTATCCCCTCCAAGTTAGCTAAGAGGCCTCCTTGGCTGGCTTGGACTCGTGGTGCAAAGCTAACGACCCCCTGTCACACATGTAGAGAAGCTTTTTGTCGAGTGTTAGCGTTTGAAAATAGACCGATCGGTCAATTTTGACCGATCGGTCAAATTTGATCGATCGGTCAAAATTGACCGATCGGTCGATTTCAACCGGTCAGGGATGAGGTGATCGGTCAAAAAACATCATTTTTTGACAGATCTAGTAGAAAATCGACCGATCGGTTGAATTCGACCGATCGGTCGATTTCAACCAGTCAGGGATGAGGTGATCGGTCAAAAAATATCATTTTTTGACAGATCTAGTAGAAAATCGACCGATCGGTCGAATTCGACCGATCGGTCAAAGTGATCGGTCGAAGTGATCGGTCAAATTTGATCGGTCAAAGTGATCGGTCTTCCGTTGATCGGTCAAATTTGATCGGTCAAAGTGATCGGTCTTCCGTTGATCGGTCAAATTTGATCGGTCAAAGTGATCGGTCAAATTTGACCGATCAACGGAAGACCCTCTGCCAGGGTCGCGGATTAGATCTGATGGATTAGATCGAAGAGGGGGGGATGGCCTCGACCCATGATTTGCTTGAAATTTTGAGGATGCTGTAGGGGGGTTGTCGGATTTGGATGCCAATCAGGTTGAGGGAGGGAGGAGGATTGATTGCAGATATAGATGACCCATTGAGAGAAGAAGGTTGATTGATCGGGTGCAAATCGCCGATCGGGTGGAGGTAGCCAATCGGGTGCAGATCACCGTTCGGGAGATTTTCACCGATCGGGTGAATTTCACCGATCGGGTGAAAATCATCGATCGGGAGGTGGTCATCGATCGGACAAAAACAGCCGGTTAGGAAATGGTTGATCGGTTGGAAGGACGGGTTTGGCACCAGATCCAGTAGGTTTTTGGCCGATCAGATGGAGGACGAAGGGGAAGAAGGGGATCGAGGTTTGCCGATCGGGCGAATTTGACCGATCGGTCAAATTCGACCGATCGGGCAAATTCGACCGATCAGAGGCACTGATCGGGTGATTTTGAACTAAATCTGTAGAAAAACCCCCTTGGTGACCGATCGCTGAAACCTCGACCGGTTGGTTTTGCCCGATCGGTCGCCGGCAGTCGATTTGAGGCGGAGTCGCCGTTGTCGGTGAAGATAGGGGGCGCTGCAGCTGTGCTCGATTGGGAGGGGCGGAGCTTCAGCGCTTCATCGTCGTCGGTGGGAGAGAAGGAGAGCTCTGGGTACGGCTGTCACGGGCTTCAACTGCTGCCGCTGCCTCTCTTTGGTGAATGATGTGTCATGGGCGTCAACTGTGGCCGTTGATTGGGTCAATGGGACCGTGATTGATCACCACGCAGAAGGCTGAGTGATGATGCATAATGCCATCGTTGCTGTGATGGCATTGATGCACAAATGATGGCCGTTTGATGGATGTTTGGTGTTTGCTCCTGTTTGAGAGACACTGTGAATTGGATTTGAACAGCAAGCTGGGTTCCGAGTGGAACTTTGAATTGGATTGAATGGCAAGCTGGGTTCCGAGTGGGATTTTGAATTGGATTGAATGGCAACTTGGGTTCCAAGTGGGATTTTGAATTGGATTGAATGGCAACCTGGGTTCCAAGTGGAACTTTGAATTGGATTGAATGACAACCTGGTTCCGAGTGGAATTTTGAATTGGATTGAATGGCAACCTGGTTCCGAGTGGAATTTTGAATTGGATTGAATGGTAACCTGGTTCCGAGTGGAATTTTGAATTGGATTGAATGACAACTTGGGTTCCAAGTGGAACTTTGAATTGGATTGAATGGCAACTTGGGTTCCAAGTGGGACTTTCTCTCTCAGGCTCGAGGGGTCTGTCTCGAAGTTGTAATGCCGTGGCACTGCTGGTCTGAGAGTGAGTCAACGATCGGACTTGAGTGTGGTTTGATGTATCTGTATAGTTTGTCTCTAGGAGTTGCATTCTGGAGTCCGTCATCTTTCATCTAGCGTCGAATACGTAGACGAACATGGGCAATTCCTGGCCAAGGGCCGATCCTTCGATTGATCGCCACTAATCGGTAACGGTCACGAGGATCGACTACTGTTGGAAGATCGGACGATGAAGGTCGGCCGATAATCCGTAGCATTGAAAGCCATGCCACGGGAGGTCATGTGAGTCAGTTTGGGTAGGGCCAATCCTCGTCGTAAGAAAGTTTGGATCGATCGAATGTCGATACTACGAACTAGTTGTCTTCCACTGGTGGACTAACCAGGGTAGAGTGCCTTTAGAAAGCAATTGAATGTTTGTGTGCTCTAAAATAGAATTCGAATGTCTTGCTACTGAATAGCGCTGAGGCTATGAGCGAAGACTTCGATTGAATGCCGAGACTCGGGTCTCGGACTTTGCTGCCACATGCCAAGGTTGCAAGCTTGGACTTTCGACCAAATGCCAAGATGTCGGTCTCGGACTTTGCTACCAAATACTAGGACTAAATTTGGACTTTGTTCGAATGCTGCGGTTCATGCCTCAGACTTTGCCCTTGAATGGTTGATGAGTCTTCGTCTGTAAGTTTTTGAACCTTCAGGCATTTTGTAATGCCAAAAGTTATTGGAGGATTGTTTCTCCTATCTCTTCAGTTGGTAGGAGTTGGGCCGCAACGTTCTCTTAACTAATTTGGAGTATGGAGCACATGTATTTGTATGTTGATGCTGGCTATAGAAGATTGTAGATTCACCCCCTCATCGGTGGTGAACTTCCAGAACGCGTCTTCCTCGAGCATGAGAGCGCGTGATGCTCTCTTATGAGTGTCGAGTGGTAGAAGTCTTATGTAGTAACTTGGTAAGTTTGAGGGATGTCCTGCCTTTGGAGCGACATTGGCTGAATGCTGCAGAACGCGTTGGACCTTGATCTTCATGTCGAGATGTGTTGGGGCTAAGAGCTTTGGGCTTCGCTAGGGTACCGAGAGCAGGTCTCGGATTTTGTACTTGCTGAGTGCCGAGGCGATGGTTGCCTCGGACTTTGTCTGTGAGCACCGGAGCTCTCTCTCTAAGTTCGTTAGGTGCCGAGACGGTGTAGAGCATCTTGAACTTTTCATTCGAGTGTTGAGGCTCGTCTTTGGACTTTGCTGCACGTCGAGGCAGCGAAGGTGCCTCGGATTATGTATCTGAGTGTTGATATTCTGAATAGAATAGAATGATTGAATAGGTTTAACATTTGCACATAAGGGGTCGTGTCGCAACACGAGGCCCCAAACTTGTTAAATGATCTGGTAGCTTTAAATTGAGAGTTGTGCTGCTTCACAACCCGAAACCATTTAACATTTGCACGTAAAGGGTCGTGTCGCAACACGAGGCCCTAAATTTGTTAAATGACCTGGTAGCTTGAAATTGAGAGTTGTGCTGTTTCACAACCCGAAACCGTTTAACATTTGCACGTAAAGGGTCGTGTCGCAACACGAGGCCCTAAACTTGTTAAACGACATTGGAGATTGAAATTGAGAGTTGTGTTGTTTCACAACCCGAAACCGTTTAACATTTGCACGTAAAGGGTCGTGTCGCAACACGAGGCCCTAAACTTGTTAAACGACCTGGTAGCTTGAAGGTTGAGCTGGCTCAACTAGAATTTGCTTGAAGGTTTGAAAATGAATGTTGCGCTGTCTCATAACTCAGAATTTGAACGGACAAGTAGACGTTTGAGAGCAATCTTAATTTATTCAGCATAGAAATTACATCAGAGACGGAAATCTATCTCTTTTTGGCGAGATCGTTCGATAAGATCCTTTGCTTGTGATAGATTCGACGGTGTAGGTTCCTTCTCAGTTGGTAGTTTCCCACTGCTCCTCTCTTGTATTGGAAAAGACTGCTCTGAGTACCGGGCTTTCAATAGGAAATTGTCTTGACAATCCTCTGGTCATAGGCTCGCTTGATCTTCTGTTGGTAATTCGCAATACGAATGATCGCCTGATCTCGCAGTTCTTCAGAGAAGTCAAGATCGTCGAGATTCAGAACTCATCGTTTATCCCTTCTTCAACTGCTCTGGTCTTCAAGGTGTTGGAGATGGTTTCTATTGGGAGAACTACTGTTGGGAGTACTGCCTCCAATCCATACGTCAGGCGAAAGGGTGAGGACCCAGTCGATCTTCTCGGGGTAATTTGATAGCCCCACAAGACTTCTGGTAGAACCTTCTTCTGCAGCTCCATGTAAGGCTTCGGCTTGTCCATTGCATTGAGGGTACCTCGATGTTGAGTAGAACCAAGAATTCTAACCCCCATTGGTGGAAGGGCCATGGACTCGTCAGCGGATAGAGTTCATCTGCTGGGAGATGGATGGCTCAAGCGTGTCGTTGACAAGGCTCGCACCTTTGAACTATTTCATGGGCATCTCTTGCCATAGTTGGCTAGTAGTAGCCTTGTAGCTTCGTCTTGGCTTCGAGAGACCTTCTTCTGGAATGATTTCCACAGGATCCAGAGTGGACGTTGATTGGAATCGCCTTTGCTTGTGTGGGGCCAACACATTTGAGCAGTATCCCATTGTGTGACCTGAAGTAGAGATTTGCATCTTGAAGACTGTAGTATGGAAGTTTTCTTTGAAGTCTTCTGGCTTGAATTGAATCTTCTGCATTCGGCCTTCTTTGAAGAAGTCGAAGATTGGCTATCTCCAATCTTCGAGTTTGTGCGCCATAGTAAGATTGAAGGTTGGGAGTCTCCAACCCCCAGACCTATCTGTGGAGGCGATAATTTGTTGCTCGATGGTAACTTTAGGCGACTCTTGATAGTCGATTTGTATTTGCCTAGATAAGCGCTTCGGACTTTGCATTCGATTGCCAAGGCTGTCTCCTTGAGGTTCACCGAATGTCGAGGCAACGAGTGCACCTCAGACTTTGCATTCGAGTGCCAAGGTTGTCTCCTTGGGCTTTGCCGAATACCGAGGCAGCGAGTGCACCTCAGACTTTGCATTCGAGTGCCAAGGTTGTCTCCTTGGGCTTCGCCGAATACCGAGGCAGTGAGTGCACCTCGGACTTTGTGGATATATAGCACATGCCTTTGCCTATCACCTCGTTGTAGTCTTTAGGTGATCCCTTTCGTTTCAAACATCACCAAACATCACCCCCAATATAGGGATTGGAGGAGAGTCAGAATTGAAAGGCTTAGAATATCAATGGGAGATGTCGACGACTGATTGTCTAGAAAGAACGGGTTGTTGGATTGAAGTTGAGCCGCCGACTCATTGAGTGAGTCTCGGGTCGAAACTGATATCGTTCTGAGTAACTTCCCTCTGGATGATCCTGATAGAGTCTTCGCCATTCAGTGAAAGCGGAGGAAGCAACCAGATCGCTCATGTCCAATAGGTTGTTCGCTCAACCGAGGGAGCTGAGAAGTTTGACTTTGAAGATCAGTTGTCTGCTCAACCGATCCGATGTTGTCGTCGAGCACATTGAGCTTTTTGAACGGATCCCACAGACGGCGCCAAACTGTGGGGGAAAATCTTCGTGCCGACCCGAAGACTTCGCCGCACCAGTCAATTGAAGTTTTGATTCAAAGAGATCGTTGCTCGATCTGTTGATTGAAGTCGTTGCTTTCGATATGCCAACAGAGAGAGAGATACAATCAGAGAGTTGACGCGAGAGATGTGATCTCGGAGTTCAGCCGAGGCCTACGTCTCTGTGCTATAGGGAGCAACCCGAATTTACTAACACTTGTATTGAAGTGATCTCGACAGGCCGAGTGTCACTGAAGTCACCCTTCAACCTTTTCAAAGAGAAGATCAAGATCAAAGAGAGGCGAAGGATGGGAAGTTGGAAATCCCAGAGCTCTGGTTTTTGAAATCAGAGATCAAGTGATGGCACTGATCTTCGGATCCATTTACATTCGAAGGCTCTGCTATTTATAAGATTCTCTGGTGGTAAATGGCGGTTTTCTACTGTCGTATCTGGGGATCCTCCAGGTAAGGCTGGTGGGCTCCGCTGCCGTTTTAGGGGGCCCACCAGGCAGGGCCGGTGGGTCCCGCTGTAGTCTTCGGGGGCCCACCAGGCAGGGCCGGTGGGTCCCGCTGTAGTCTTCGGGGGCCCACCAGGCAGGGCCGGTGGGTCCCGCTGTAGTCTTCGGGGGCCCACCAGGCAGGGCCGGTGGGTCCCGCTGTGGTACTCGGGGGCCCACCAGGCAGGGCCGGTGGGTCTCGCTGTTTGCAGACTTCTTGCCAAAATTTGCACCCACAGATGGTCCCGGCCTCATACTCCTGGCGAGAGTAGTAGCAATCGAGCTCGATGTGCTTCGTCCTCTCGTGAAAGACCGGGTTGGTGACAATCTGTATAGCACTCCGATTGTCACAGTGAAGGGCTGTAGGTTCAGAGAGCTGAACCCCTAGATCTCTGAGAAGTCGTCGCAAGTGAACGATCTCTTTGGTAGTGGAGGCCATGGCTCGAAACTATGCTTCAGTGCTGGAGAGAGAGACAACGCTCTGCTTTTTGCTGCGCCATGAGATGAGAGAATCTCCAAGAAATAGGCAATAGCCGATAGTCGATCGACGAGTGATCGGATCACCAGCCCAGTCGGCATCCGAGTAGGCGCGTAGGACCAGAGGTGAAGTCGATGATAGGAGGAGCGACCGGGTGATGGTGCCTCGAAGATAACGAAGAAACCGAAGAAGGGCAGCATAGTGAGCAGAGCGAGGGGCTTCGACAAACTGGCTGATGATGCTAACGACGTGAGCAATGTCAGGCCTGGTGATGCAGAGGTAAACCAACTGGCCAACGATCTGTCGGTACTGAGTAGGATCTGAGAGGGGCTCACCATCGATGGGACGAAGCTTCACGTGAAGCTCGAGAGGGGTGACGACAGAGCAATCATCGGAAAGGGCAGCTCGGCTAAGGATGTCAGTCGTATATTTCTGCTGGGATAGCAAAATTCCTCATTCACTGTGGGCAATCTCTAGCCCAAGGAAGTAGCGAAGAGGACCTAAATCCTTCATCTGGAACCGACACCGAAGATGCTGCTGAAGGGAAGTGATGGCAGCAGAGTCATCACCTGTGATGATCATGTCGTCGACATATAATAGGAGAATAGCCCTACCTTGAGGAGATGACCGCACAAAAAGCGAGTGGTCTTGTGAGCTCTCAATGTAGCCGATCTCGGTAACAGCTCATCGGAAACACTCAAACCAAGCTCGAGAGGCTTGGTTGAGCCCGTAGATGGCACGACGGAGGCGACAGACATGCTGGGGAGGAGTATGCAAACCAGGGGGTGGCTGCATATAGACGACCTCTGAAAGATCGCCATGGAGAAAGGCATTCTTCACGTCCATCTGGAGAAGAGGCCATCGGCGGACTGCTGCAACTGCTAGGAGTGTACGAACGGAGGTCATTTGAGCTACGGGTGCGAAAGTCTCCTCGTAGTCTATTTCGTAGGCCTGAGTGAAGCCACGGGCCACCAACCGAGCCTTGTGTCGCTCGATGGAACCATCAGGTCGCCGCTTGACCTTATAGACCCACCGGCAACTGACAGGCTCAATGCCAGCAGGAAGGGGGATGATGTCCCAAGTCTGAGTCTGCTCGAATGCCTGAAATTCCTTGCTCATGGCTTGCCTCCACTGAGGGGACTGGACGGCCTCCCGGTACGATCGAGGCTCCTGGTCTGTGTGAAGGGCTGTAAGAAAGGCTATAAACTGAGGCAAGTAAGAGGTGACCGTGGCAAAGCCAAAACGGTCGGGTGGGCCAGAGCTAAAGCTGAAGCGATCAGGTGGGTGGTGCTCGCGTTGAGGATAGTGGGGCGACGGGCGAGGATCCACGACCGGGGACGTCTGACTGGGCGTAGCAGGCAGAGTACCATGAGTATTGGGAGTATGAGGAAGGCTGACGGAATCAATCGGTGCCGGAGGAGAGGAGGGGACGGAGAAAGACTCCGTGGAAGAATCACTAGAAACAGGGGGAGAAGTGGAGCTGGACGAAAGGGGTGATGGAAAGGGCTCGAGAGTCAGAGACAGGGTGATAGGAGTCTCCAAGAAGGTGAGGTCCTGGGCTGCAGTGGAGTAGTAAGGGACATCCTCGACGAAGGAGACGTGTTGAGAGATGCGAAGGCGACGAGTCAAAGGGTCATATCAACGATAACCTTTGTGCTCAGCGCTGATGCCTAGGAGGATGCATTTAACTGCATGTTCGGATAACTTCGTGCATTCATGGGGTGGAAGGAGGACGAAGCAGGTGCACCCGAAGGTGCGAAGCGGACGGTAATCAGGAGGGGAAGAGAAAAGACGCTCGTGGGGAGATGCACCACCCGGAAAAACAGAAGAAGGGGTGATATTGATGAGATTGACTGAGGTCAAGACAGCCTCAGCCCAAAAGGTGCGCGGAACGGAAGCAGAGAGAAGAAGAGCACGCGTCGTCTCAAGGATATGACGGTGCTTCCTCTCGGCTACTCCGTTTTGCTCGTGTGTGTGAGGACATGAGTGCTGAAATAGGGTCCCATGGGACTGAATAAGTGTCTGCATAGCAGTGGAGAGGTACTCGAGGGCGCAATCAGACCGAAATATCTTAATGCGACAACCGAACTGTGTGTGGACCATCGAGGTGAAAGTCTGGTAGACCTGAGGAACCTCAGAGCGGTGCTGAAGAAGGTAGACCCAAGTATATCGGCTGAAATCATCGATAAAAGAGATATAGTAGCGATAGCCGCACATCGAAGGAAGAGGTGAAGGGCCCCAGATATCGGAGTGTACTAAGTCAAAAGGAGCAGAACTCTGAGAGCTACTAGAAGGAAAAGGTAGAGCTGTAACTTTGGCATGCTTACAACTGGTACATGTAGATAAAGAAGAAAAAGAACAATGACCTAGAGCTCCAGTCTGCATTAAGCTCTTAAGTCGAGACTCAGAAATGTGACCTAGTCTTCGGTGCCACAAACCGGCATCAGGAGAAGCTAGGCTACAGACGCCAGGAAGGGAAATGATGGGAAGATGGAGATGCTCGAGGTGGTACAGCCCCCCTGATCTACGACCAGCGCCAATCACCCGTCCGGTATGTGGATCCTGCACAACACAAGAAGAAGGGGAGAAGGTCACGACACATCCAGAGTCACAAAGGCTACTAATGGAGATGAGCTGCATGCGAAGTTGGGGGACATGCAACACATTGGGTAAAGAGAGACGACCGCTCGGTTCTGTGGTGGCGGTAATCGATCCACACTGCGAGATGGTTAAAGAAGAGCCATCTGCAGTGTGTATCGATGGAATGTGCGGTGCCGGTCGACAATTGGTAAGCAAGGAAGCGTTGGAAGTCATGTGATGGGAGGCCCCAGAGTCCAGAATCCAAGTATCGAAGGTACCGGGAGTGGCCAGGTGAGCAGAGGAACTGGAGACGCTGGAAGCCTCGGCGGGGCTGAAGCTCGCCTGCTGGTCTAGGCGGAACTGAAGCTGTGCAAGCTGCTGCTGAAGGAGCTGGGTGATGTCAGGAGCGTCGAAGGAACCCCGAGGTGATGATGGAACTGTGCGAGGGGAGGACGGAGCAGTAGCAGCAGCAGCAGTAGAGCCAACAGGTCGACCACGTCCTCGGGGTCCCTGCCTCTTCTCGGGATGCAGCTTCCAACAGGTAGCGACAACATGACCTGGTTTGTGACAGTGAGTGCACACAAACCGATCACGACCAGGAGCAGAAGTAAAAGAGACAGCTGGGGCTGCAGCAAGGACACCCGTATGGCTGGAGGGTGGAGGAGTAGCCCTGATGGCGATGGTACGCTGCCTGGTCTCTTCGGCGATGAACTCAGCAATAACAGCATCCAAACGTGGAAGTGGATCTCGGTGGATCAGTGCGCCAGCAAGTGGGCCAAATTCTGGTCGAAGGGCCATCAGGAACTGATAAAGCTGACGGCGCTCCCAGAAGGCTTGGTGAGCGGCACGGCACTCGGGAGGGACGGGAGGTACCAATGACTAAAGCTCCCGCCAGTAACCACACATATGCGCATGGAATTGCTGGATCGTACGATCACCCTGTTGTTCGGACTGGACCTGGGAGAGGAGGGCATACTCGCGGGCGCCGCTAGACTCCACGAAACGCTCAACTAAGGAGCGCCATATGGCTGCGGATGCTCCAAGAGCGGCGAGGTCAGCACACATCGTCTGATCGACCGAAGCGACAAGATAGGCGGCGACCCGTGCATCACGAAGGCGCCACGCTTGAAGGGCAGCGGGGAAAGCTTGACTCGGTGCCGTGGTGGTGCCGTCGAGTAGTCCAAGAAGGCCACGTCTGAGAAGGGTGGTCTGAACGGTTGCTGCCCATGCTTCCCAGTCGGCGGAGGAGGCGAGAGGGAAATCCGTCGAGCTCGGCACGAAGTCGCGAGTATACTCGAACGGGAGGCTCTCGGAGTGTGGTGGCACGGGAGGAGGAGCATCGACAGAGGAGGAGTCGGCCATGGCGGTTCACTCGGAAACCGGAGGTCAGAGCTGATCTCACGACGAAACAAGATCTGATCTTAAGGGACAGATCTGATCTCAAGGAAAGGAGTCCAAGAGCTGATCTCAAGAGCGCCGGAGGTGCTGATCTCAAAGGGGGGGGGGGGGGGGGGGGGCTGATCTCAATCGGCGCTGGCAAGGCTCATTGGATCTGCGAGTGAGGTGATCGGCAATGCTCGTTAGATCTGGATCTGCGAGTAAGGAGGCCGGTGGATCATCGCAGAAGGGGGGGCCGAATCTGGACCGGAGATGCCAGATCTGGACCGGAGATGCGAGTGAGAAAGACCTGGCCGCTGGTCGTGAGGGAGACAGAATCTGGTGCGGTAGCGAGGAGGCAATGAGGGAGGAGGTTGCAAATCTGGTGGCCGATTGAAGTTGCAGCAGAGTTCGAGGCTCGATATGTGCAGCAGCAGATCTGATGGTGCGGTGCCGGCGGTGGATCTGATGGCACGAGGTCGCCAGCGGGATGCAGGGGTTGCGCAGGGGCCGCTAGGATGCAGGGGTTGCCGGATCTGGAGGAGGCAGGGGCCGCTATGATGCAGGGGCTGCCGGATCTGGAGGAGGTCAACGGCCAGATCCGGATCTGGTGCACAGGGAGTCCGGCGAGGTAGAGGCAGCTTCGGCGAGGTAGATCCAGCGAGATCTGGACCCAGATCTGGAGGGGAGAAGATCCGGCGGCGAGGCAGCGGCACCTCCGGTAAGGATCAACGCTCTGATACCATGTGACGATGATGACCTAGCATGGAGAAAGAGAGAGAGAGAGAGAGAAGAGAGGGAGAGAGAGAGAGGCTAGGTTTTGGGAGTATGGATTAGCCTTCTCATTAGGCCAAGGGCCAAATATATAAAGATACAAGAAAAGAAGAAAAGAGGTATCCTATACAGGTATCTACGGGTATCTGTATCTCAATGCTATATATTATTACTAACAAAAGTATTAACAACATAGTCACATCATGTTTTTACTAAATTCACTTTCACGGTCTCTATGCAAGCCTCAAGGCTATGTTACAGTCACCAGTAATCCTGGCAAGAGCAAGAGCCATTTCGGAAGTGGTGGAAACGGTGAACATCACGAATTATGAATTCTCTACTAGTGATGCTCGAGATGAACTTAATAGCGTTATGACAGTCCCCACAAATGCGTAGGTTCTTGAAAATGCGAATCGGATTTATGTAGTTCGTGCTTATAAGGCCATAGGCAAGGGCTAATCTTTCACTGTGATAAAGAAGGCTTTCTTTCTTCTCACCATCAGCAACATCATGTAGCACATGCTCTGTGTTTGGTATATATCCTGCAGAAGTTATTTCTTCGGTCAATTCCTTCAGCTTGGAGTATATTTCCTTGGCCATTGTATGAGATCCATCTTGTGCCAGAAAAACATGAACCTGGCCGTTAACCTTAATCCAGCTACACCCAGGCTCTTTTTTTACCCCACAACTACACATCATTGTCCTAACCCTATCAACATCACTCCACCTTCCTGAAGCTGCATAAATATTGGACAGTAATATATAACTCGAGTCTAAATGTGGCTCTAATTCAAAGAGTTTATATGCTGCCTTCTCCCCCAATCCAACATTTCCATGCATTTTACATGCCCCAAGAAATGTCTGCCAAATAAAAGAATCAGGGGTTAACGGCATATCATCAATAAAACGTTCAGCCTCATCAAGCATGCCTGCTCGGCCAAGGATATCAACCATACAACCATGGTGCTTAATAGTTGGGGTAATTCCATAAAAACGAGTCAATGAATCAAAGTGCTGGAGCCCTTCGTCAACTAATCCCGCATGGCTGCAAGCGGCAAGAACACCAATAAAGGTCACCTCATCAGGTCTCTCGCCTTCGTCTATCATACATTGAAAGGTCCCAAGAGCCTTCTCCCCATATCCATGTTGAGAATACCCACAAATAATTGTGTTCCATGAAACTACATCTCGTGCAATCGAGCCATCAAAGACTGCCTCGGCGTCTCTTAAGCATCCACATTTTACATACATATCAACTAGGGCACTTGAAACAAACACATCACATTGACCAGATTTAATGGTTGAGGAGTGCAATTGGCAACCGCTATCTAGAGCTGCTAAGTTAGAGCAAGCTCTCAAACAGCTTGCAAGTGTGAACTCATTGGGACTCAAACCTTCTCGTTGCATCTGACGGTAGCACTTAATGGCCTCCTCGCCTTGATCGTTCTTTGTGTACCCACTGATAATCACTGTCCAAGCAAAGACATCCCTTTCTCTCAACCTATTGAAAACGATACAAGCGTCATTGAAATGCCCGCAATTTGCATACATATCAATGAGGGCTGTTCCAACAAAAGAATCTCCCTGGAGGCTGTTCTTCAAGACGTGTGCATGAACTTGGGCCCCGTGGTTGGCTTCCATCAAGCTAGTGCAAGATCTTAAAGCACTAATA
This sequence comes from Chamaelirium japonicum, assembly GCA_947650365.1. Classification (NCBI taxonomy): domain Eukaryota; kingdom Viridiplantae; phylum Streptophyta; class Magnoliopsida; order Liliales; family Melanthiaceae; genus Chamaelirium; species Chamaelirium japonicum. Next base: position 71,698,229 of record OX393556.1, on the reverse strand, counting down.
AGAGTATACTTGTTGGGTGTGAGATCTTCGGTAAGCATCTGATTGAAAATTCTCAGACCTTCCCCATAACAATTGCCTTGGTGAAATCCAGACAAAAGGGCATTCCAAGAGATGGTATCACGGTCCACCATAGCGTCGAACGCCAAAATACCATCTTGAGTGGCCCCACTTTTCATGTACATAGCTGATATAGCATTACCAACTGCATTTTCCATCATAAACCCGCTTTTTATGATATAAGCATGAACAATACCACAAAATCTTAGGTCGCCCAATTCAGAAGCAACACTAGCAACACTTGCAAGAATGAATTGATTCGGTTTAACGCCCTTTCTCCCCATGGTTTTGAAAAGCTCAACTGCATCAACACCAAACCCATGCTGATCGAAGCATGTGATCATTGCACTCCAAACCACCACATCGGGATCCTTAATCCTAACAAAGACACTGTGTGCATCCTCCGCCTGTCCACACTTTGAGTACATGTCAACAAGACTACAACTCAAAAATCCATCAAGCTCTGACCCAATCTTGATTGCCAATGAATGAACTTCCCGACCTTGTCTTAAATCACCCAAACCCGCACAAGACTTGAGAACAATAGACAGAGTAAACTTGCTGAGCCTTGTCTCGGACTCCATTATCTTGGGGAAAAGCTCTAGAACCTTTCTCTCATCACCAGACCGAGCATATCCGTTGAGCAACGCATTCCATGCAACTGCATTGCGCTCCGGCAAGCTAAAGAACACTTTATCGGCGAGTTCTGCCTCCCCACACTTTGCATAGAGATCAACCAGAGAAGACCCAATGAACAAATCTGACAAAAATTGGAGCTTTGTTGCTTCTCCATGCACTTGCTTCCCGAAATCCAAGTCCAAACAGAGGGAGGAAGCCTTCAGACTAGAGGCAAGAGCAAACCCATTCGGGCTAATGCCCTCCCTCTTCATCTCACGGAACAATCTGATGCCCCCTTCTCCATTACCTTCCGAGGTGTACCCCGCGATCAGTGAGGACCAAGCGACGACATCCCGAATCGGCATTTCCTCGAACACCCTGAGGGCCCACTGAATCTTACCGCACTTGGAGTACATGTTCACCAGGGAATCCCAGAGATGGGTGTCGGGATCCAATCCGGTTCTCAGCAGCCTCGCGTGAACGATCTTCCCGTCGATCAGGGAGCCTCTTGAGCTGCAGTTCTGGAGCATCGAGGAGTAGCTTCTAAGGGTGCGGTCGCGATGGGGTTCAGCTCTTCCGGCCGCTTGATGAGCACTAGTTCGGTCGTCGGCACCTGTGAATGAGAAGACGGCGGTGGACGGAGAGTTCAGCCGGCTGGAGGCTGATACCAAGTGTTTCCGGTAAGACCCGTGTGGGGATTTGATGCGTTTGTGTGGTGGGCGGAGGGGGAAGCGAGGAGGGAGGGAAGCCATCGAGCTCCTCAGAAGAGGAGGAGATGGGTTTCGCATGGGTTTGAGAGGAGAAGAAATCCCATTCCATGATTTCTCGTTGGTTACCGTTGAAGCATGCAGCATTGCTCTGGTGACGGAACCAAAGGAACCGAGACTTGTATATGGATTCTGGTCCCTACTGAGTAGGGGTGGCAATGGGTCGGGTCGGGTTGGGTCATATGTTCAAGATCAAAATTTCCAATCGGAACCTGACCCGTTTAATAAAAGGTTCAAAATCTTAAACCGTGACCCGACCTGTCAAAATAAATGGGTCGGGTCTGTTTGGCTCGGGTTGGGTCAACATAACCAATGTAAATCGGTCGGGTTTGGGTCAAGTCAGGTCGGGTTGGGCCAAGTTTGATCGAGTTAGGTCATGTTGGCTCAGGTCGAGTCGAGTCGGGTTGTTGACGGGTAGACACAACCCATTTAGTAAACGGGTCAATCGGGTTATAACTAAAAACCCAAACCCAATCTATTATATAAGTGGGTCAGTCGGGTCAACCTGTTTTGGCCAAACCCAAACCTGCAAATTTTGGGTCGGGCTGTCGGGGCGGGTCAAGGATTGCCACCCCTACTACTGAGCACAACACGACTCGAGAATTGGTAACCGTACCATCCATTAATTTGGGACCGCCTAAGGCACCTATATCATGTATTGTTAGGGTGTTGCTAGTATATGCACGGGTCCGACTATTCACACTACACTGACTACTATGGGCAGCACATTTACCAAAAGAAAATACCCATCTTACCATCTGTGAACCAGGCCTATCGATAAGGGCAACTCGGGCCCGCTGCCACTTCCGCCCATTTCGTGCAGGATGCCGCCAACCTAGGCCGTTCGCATCCGCTGCCACAAACCCCATGAAATCGACATTTGCCTCCTTCCTTCCTCCTCTTACACTCAGTTAATACATATCAAGCCCATAAAATGTGCAATCGGTCATTGGAGGCTGAGTGCACTACGGTGGCCAAAACAGACTATAAATGTACACGCCTTCAAATGGTTGAGCGTAGGAGGAATAAGGAGGAGGAGGAAGTAGGGAAGAGGATGAAGAAGAAGGGGATGAGGAGGAGGACGAGGTTGTGGCAGTGGGTTAGATGGGATAGACGGCGACCAACACCGATGGTGACGACGAGCATAGGCACAAGGAAGGAAGGGAGAGGAGAAGGAGGCTACCTTCGTATGAATGAATTAAAATGGCTACATTCATACAAAAGAATAAGAATGGCTATATTCGTTCGTACGAATGAATTAGAATGGCTACATACGTATGAATGAATTAGAATGACTCTTACGAATGAATTAGAGTAGCTACCTTCGTACGAATGAATTAGAATGGCTATGTTCATACGAATCAATTAGAAATGCTATATTCATTCGTACGAATGAATTAGAATAGCTACATTCGTACGAATCAATTAGAATAGCTCGTACGAATGAATTAGAATGACTACTTTCATACGAATAGATTAGAATAGTTACATTCGTTCGAATCATTTTGAATATCTCGAATGAATGAATTAGAATAGCTATCTTCGTACGAATGAATTAGAATGGCTATATTCATACGAATGAATTAGAATGGCTATATCCGTTCGTACGAATGAATTAGAATATCTCGTACGAATTAATTAGAATGACTTATACGAATGAATTAGAATGTATCGTACGAATGAATTATAATGGCTACTTATGTATGAATGAATTAGAATGGCTACATTCGTACGAATGAATTAGAATAGCTACATTTGTACGAATCAATTAGGGCTCGTACGAATGAATTAGAATAGCAACATTTGTATCAATGAATTAGAATGGGAACGTACGTTCGTATGAATGAAATAGAATGACTACATTCGTACGAATGAATTAGAATGACTATATTCGATCGTACTAATGAATTAGAATGGTTACATTCGTACGAATGAATTTGAATGGCTCGTACGAATGAATTAGAATGGCTACCTTTATAAGAATGAATAAGAATGGCTATGTTCGTTCGTACGAATGAAGTAGAATGGCTATATTCATAGGAATGAATTAGAATAGCTCGTACGAATGAATTAGATTGGCTACCTTCGTACGAATGAATTAGAATGATAACATTCGTATAAATGAATTAGAATGGCTACATTCGTTCATACAAATGAATTAGAATGGCTACATTCATTCATACGAATGAATTACAATGGCTATATTCGAATAAATGAATTATAGTGACTATTATGAATTAATTAGAATAGATACATTTGTACGAATGAATTAGAATGGCTACATCCGTACAAATGAATTAGAATAGCTAATTCATTCGTACAAATTATTTAGGATGGCTATATTCGTACTAATGAATTAGAATGGCTCGTATGAATGAAATAGAATGGCTACCATTGTACGAATGAATTAAAATGACTATATTCATATGAATGAATTAAAATGGCCCGTACGAATGAATTAGAATGGCTACCTTTGTACGAAAGAATTAGAATGGCTATATTCATATGAATGAATTAGAATGGCTACATTCGTTCGTATGAATGAATTAGAAGGGCTACATTCGTACGAATGTATTAGATTGGCTCGTACGAATAAATTAGAATGGCTACCTTCATACGAATGAATTAGACTGGCTATATTCGTACGAATGAATTAGAATGACTACATTTGTTTGCACGAATGAGTTACAATGGCTACATTCGTACAAATAAATTCGAATAGCTCCTACAAAAGACTTAGAATGGCTACCTTCGTACGAATGAACTAGAATGGCTACATTCATAGGAATAAATTAGAATGATTACATTCATTCGTACGAATGAATTAGAATGATTATATTCATTCGTACTAATGAATTAGAATGACTACATTCGTACGAATAAATTAGAAGGGCTCGTACGAATGAATTAGTATGGCTACCATCGTACGAATGAATTTAAATGGCTACATTCGTACAAATGATTTAGAATATCTTGTACAAATGAATTAGAATGGCTACCTTTGTACGAATGAATTAAAATGGCTATATTCGTACGAATGAATTAGAATGACTACATTCGTTCGTATGAATGAATTAGAATGGCTACAATTATACGTATGAATTAGAACGGCTTCACTCGTATAAATGAATTAGAATAGCTATATTCATTCGTACGAATGAATTAGAATGGCTATACTTGTACAAATGAATTAGAATGACTTGTATGAAAGAATTAGAATGGCTACCTTTGGACAAATGAATTAGAATGTCTATGTCCATACAAATGAATTAGAATGACTACATACGTTATATTCATACAAATGAATTAGAATAGCTCGTACAAATAAATTAGAATGGCTACCTTCGTGCGAATGAATTAGAATGACTATAATCATACGAATAAATTAGAATGGCTACATTTGTTCGTATGAATGAATTAGAATGGCTATATTCGAACGAATGAATTAAAAAAACTCATATGAATGAATTAGAATTGCTACCTTCGTATGAATGAATTAGAATGGCTATATTCGTACAAATGAATAAGAATGACTATATTCGTTCATACGAATGAATAAGAATAGCTACATACGTATGAATGAATTAGAATGGCTCTTACGAATGAATTAGAGTAGCTACCTTCAAACGAATGAATTAGAATGGCTAAATTCGTATGAAGGAATTAGAATGGCTATTTTCATTTGTATGAATGAATTAAAATAGCTACATTCATACGAATCAAATAGAATCACTCGTACGAATGAATTAGAATGGCTACCTTCATACGAATAGATTAGAATGGTTACATTCGTTCGGATCAATTAGAATTGCTCGTATGAATGAATTAAAATGGCTAGCTTCGTACGAATGAATTAGAATGGCTACATTTATACGAATAAATTAGAATGACAATATCCGTTCATATGAATGAATTAGAATATATTGTATGAATGAATTAGAATGGCTCATATGAATGAATTAGAATGTCTCGTACGAATGAATTAGAATGGCTACCTTTGTATGAATGAATTAGAATGGCTATATTCGTACGAATGAATTAGAATGGCTACATTCGTACGAATGGATTAGAATGGCTCGTATGAATGAATTAGAAAGGCTACCTTCGTACGAATGAATTATAATAGCTTTATTCGTATCAATGAATTAGAATAGGTACATTCATTCATATGAATAAAATAGAAAGCTTACATTCGTACGAATGAATTAGAATGACTATATTCGTTCGTACGAATGAATTAGAATGGATACATTCGTACGAATGAATTTGAATGGCTCGTATGAATGAATTAGAATGATTACCTTTGTAAGAATGAATTAAAATGGCTATATTCGTTCGTACAAATAAAGTAGAATGCTTATATTCATGCGAATGAATTAGAATAGCTCGTATGAATGAATTAGATTGGCTACCTTCATACAAATGACTTAGAATGGCTACATTCGTTTGTATGAATGAATTAGAATGGCTATATTCATACGAATGAATTTGAATAGCTCTTACGAATGAATTAGAATGGCGCTTATGAATAATTAGAATAGATACCTTCGTACGAATGAATTAGAATAGCTATATTCGTACGAATGAATTAGAATGGCTCTTACGAATGAATTAGGATAGATACCTTCGTACTAATGAATTAGAATGGCTACATCCGTACGAATGAATTACAATAGATACATTCGTTCGTACGAATGAATTAGAATGGCTACATTCGTACTAATGAATTACTATGGCTCGTACAAATAAAATAGAATAGCTACTATTGTACGAATGAATTAGAATGGCTATATTCATATGAATGAATTAGAATGGCTCGTACGAATGAATTAGAATGGCTACCTTTGTACGAATGAATTAGAATGGCTATATTCATTCGTACGAATGAATTAGAATGGCTACATTCGTTCTAATGTATTAGATTGGCTCATACGAATGAATTATAAAGGCTATGTTCGTACGAATGAATTAGACTGGGTACGTTCGTACGAATGAATTATAATGGCTATATTCGTTCACATGAATGAGTTACAATGGCTACATTCGTACTAATGAGTTAGAATGGCTCATATGAAAGACTTAGAATGGCTACCTTTGTACGAATGAACTAGAATGGCTACATTCATAGGAATGAATTAGAATGGCTACATTTATTCGTACGAATGAATTAGAATGGCTACATTCGTACGAATAAATTCGAAGGGCTCGTACGAATGAATTAGTATGGCTACCTTCGTACGAATGAATTTGAATAGCTATATTTGTACAAATGAATTAGAATGTCTTGTGCGAATAAATTATAATGGCTACCTTTGTATGAATGAATTAGAATGGCTACATTCGTACGAATGAATTAGAATAGCTACATTCGTTCATATGAATGAATTACAATGGCTACAATCATACGAATGAATTAGAACGGCTTCATTCATACGAATGAATGAGAATAGCTACATTCATTCGTACGAATGAATTAGAATGGATACATTCGTACAAATGAATTAGAATAGCCCGTACGAATGAATTAGAATAGCTACCTTTGTATAAATGAATTAGACTGGCTACATTCATACAAATGAATTAGAAAAGCTATATTCGTTAGTATGAATGAATTAAAATAGTTACATTCATACAAATGAATTAGAATGGCTTGTATGAATGAATTAGAATGGCTACCTTCGTGCGAATGAATTAGAATGGCTATATTTGTACGAATAAATTAGAATGGCTACATTCCTTCATATGAATGAATTAGAATGGCTATATTCAAACGAATAAATTAGAAAAGCTCGTACGAATGAATTAGAATTGCTACCTTCGTATGAATGAATTAGAATGGCTATATTCGTATAAATGAATAAGAATGGCTATATTCGTTCATACGAATGAATTAGAATGGCTACATACGTATGAATGAATTAGAATGACTCTTACGAATGAATTATAGTAGCTACCTTCATACGAATGAATTAGAATGTCTATATTCGTTTGAATGAATTAGAATGGCTATATTCATTTGTACGAATGAATTAGAATGACTATATTCGTATGAATCAATTAGAATAGCTTGTACGAATGAATTAGAATGGCTAGCTTCATACGAATAGATTTGAAGTGTTACATTCATTCAAATCAATTAAAATAGCTCGTATGAATAAATTAGAATAGCTTTCTTCATACGAATGAATTAGAATGGCTACATTCATACAAATGAACTAAAATGACTATATCCATTCGTACGAATGAATTATAATATCTCATTCGAATGAATTAGAATGGCTCATACGAATGAATTAGAATGTTTCGTACTAATGAATTAAAATGGCTACCTTTGTATCATTGAATTAGAATGCCTACATTCGTACGAATGAATTAGAATGGCTATATTTGTGCGAATGAATTAGAATGGCTCATACAAATGAATTAAAATGGCTTGTATGAATGAATTGGAATGGCTATATTCGTATCAATGAATTAGAATGGGTACATTCGTTCGTATGAATAAAATAGAATGGCTACATTCATACGAATGAATTAGAATGTCTATATTCATTCGTACGAATGAATTAGAATGGTTACATTTGTACGAATGAATTTGAATGGCTCGTACGAATGAATTAGAATGGCTACCTTTGTAAGAATGAATTAGAGTGGCTATATTCGTTCGTACGAATGAAGTAGAATGGCCATATTCATATGATTGAATTAGAATAGCTTGAACGAATGAATTAGATTGGCTACCTTCGTACGAATGAATTAGAAAGGCAACATTGATACCAATAAATTAGAATGGCTACATTCGTTCGTACGAATGAATTAGAATGGCTATATTCATTCGAATGAATTAGAATGGATTTTAAGAATGAATTAGAATAGATACCTTCGTACGAATGAATCATAATAGCTACATCCATATGAATAAATTAGAATGGCTATATTCATTCGTATGAATGAATTAGAATGGCTATATTCGTACCAATGAATTAGAATGGCTCGTACGAATGAAATAGAATGGCTACCATTGTACAAATGAATTAGAATGGCTATATTCATTCGTACGAATGAATTAGAATGGCTACATTCGTACGAATTAATTAGAATAGCTATATTCGTACGAATGAATTAGAAGGGCTTGTACAAATGAATTAGTATGGCTACCTTCGTACGAATGAATTAGAAGGGCTTGTACAAATGAATTAGTATGGCTATGTTCGTACGAATGAATTTGAATGGCTATATTCGTACAAATGAATTAGAATGTCTTGTATGAATGAATTATAATGGCTACCTTCGTACGAATGAATTAGAATGACTATATTTATATGAATGAATTAGAATGTCTCATACGAATGAATTCGAATGGCTACCTTTGTATGAATGAATTAGAATGGCTGCTTTCGTACGAATGAATTAGAATGGATACATTTGTTCGTACGAATGAATTAGAATGATTACATTCGTATGAATGTATTAGATTGGCTCGTACGAATGAATTAGAATGGCTACCTTTGTACGAATGAATTAGACTGGCTACTATAGTACGAATGAATAAGAATGGCTATATTCGTTCGCACGAATGAGTTATAATGGCTACTTTCGTACGAATGAATTAGAATGGATCCTACGAAAGACTTAGAATGGCTACCATCGTACGATTGAACTAGAATGGCTACATTCATAGAAATGAATTAGAATGATTATATTCATTCATACAAATGAATTAGAATGACTATATTTGTACAAATGAATTAAAAGGTCTCGTACGAATGAATTAGTGTGGCTACCTTCGCACGAATGAATTTGAATGGCTATGTTCGTACAAATGAATTAAAATGTCTTGTATGAATGAATTAGAATGGCTATCTTCATACGAATGAATTAGAATGGTTACATTCATACAAATGAATTAGAATGGCTATCTTCATACGAATGAGTTAGAATGCCTCGTACGAATGAATTAGAAAAGGCTACATTCATATGAATGAATTAGAATGGCTACATTCATACGAATGAATTAGAATGGCTATATCCGTTCATACGAATGAATTAGAATGGCTACATTCATAGGAATGAATTTGAATAGCTCATACGAATGAATTAGAATTGCTACCTTTGTAAGAATGAATTAGAATGGCTATATTGGTTCGTACGAATGAAGTAGAATGGATATATTCATACGAATGAATTAGAATTGCTCGTACGAATGAATTAGATTGGCTACCTTCATACAAATGAATTAGAATGGCTATATTTATATGAATGAATTCGAATGGCTCGTACGAATGAATTAGAATGACTACCTTTGTACTGTTGAGCGTCCATTTGGTGCGAATTATCCTTTCTTTATCATGCACATAGCATCACTTTGCTACGTAAAACTTTCATAATACACGTAAACTGCATGAGTTTCTTTGCACCACGATATAGTAGACTCTCATACGAACCCAACGGCATATTGGTTCGCTCTCATACATATCATGCATGATAGTTATACTGCCTGATAATCCAAATTATCCTTTTATCGATTAATGCCCCGGAACCTTATGGACGTCATTTTATGTATATTTTCAGGGAATTGGAGCTTGCTTTCAACGCACATGGCTACAATGGAGCAAAACTTTGTAGATGGTTTCGGCACATGGATGAAGGCTACACACGCGCAAATGAATGGATAATGGAATTGAAGTCTGGATGACCGTCGTCCTCTTCCTGTTACATTTTCTCTCTCTTCTATTTTCTTTTGTTTTTCACTCTTCCCGATCAAAACCAGATGACACTAAAAACCCCCCATCTTACCCGACCTCGTAGCTATGAAGCATCGCATGCAACTCGCTCTCGAACCCAAGCTTACCCATACTCAATGTTTCGGGTTGGGTTTCGATCGGGTTTTCATGTGTGGCAATCTCCTCCTAAAGTAACACCATCCGACCACCCTTACCCGTCCGATCGCTCATCCCTTCAACACATGCATGCATGCATGTGCATCAATCCACTCAGCACTCTCCCTCTCTTACCCACTTAAGCACAGCCATTCCATGCATGCACCCGACTTCATCACAACAATTCCACCATCACAGCCGTCCGATCCATAAAAAAACACATGCATGCATGTGTTAACAACACCCATACAGCTTTTACCCCCTCTTTCTAGACTCGATCACAGCCGTCCACACGTGCCGATGCATGCAACCGCTCACCCACGCTCTCCCTTTAAAAACCGGAATGATGCCACTCTAACCTGATCACAGTTGAAGCCCATGCATTCAAGTCACCGTATCACAACCGTCCCGTCCATGCCACCAAGACCCAGCCGCCTATCTCTCCTTCCCACCTAATCCCAGCCGTCCGATCCTAGAGCCAAACCCATGCATGCTTGCATGTGAACCCAACCGCCCAGCCCGACTTCCTCTCTCTAAAACTGAATACCCCCGGATCATCACATCACAGCCGTCCCTTAGAGATAATGAACCCATGCATGCATGCAAAATTTCTGAGAGCCAAGCTGTAGGCTGTAGCCCGAGCATCTCTCTCCTCCTTATTTTTCTCTCTCTAAAGCCCGTCTCTCTCTCTTTCCTTAATTCTCTCTCCGGGTGTCTCTCTCATCCCCGACCCGATCCTTCTCTATCCCTCTTGATTCTCTCTCTTCCTTGCCTAATCAAAACCCTGGTTTTTCTCTCTCTAAAACCCAAAACTTTGAAACCCAGCTGTAGCCGAACTTATCTCTCTCATCCGATATTCCCTCTCTTTCCTTAACCGCCCAGCACCGATCTTCCCTCTCTCTTCCCTATTTTCTCTCTCTAGTCCGCACAAGTGCACAACTCTCCTCCTCCTATTTTTCCTGCGTCCCATGCATTTCTCTCTCTAATCTCTTCCCTTATATCTCTCTAGGTTCTCCCTCTAAAAATCAGCCGAACACCCCTGATTTTTCACTCTCTAAAAACTCATCCCCACCGTCCAAATCCGGCCAAATCTCTTTCCATATCTATCTTTCTCTCTCTATCAGACCCGAGTCCCACACGTCCGAACGAACCCGAAATTCTCTCTATTCTTCTTTCCTAATCCATGCAACCAACTCATCACGTGTCCCTATCTCTTTTCTTTTACAAATTATCCCAGCCTATCTCTATCATACCCGGGGTCCTGTTATTCTCTCTATATATAGGAGACCCTATAGAGTCTAAGGAGGAGAGAGCTCTTGGGGCCGACCTTGTATCATCACCAAAGGGAGAGCGCTCACCACCGAACCGAGGCCATCATCGCCATCTTCACCAACACCCGAGCCACGCCCCAGCATCTACGGACCCGGACTACGCATCTCGAAGCCGCACGCCATCATCGCCGGGTTCATGCACAAAAAGAAAGAAGCATCCATCATCAGCGCTCGCATGGCCATGCGAAGCTAACCACCCTATTCTAAGACCTGGATGAAGCCCTGTAGTCAGATCTAAACTCTATTTTTATGTGCTATTTCTATATTTCCGTTCGTTCAATGAAATAATGTGATCTTATTTATCTCATGAAAGCTTGATGAGAATTGCTTACAGTAAGTCTGATTTATTCTCTGTATTATCAGGGTTTTACAGAAGTCGATTTCATGATAGTTTTATTCTTCGTTATTACGGAAAGTTTTACGGGGAATTATTACATAGTCTTGGCTTTTGTTATCACTACGAATTTTACGGAGGATTACTTCTTCTTATTCCTATGAAGCGAGAAAGATCGCTACATTAGTTTATCATAATTGTGCTTCTTATTGAATACCTTCCGTAGGGATAGATTGACTTCGAATCTCCGTGAGCATCGTGAAAATCATATAAAAATACGGTTTAGATCGCTACATGTGCGGATTCTAGGGCTTAGAATATCCATCCATATTGATTCCAACCTCAATCTTAATTAGCTATTAGTTTTACTTTCCGTACTTCTCTTTACAAAACAATTTCACAAAAATCAATCATCATATTAAACTAAAATATAAAATTAATTAGCTTTAACTTTTCTTTAATTAGTTTTCAATTAAGTCTCTGTGGGATCGACCCGTATTTGCCATTGTCTATCAGATAGACGCCGTGCACTTGCGGTATAACAATTTAAAAACACAACAAGTTTTTAGCGCCGTTGCCGGGGACTTGAGTTTGAAAACTATTAAAGTTTAGTTTTTATTTGCTTTAAAAAAAATATTATTAAAAATTAGAATTTTAGTTATTCTCGTTCGTATTTTATCTCCTTAGTACTTATCCTTTATTGTGTTTTACTTTTCAGGTACTTACACGATCAACGGAAAACTTGCATAAGCATCGCTAAGGTAAGTACTCAAATCCTTACCCACGCCTCTCCAGTCAGTGGGTTTGATTACGTACCCCTATTGCTACTCTTGCTAATTCAACAACCGTAGTAATTAGGGTAACCGGTTAATATGCAAACTTTCACCGTAGATCGAATAATCCAATTGCATCGCAACTTTGTAAGGTTGTCGCCAGCTCGGCACATACACCTCTTATAGTTGTATGTGTGTCTCAGTATGAGGTGTACACTCAACCTTGCCTCGATAGAAACCATTTGCTAGGGTGTTGCATTGCATAATAGTAGATTCTATATTTGCATAAGTATTCTGCTAAAGTACGTACTCTGTTTCTTTACTAGCGTATCGTTATATTAGTCAAACTACTATTACTTAATTGACACATTAATCTGGACACACGGTCCGCAGTTTGGGCACGTGTAGGAAAAAGATTAGTTACAGTTGAATATAATAATATCTTAGAAATGGCGAAACAGCCACAAGCAATCACCTTAGGGGATTATATGTATCCCACTAGGGCTACACAACCTTCTTGCATAACCTTACCCAATACTAATGCAAAATTTGAATTAAAATATGGCTTAATCCAAATGCTTCCCGTCTTTCGGGGAATGGAGCAGGAAAATCCATATCAACATGTAAGGGCATTTGAGTACATATGTGGAACAATAAAATTCGATAATATGTCCGAAGAAAATCTCAAACTTAGGTTATTTCCCTTCTCGCTAAAAGAGAAGGCTAAAGCATGGCTTTATGCCTTACAAGCTGGATCCATAACTACTTGGGTAAGCCTACTCGAGCTCTTTTATAGAAAATTCTATTCTAAACAAAAGACGGCCTCGATTCGTCAGGCCTTGAATGTGTTTCACCAACTAGAAGGTGAGGCTCTCTATAAATACATAGAAAGATTTAAGGACCTACTTCTGCACTGTCCACACCATGGCTTTGAAAAAATTAGACTAGTCCAAATCCTTTATGAAGGGTTGAACTACCCATCTAAGACCATGGTAGAATTATATTGTAATGGTGAGTTCACCAAAAAGACAGCAGATCAAGCCTGGACCTACTTAGAAGAAATTGCCGAGAACACACTACAGTGGGAACCAATTAACGAAGAATCTAGGAAACCCCTCCCTACTACGCAAGGTGGGCTCTATAAAGTTGAACCTAAATTAGAAGCAGAAGCTAAACTGGCCATTGTGATGAGACGCTTAGAGGCTCTAGAAATGAATCAAGGAAATAGGACTCCCACTCCGAATACCTTAGAGACACTAAGTCTTAATCAAACAATGAGTTGCAATAATGAGCCTAGCTTTCCTATTTGTTTAATTTATAGTGAGCCTACCCATGCAGATCATCGATGCCCGATGTTAGGGGGACAAGAAAATAATATAGAAAAAATTAATGCTTTGTATCAAAATAATCGTTTTGATAATCAACAAAGGTATAATCCATATGCAAACACTTACAATAAAGGATGGAAGAATCATCCAAAATTTCTCGTGGACTAAAGGTCCATACCAAGGTGGCCCATCTCAGCCTGTACCACCTCCAAAATTTCAAAAGCCACCTATACAAAATGCCACCCCTAGCCCAAATAATCAAATAATCAATTTTCTAGAGAAAACGATGAAACTATTAGCCCAGAATACCCTCCAATTCCTACAGAGCACCGTACAAAGCATTAGTGCTAATACACAATCTATTGCGAAGTTAGAATACACTGTGAGTCAACTAGCTGATTCTTTAAATACAAGGGATAAAGGTACATTCCTAAGTCAACCTGAGGCTAACCCTAAAGGGTCAAATCTAAGGGGTCAATTTGAAGTTCATGACATCAAAGGAAAATGTCATGAGTAGGCAAATGCAATCACTACACTTAGGTCAGGACGACAAGTTGATAACATGATAGAACCTCCTAAGGAAACTGAGGAATTTAGGGAGAATGACATAAGAACTGAAGAAACACCTGAAGAGGAGCCAAAAGCACAAGAGGAAACTAGGGAAAACACAAGACACGATACTGAAAATATTGCATCACCTAGTGAACCACCTCTTAGAACCTATATTCCTAGAGCCCCATATCCGCAAAGACTAGAGCCAGCAAAGAAGAAAATGCAAATGGATAATATGTTAGAAATTTTCAAACAAGTAAAAATTAATATTCACTCTTAGATGCAATCCAATAAATACCTACATACGCTAAATTCTTAAAGGATCTTTGCACTTTTAAGAGAGCAACAAATGTACCTAAGAGAGCATTTCTGGCTCAGCAGGTTAGTTCGGTTATTTCATGCTCAACCCCTATCAAATATAAGGACCCTGGCTGTCCTACTATTTCCTGTAAAATAGGAGAATATCATATTGAGAAAGCCTTGCTCGACTTAGGTGCAAGTGTCAAGCTCCTTCCATATTCCATATATGAAGAGCTAGGTCTGGGGGAGTTAAAACCCACTAGATTGACCCTCCAGCTAGCTGATGCTTCAATTCGATATCCTAAAGGGATAGTGGAAGACGTCCTAATCAAAGTAGGAGAATTTGTATTCCCTGTTGACTTTGTAGTCCTTGATACAAAACCACTAACTGAATTTACTAATCGAGTACCGGTAATCTTAGGGCGACCTTTCCTAGCAACATCGAATGCATTAATCAACTGTCAGAATGGTGTCATAAATATTTCTTTCGGTAACATGACAATACAAGTCAATATATTTAATGTGAGCAAACAACTGAGAGATGAAAGTGATAAATTAGAAGAGGTCAACTACTTGCAAGGACAAAAAGAAAGTTTAGTATCACAAGTAAACTACGATGACCCACTGGAAGCCTGCCTTGCACATTTTGGAAAAGCTTTTGATATTGATGATCATATCAATGAAATCAATGCACTACTAGAGGCTACCCCTTCTTTCGGAATGAACAAATGGCAGCCTAAGCCAGAAATCCTCACACCTTCTCTGACACCACCTGTACCTTCAATAATCAAGCCCCCGAAGTTAGAACTAAAACCATTACCACAAAATCTTAAATATGTGTTTTTAGGATCTGCTGAAACCCTTCCGGTCATAATAGCTTCAGACCTAGACGAAAACTAAGAGAAACAACTTGTTGAAATCCTTAAGGATCATAAAGAAGCTATAGGATGGTCAATAGCCGATATAAAGGGCATAAGCCCCTCTGTGGTTCTGTGGGGGAAAATCTTCGTGCCGACCCGAAGACTTTCGCAGCACCAGTCAATTGGAGTCGATGTTGACGTTGAAGATCATTGGTTGATCTGTTGATTGAAGTTGAAGCCTTTTGATATGCAAATAGAGAGGGAGAGATATGCAATCAGAGAGTTGACACGAGAAGTGATCTCGGAGTTCAGCCGAAGCCTACGTCTCCGTGCTATAGGGAGCAACCCGAATTCACTATCACTTCACTTGAAGTGACCTCGACAGGCCGAGTGTCACTGAAATCTCTTTGACCTCTTCAAGGACAAGAAGAAGAAGATCAAAGAGTTAGAAATTTCTGGGTTCTGGTTTCTGAAATAGATATCAACTGATGGCACTGATCTATTATCAGAGCTTTGGTTTTGGTTCTGGAATTTCGGATTTCGGATCTGAGTTTTTCTTTACATTCGAAGGCTCTGCTATTTATAGGATTTTCTGGTGGTAAATGGCGGTTTTCTGCTGTCGTATCTGGGGATCCTCCAGGTAAGGCTGGTGGGCTCCGCTGCCGTCTCAGGAGCCCACCAGGCAGGGCCGGTGGGTCCCGTTGTGGTTCTTGGGGGGCCCACCAGGCAGGGCTGGTGGGTCCCTCGGAAGCCTTCATGGGCCCACCGGGCAGGGCCGGTGGGTCCCGCTGTGGTACTCGGGGGCCCACCAGGCAGGGCTGGTGGGTCCCTTGGAAGCCTTCATGGTCCCACCGGGCAGGGCCGGTGGGTCCCGCTGTGGTACTCGGGGGCCCACCAGGCAGGGCTGGTGGGTCCCTTGGAAGCCTTCATGGTCCCACCGGGCAGGGCCGGTGGGTCCCGCTGTGGTACTCGGGGGCCCACCAGGCAGGGCCGGTGGGTCCCGTGGAAGCCTTCATGGTCCCACCGGGCAGGGCCGGTGGGTCCCGCTGTGGTACTCGGGGGCCCACCAGGCAGGGCCGGTGGGTACCGTTGTGGTACTTGGGGGCCCACCAGGCAGGGCCGGTGGGTCCCGTTGTGGTACTTGGGGGGCCCACTAGGCAGGGCTGGTGGGTCCCTCGGAAGCCTTCATGGGCCCACCGGGCAGGGCCGGTGGGTCCCGCTGTGGTACTCGGGGGCCCACCAGGCAGGGCCGGTGGGTCCCGCTGTTTGCAGACTCCTTGCCAAAATTTGCACCCACAGTTACCCCCTCCAAGTTAGCTAAGAGGCCATCTTGGCTGGCTTGGATTCGTGGTGCAAAGCTAACGACCCCCTGTCACACATGTAGAGGAGCTTTGTCGAGTGTTAGCGTTTGAAAATAGACTGATCGGTCAATTTTGACTGATCGGTCAAACTTGACTGATCGGTCAAATTTGACTGATCGGTCAAACTTAACTGATCGGTCAAATTTGACTGATCGGTCAAATTTGACTGATCGGTCAAATTTGACTGATCGGTCAATTTTGACTGATCGGTCAAACTTGACTGATCGGTCAAATTTGACTGATCGGTCAAATTTGACTGATCGGTCAAACTTGACTGATCGGTCAAACTTGACTGATCGGTCAAATTTGACTGATCGGTCAAATTTGACTGATCGGTCAAACTTGACTGATCGGTCAAACTTGACTGATCGGTCAAATTTGACTGATCGATCAAGTTTGACTGATCGGTCAAACTTGACTGATCGGTCAAATTTGACTGATCGGTCAATTTTGATCGATCGATTAAAATCAGCCGGTCAAGGTTTGGGTGATCTGGCAAAAAACCACGTTTTTTGCCAGATCCAGTAGAAAATCGACCGATCGGTTGATTTTAGCCGATCAGTCAAGTTTGACTGATCGGCTAAAATCAGCCGGTCAAGGTTTGGGTGATCTCGCAAAAAACCACGTTTTTTGCCAGATCCAGTAGAAAATCGACCGATCGGTTGATTTTAGCCGATCAGTCAAGTTTGACTGATCGGCCAAAATCAGCCGGTCAAGGTTTGGGTGATCTGGCAAAAAACCACGTTTTTTGCCAGATCCAGTAGAAAATCGACCGATCGGTCGAATTCGACTGATCAGTCAAGTCTGACCGATCGGTCAAAGTGATCGGTCGAAGTGATCAGTCAAATTTGATCGGTCAAATTTGATCGGTCAAAAAGTGATCGGTCAAAAGTGATCGGTCAATGTTGATCGGTCAAATTTTGATCGGTCAAATTTGACTGGTCAAAAAGTGTTCGGTCAATTTCGACCTATCGATCGAGGTGATCGGGTGCAAATCGCCGATCAGGTGCATGTCGCCGATCGGGCAAAAATAGCCGGTCAGAAAATCGGTGATCGGCCAAACATCCACGTTTGGCGCCAGATCCAGTAGGATTTTGGCCGATCAAATGGACGACGAAGGGTAATTAGAGGATCGAGGTTTGCCGATCGGGCGAATTTGATCGATCGATCGAATTCGACCGATCGGAGGCACTGATCGGGTGAATTTCACCGATCGGGTGAAATTCACCGATCGGACAAAAACAGATCAAGAGAGAAGATTGATTGATCGGGAGGAGGTTACTGATCGGTGGATTTTTGGCCGATCAGTCGAGGACGAAGGGCTGCTGCCGATCGCCGATCGGGCGCCACCAGCCGGTCAGGCAATTTCGACCGATCGGAGGCTATGATCGGTGGATTTTTGGCCGATCAGTCGACGACGAAGTGCTGCTACCGATCGCCGATCGGGCGCCACCAGCCGGTCAGGATTTGATTGATCGGTCGAAAACATAGGTGTGGCGCCAGATCTGGTGGATTTTTGGCTGATCAGTCGAGGACGAAGGGCTGCTGCCGGTCGGAGTCGAGGGTGGCGATCGGAGTCGGGGTCGAAGGAGATGGTTTCCGATCGGCAAATATTACACTAAATCGGGCAAAACACCCCTCTATCAACCGATCCCTCAAATCCTGACCGGCTGCTAGCGACCGATCAGTCGCGGGCAACCGATCAGCGCTCAGGGGTCGGAGTTGAGAGAGGAGTTCGAGAGAGGAGGAGCTGCTGGATTGGATCTGAGGGTGAAGAGGTGAAGATTGATCTGCCCCCCACGTTGCTGTTGCTCGATCGAAGATGGGGAAGGAGGCTGATCCCCTCTCCGAGCTGTCATCGGTGCAGCGAGAGGAGATGGCGAGCTGGTGTCGATCAGGTTTGACGCCATCAGAGTCGATGCAGGCGCTGCTCCCTTGATCGTCCGGCCTGAAGATTTTGTTGTCTTCAGTCCCGAGAGTTCACATGATCCGGTGTTTGAATGCCAGGTTGAATCTTCAATGGAAACCTTGTGATCGGATGCCACGTCAATGAGTATACATCCTAGCCGTTGATGTCTTTTGAAAGGTGGGTAGTGGGCAACAGCTGCATTACTTTGTATGAGATTGAGACGCTGACAGCCCCATGTGAAAGAGACTCCTTGTTGATCACGCGCTGAATCTTGCGACCCTGATTCTCGATCGTGAATTCTGGCACCGATTTGTTGTTATGCTCTTTGCACTGTGGGGTCCAGCGAGGAGGATCACGTGATTGGATGTAACTTTGGTTGGATGGAGCTATGATATTCAACCAGATGGTTTTGTTGGTAGTTGTAACAATACTATACAGCCATACGAGGGGTTGGCAAAAAGGCTATCTCTAGAAATGAACCAATCCTTTGAGGTTGAATGCACTTGGGTGGTTTGTGATGCTCTTGGCATGTGGAGCATTCGGGCCATGATGACTTACTTGCAAGAGCAAATCCAGCCGTTGGTGTCATGCTCTTACCGAAGGAGCAAGAGACCCTCTTATCGGATGTCCCCGCCTGATTCTTTGCTGTCAGCATTCATCAGGCATCGAGTGTATGGGCAAAATAGCCAACCCCCGGTCCAGGGTCAATCGACTAATTGCCGGTAATTGGTAACGAACCAGGGGCAAAATAGCCAACCCCCGGTCCAGGGTCAATTGACTAATTGCCGGTAATTGGTAACGAACCAGGGGGTTGGTGTATGACCGAATCTTGCGTGTTGAATAGTATTGCGGCTGACCGGTCGAGATGATCGGTCGCTGTCAGAAGGTCGATACTGTCGGAAGATCGAAAGATGAATGTCGACTGAATGTTCATAGCATTGAAGGCTATACCACGGGGGGTCATGTAAGTCAGTTGGGCAGGGCCAATCCTCGTCGTAAGGAAGTTTGGATCGATCGAATGTCAATGCTACGAACCGAGGTAACTCGATCTTTTGCAAGATCAGCTTGTACTCACAAGTCTTCGAATGCACAAGCATGTATGAATGACATGCGTACCTAGTTGTCCTCCACTGGTGGACTAACCAGGGTAGAGAGTGTCTCTAGAAAGCAATTGAATGTCTGGGTGTTTTGAATAGAATTCGAATGTCTTGCTACTGAATAGCGCTGAGGCCATGAGCGAAGACTTCGATTGAATGCCGAGACTCAGGTCTCGGACTTTGCTGCCTCGTGCCAAGGTTGCGAGCTTGGACTTTGTTCGAATGCTGCGGTTCATGCCTCAAACTTTGCCCTTAAATGGTTGATGAGTCTTCGTCTGTAAGTTGTTGGAGGATTGTTTCTCCGATCTCCTCAGTTTGACAGAAATTAGGCCGCAACGTTCTCTCAACTAATTTGGAGCGTGGAGCACATGTCTTTGTATGTTGATGCTGGCTATAGAAGATTGTAGATTCACCCCCTCATCGGTGGTGGACTTCCAGAATGCGTCTTCCTCGAGTATGAGAGCGTGTGATGCTCTCTTATACGAGTGTCGAGTGGTAGAAGTCTTCTGTAGTGACTTGGTAAGTTTGAGGGATGTCCTGCCTCTGGAGTGACATTGGCTGAATGCTGCTCGACGCGTTGGACCTTGATCTTCATGTCGAGATGTGTTGGGGCAAAGAGCTTTAGGCTTTGCTAGGGTACCGAGAGCAGGTCTCGGATTTTGGACTTGCTGCACGTCGAGGCAGCGAAGGTGTCTCGGATTATGTATCTGAGTGTTGATATTCTGGTAGCTTGAAATTGAGAGTTGTGCTGTTTCACAACCCGAAACCGTTTAACATTTGCACGTAAAGGGTCGTGTCACAACACGAGGCCCTAAACTTGTTAAACGACCTGGTAGCTTGAAATTGAGAGTTGTGCTGTTTCACAACCCGAAACCGATTAACATTTGCACGTAAAGGGTCGTGTCGCAACACGAGGCCCTAAACTTGTTAAACGACCTGGTAGCTTGAAATTGATTGTTGTGCTGTTTCACAACCCGAAACTGTTTAACATTTGCACGTAAAGGGTCGTGTCGCAACACGAGGTCCTAAACTTGTTAAACGATATTGGAGATTGAAATTGAGAGTTGTGCTGTTTCATAACCCGAAACCGTTTAACATTTGCACGTAAAGGGTTGTGTCGCAACACGAGGCCCTAAACTTGTTAAACGACCTTGTTGCTTGAAGGTTGAGCTGGCTCAACTTGAATTTGCTTGAAGGCTTGAAACTAAATGTTGCGCTGTCTCATAACTCAAAATTTGAACGGACAAGTGCACCTCAGACTTTGCATTCGAGTGCCAAAGCTGTCTCCTTGGGCTTCGCCAAATGCTGAGGCAGCAGTGCACCTCGGACTTTGCATTCGAGTGCCAAGGCTGTGTCCTTGGGCTTCGCCGAATGCCGAGGTAGCGAGTGCATCTCAGACTTTGCATTCGAGTGCCAAGGCTGTGTCCTTGGGCTTCGCCGAATGCCGAGGTAGCGAGTGCATCTCGGACTTTACATTCGAGTGCCAAGGCTGTGTCCTTGGGCTTCGCCGAATGCCGAGGTAGCGAGTGCATCTCGGACTTTGCATTCGAGTGCCAAGGCTGTGTCCTTGGGCTTCGCCAAATGCCGAGGTAGCGAGTGCATCTCGGACTTTGCATTCGAGTGCCAAGGCTGTGTCCTTGGGCTTCGCCGAATGCCGAGGTAGCGAGTGCATCTCGGACTTTGCATTCGAGTGCCAAGGCTGTGTCCTTGGGCTTCGCCGAATGCCGAGGTAGCGAGTGCACCTCGGACTTTTGCCTATCACCTCGTTGTAGTCTTCAAGTGAGCCCTTTCGTTTCGAACCTCACCCCCAATGTAGGGATTAGAGGAGAGTCAGACTTGAAAGGCTTACGATATCGATGGGAGATGTCGACGATAGATTGTCTAGAAAGAGTGGGTTGTTGGATTGAAGTTGAGCCGCCGACTCATTGAGCGAGTCTCGGGTCGAAACTGATGTCGTTCTGAGTAACTTCCCTCTGGATGATCCTGATAGAGTCTTCGCCATTCAGTGAAAGCGAAGGAAGCAACCAGATCGCTCGTATCCAATAGGTTGCCTGCTCAACCGAGGGAGCTGAGAAGTTTGACTTTGAAGATCAGTTGTCTGCTCAACCGATCTGATGTTGTTGTCGAGCACATTGAGCTTTTTGAACGAATCCCACAGACGGCACCAAACTGTGGGGGAAAATCTTCGTGCCGACCCGAAGACTTTCGCAGCACCAGTCAATTGGAGTCGATGTTGACGTCGAAGATCATTGGTTGATCTGTTGATTGAAGTTGAAGCCTTTTGATATGCAAATAGAGAGGGAGAGATATGCAATCAGAGAGTTGACACGAGAAGTGATCTCGGAGTTCAGCCGAAGCCTACGTCTCCGTGCTATAGGGAGCAACCCGAATTCACTATCACTTCACTTGAAGTGACCTTGACAGGCCGAGTGTCACTGAAATCTCTTTGACCTCTTCAAGGACAAGAAGAAGAAGATCAAAGAGTTAGAAATTTCTGGGTTCTGGTTTCTGAAATAGATATCAACTGATGGCACTGATCTATTATCAGAGCTTTGGTTTTGGTTCTGGAATTTCGGATTTCGGATCTGAGTTTTTCTTTACATTCGAAGGCTCTGCTATTTATAGGATTTTCTGGTGGTAAATGGCGGTTTTCTGCTGTCGTATCTGGGGATCCTCCAGGTAAGGCTGGTGGACTCCGCTGCCGTCTTAGGAGCCCACCAGGCAGGGCCGGTGGGTCCCGTTGTGGTTCTTGGGGGGCCTACCAGGCAGGGCTGGTGGGTCCCTCGGAAGCCTTCATGGGCCCACCGGGCAGGGCCGGTGGGTCCCGCTGTGGTACTCGGGGGCCCACCAGGCAGGGCTGGTGGGTCCCTTGGAAGCCTTCATGGTCCCACCGGGCAGGGCCGGTGGGTCCCGCTGTGGTACTCGGGGGCCCACCAGGCAGGGCTGGTGGGTCCCTTGGAAGCCTTCATGGTCCCACCGGGCAGGGCCGGTGGGTCCCGCTGTGGTACTCGGGGGCCCACCAGGCAGGGCCGGTGGGTCCCGTGGAAGCCTTCATGGTCCCACCGGGCAGGGCCGGTGGGTCCCGCTGTGGTACTCGGGGGCCCACCAGGCAGGGCCGGTGGGTCCCGTTGTGGTACTTGGGGGCCCACCAGGCAGGGCCGGTGGGTCCCGTTGTGGTACTTGGGGGGCCCACTAGGCAGGGCTGGTGGGTCCCTCGGAAGCCTTCATGGGCCCACCGGGCAGGGCCGGTGGGTCCCGCTGTGGTACTCGGGGGCCCACCAGGCAGGGCCGGTGGGTCCCGCTGTTTGCAGACTCCTTGCCAAAATTTGCACCCACAGGTTCAACATAGAATCTATCTCGAGAAAGAAACTAAAACAAGTCGAGAACCTCAAAGGCGACTGAACCCTACAATGAAGGACGTGGTTAGGACAGAAGTACTAAAACTTTTGGATACCGGAGTGATTTACCCGATTTCAGATAGCTCCTGGGTGAGCCCTATCCAAGTAGTTCCTAAGAAATCGGGCATCACAGTTGTAATAGATGAAGGTAATGAGTTGGTGCCTACAAGAGTGCAAACTGGATGGAGAGTATGTATTGACTATAAGAAGTTAAACTCCGCCACACGAAAAGATCACTTTCCACTCCCTTTCATAGATCAAATGCTAGAGCGGTTAGCTGGACATGCTTACTACTGTTTTTTAGATGGTTATTCCGGTTATAACCAAATTCCTATAGCACCAGAGGATTAAGAGAAGACTACATTCACTTGTCCATTTGGAACGTTCGCCTATAGATGCATGCCCTTTGGGTTATGCAATGCACCTGCTACATTTCAGCGGTGTATGACTAGTATCTTCTCTGATATGGTTGAACGTTTTCTTGAAGTATTTTGTGGCTGCAAATTTTGGCAAGAAGTCTGCAAAACAGCGGGACCCATCGGCCCTGCCTGGTAGGCCCCCGAGGACTACAGCGGGACCCACCAGCCCCGCCTGATAGGCCCACGAAGAGTATCGCGGGACCCACCGGCCCTGCCTGGTAAGCTCAAGAGCCTGTGGAATCCCCCAGGAGACGGCAGCAGGACCCACCAGCTTTACCTGGAGGATCCCCAGATACGGCAGCAGAAACCGCCATTTACCCCAGAATTCCTCCCCGGGAATTCTATAAATAGCAGGACCTTCGAATGTAAAAGGATCCGATTCCAAAAATCCAGAGCAAAAATCCAAATTCCAGAACTATAAACCAAATCCTGAAAATAGATCAGTGCCATCAGTTGATATCCATTTCAAAACCAGAGTTGTGAGATAGCCCGCTTTCAATCCTTCAAATCTCTTCGATCCTTTTCTTGTCCTTAAAGAAGTCGAAGAGACCAGTGACACTCGGCCTGTCGAGGTCACTTTGAGTAAAGTGTTAGTGAATTCGGGTTGCTCCCTATAGCACGGAGACGTAGGCTTCGGCTGAACTCCGAGATCACACATTGTGTCATCCTTCTCTCTGATTGCGTCTCTCTCTGTTTGTACATTGAGAACAGCAACTCCAATCAACAGATCGAATAACGATCTTCGATTCAAACCTCAATTGACTGGTGCTGCGAAGTCTTCGGGTCGGCACGAAGATTTTCCCCCACAGTTTGGCACCGTCTGTGGGATCGAAACAAAAAACCAAGCTCTCTCTGCGACTATTAGATCGGTTGAGCAGACAACCGATCTTGATAGCCAAACTTCCTCGCCCCTTCGGTTGATCAGACAACCGTTCGGACATCAGCACTCTCGTTGCACCCTTCGCTCTCTACTAAATGGCGAGAACGAAGCATCAAGGTCAACAATATGGATACTCGATCAGGTAGCGGGAGATCGGTTGATCGACCGATCGCCCCACCTCCTCATCCATCAATAGGGCATACAACCCCTCCTCCTGATGAAGATCTTCCATCAACCTATCAAATCTCAGCAGTTGACTACCAGCTTTTGCAATTAACAAAGCAGAACGCTGCCCTCACTGCTGAGAGGGATGCTCTCAAGAAAGCAGCCTCCGGGGCTGGACTCGTTCTTCCTATCCCCTCGACAAACGAGAGGGTCGATCTTCCACGACGATCAATCCATTCCGAGCAACAGAGGTCAATGGGCACTGCTGCCTTCGAGAGGATTCGTCGCGACCCAACTCCCTCTGCTGCCCCATGGAAGCAGAGTGTTTGGGATCGCCTCGATGACGAGTCTTCCCAATCCTCTTCTGGTCGCAATTGCAACAGGAAGGCACCATCAAAGCCTGACATACCAAGGAAGCACCAATTGAAAGGCGCTCCTTCAAAGAGTAGAATTTCTCCATCTAATTCGCTTCAACATGGACTCGGACCAAACCTTCGTCACCGACTCCAACCTGCTGATACTCAAAAACCTGAACAGGACCTCTCGATCTTGCCTCTCGATCTACATCCTAGTCGAGGGCATGGTCGCAGAGACGGATACTCTTCCGCCGGACCTCTCCATCTTGTTCGAATCAACATTTCCAAGGGGATGGAGAACTCCCACTCTCCCCAAATTTAATTGCGTCAAAGGAGTTCCAACTCTCCACATACTTGCCTTCAAACAAGCTTTAACACCGCATGAAGAAGAGAACAACGTGCTTTGTCGCACCTTCGCCGGAAGTCTCGATGAACCATTACTCGATTGGTACCACAATCTCTGAGCTGGGTCTATCACCCAGTTTAGTGTTTTGGCTAACCTCTTCGTGCAGCATTATCAGCTGAACTTGAAGCCGGAGAAGAAGCTCGACTCCCTCTATCGACTGAGGATGGGTGCCGACGAAAGTCTTCGAAGCTTCACTAGGAGATTCCGCAATGAGCACGCTGCCCTCTCCGGAAGACATCTGGATGATGAAGCCATCATGTTGGCTTTCCAGAACGCTCTCCGCTTCGACCTACACATCTACAACGACTTCATCCGCAATCCCCCTCCTTCTCTGGGTTCAATATTTGACCGAATTCAGAGGGAGATTGAGGTTGAGGACGACCAAGTCGCCCGAAAAGGGCGAGAGACGAAGCGAAGGCCTACGGAGAGAGAAGCTCCAAAGTATGCTGCCAAAGCTCACAACGCTGAGGCAGCAGTTCCCCCTGCCAACAAACGGGCGAAGAATGATGGGCATCAATCCCCGACGAAGACCACTTTCACCGAGTGGAATTTACCGATCGAGCAGATCCTCGACCACATTCAACATGAAGAGTTTCTTCGAAGGCCCAATCCTCTTCAACCCAACACTAAGTTCACAGCGGACAAAACTGTCTATTGCGACTTCCACCGAAGTCACGGCCATTCCACCGATCGGTGCTATCGGCTAAGATTTCATCTCGAAGACTTGCTGCGAGAAGGCCATCTCCAAGAATTCACCAAAGATGGGCAAGATCAACGCCGATCCTCTGCGAAGGGGAAAGAAGCTTGCTGGGTCCATCAAATCTTTTCCAACCGATCTCCTCTTACTGTGAATGCCAACGTTTTTGGCATTCATGGATCATTGCACAATCAAGCGGTGACCGGGAAAGAAGTTGATCGGCAAGTTCGACGTATCTTCCATGTTCGTGCTGCGGCGAACAAAGAGGACACATGGATCGAAAATCCCATCGAGGGTTTGGTTTGGCCCTCTATCGTCTTCAACGACACTGACCTTCAAGGAGTTCATACTCCACATCGAGACCCCCTGGTCTTAAAGCTCCTCATTGACGGAAGCACTGTCAATCGAATCCTCATCGACACCGGAAGCTCCATCGACATTATGTTCTCGGATTGCTTCAAACGCCTGGGGCATAAATATTCAAGTCTTGACGTTGTTCCAACGGTGATCACCGGCTTCAACGGTGAACAAAGCATCACTATGGGTAAATCAAGATTCACTCTTGATCTTAGCTGAGAAACTCGAGTCTTGGTGAGATTTGCTATCGTCGAAGGAACATCCTGCTACAACGCCATTCTCGGGTGACCATTCCTCCACCAGATCAATGCTATCTCCTCCTCTTATCATCAACTCCTCAAATTCGCAACGGGAGAAGGCATTGTATGTATTTGAGGCGATCAGCAAGCCGGGCGATCTTGTGAAGCTGCTGCTGCAAAAACAGATCGTAAGATCAATATCACTCCTCCAAAGCGGCCACGAGATGAAGCTGGCCCCTCTTCCCAATAGCAATCAAAGGAGATTCCACTGATTGAGCCCCCACCGATCGAATGGGAAGCCTCACTTTCAATTGAAGAAATCATCCCAATCAATATCGGCAGTGGAGATCTCCATCGACAAACATTCATTGGTACCGGTCTTAGCGACGCAGAAGCGCGAGACATGGTATCCTTCCTCCAGTCCAACATCAACGTCTTCGCCTGGAGTTTTGAAGACATGCCAGGGATCAACCCAGATGATGCCTGCCACTGGCGCGCGATCAAAGAAGAAGTAAAACCCGTCAAGCAAAAACCACACACAATCCGACCAGAGCTGCAAGTTGCTGTTCAAGAGGAGATCAATAAGTTACTCACAGCAGGCTTCATTCGAGAAGTAGAGTACCCTACGTGGATCTCCAACATAGTTGCTGTTCCAAAGAAGAATGGGAAGGTCCGAGTGTGCATCGACTTCACCAACCTCAACAAAGCTTGCCCCAAAGATCCATTCCCCATGCCGAGGATAGATAGACTCGTCGATGCCACTGCTGGCCACGAGCTATTATCATTCATGGATGGATACTCTGGGTACAATCAAATTCCGCTTCACTCTGACGATCAAGAGAAGACATGCTTTGTGACTAGCAGAGGTCTCTACTGTTACAATGTAATGCTATTTGGTCTCAAAAATGCTGGTTCTACCTATCAAAGGTTAGTCACGAAGATGTTCGAAGATCAGATCGGTCGCAACGTCGAAGTCTACGTCGACGATCTCCTCACAAAGAGCTCCCCTCGAGGAAAACATCTATCCGATCTGGCGGAAACCTTTCAAGTTCTTCAAAAGTATCGTATGAAGCTCAATCCAGCCAAGTGTGCTTTCGGAGTTCAATCGGGGAAATTCCTGGGACACCTGGTGACCAGGAGGGGCATTGAAGCCAACCCTGACCAAATTCGAGCC
The DNA here is from genome assembly GCA_947650365.1 of Chamaelirium japonicum. Classification (NCBI taxonomy): domain Eukaryota; kingdom Viridiplantae; phylum Streptophyta; class Magnoliopsida; order Liliales; family Melanthiaceae; genus Chamaelirium; species Chamaelirium japonicum. Next base: position 71,669,972 of record OX393556.1, on the reverse strand, counting down.
ATCCTCGATATGCCATCACCTACCAATCGGAAGGAAGTGCAACGTCTCACTGGAAGACTTGCTGCCCTCAATCGGTTCATCTCGAAGTCTTCCGACAAGTGTAAGCCTCTTTTCGACAAACTACGAAAGGCGGATACTTCGGGGTGGAGTTCAACTTGCGAAGAGGCTTTTCAAGACATCAAGAAATATCTGGTGCAAGCTCCCATCCTAACCGCTCCTCTTCCCAAAGAAGATCTATGGCTCTATCTCGCCGTCACCGATCAATCAATCAGCGCAGTCCTGGTCAGTAGAAGAGAAGGCATCGAACGCCCTGTCTACTACATCAGCCATACGCTTCTTCCAGCCGAGACTCGCTATTCAAAAACAGAGAAAGTCATACTGGCTTTACTCACTGCATCACGACGTCTCCAACCTTATTTTGTCTCCCACCAGATCACTGTCATCTCAGAACACCCACTCAAAGATATCGTTGACAAAGCTGGTCGAGCGGGCCGAATGACCAAATGGGTGATCAAAATGAGTGCTCTAGGGATTCAATTCGAACCTCACACTTTAATTAAGAGACATGCAATTGCTGATTTTCTGGCTGACTTTCCAGTTGAAGACCCCATAACCTGGAAAGAAGATGTCGATATGCGACTAGAAGATGAAGCTGATCCTCCGCTCAATCCGGTTACAAAAACCGATCCAAGCCTTAAGGCTATTGCCACAACTCCTCCATGGAAGCTTTATACTGATGGAGCTTCAAGTTCGATCGGTTCGGGAACTGGGATAGTCTTGATATCCCCCGAACTTGATCATCTCCAAAATGCCACTCTTCTTGGGTTCAATGCCACCAACAACGAAGCCGAATACGAAGCACTCATTTTCGGACTCGAAATGGCCGAATCATTGGGAGTAGATCGAATCATCGTCTATAGCAATTCCCAGCTGATCATAAGGCAAATCAATGGAGAGTACACAGCTCGTGAAGAGAGAATGCAACTCTACTTGGCCTTAGTACGACGTCTACAACGTTTTACTAATACTGAATTCGTTCAAATCCCTAGAGCAGAGAATCGAGAAGCAGATGCTTTAGCCAATGCTGCCTCAGTTCTTGGAGACTCACTCGGAGGAAGACAAATACAAATCGATTATCAAGAAGTGCCCAAGACCACCCCCGAACAACAGATCCTTGCTACTACAAAGAGATCTAGGGGTGGAAACCAACTGATATTGAATCTTACCACTACAAGTGAGCTTGGGGATTGGAGACGGTCAATTTTCGACTTCTTCAAACATGGCAAAATGCTAGAAGATCCAAACCAAGTCCGAAGACTTCAAAGAAAGCTTCTATGCTATATCATTCAAGGAGAAGATCTATACTTCAAGTCTCACAACGGGATGTTGCTCAAGTGCATTGGCCCTGAACAAGCAAAAACAATCCTGATTGATGTCCACTCTGAAGCTTGTGGAAATCATTCGGGAGGAAGATCTCTTGAAGCAAAGACGAAGCTACAAGGTTACTATTGGCCAACAATGTCAAAAGATGCTCGCCAAGTGATTCAAAGATGTGAGCCTTGCCAAAGACACGCTCGAGCTATCCATCTCCCTGCAGATGAGCTTCATCAACTATCAAGTCCATGGCCTTTCCATCAATGGGGGTTGGACTTCTTGGGTCCCTTTCCTCCAACTCCGAGCAAAAAGAAGTATTTGCTACTGGCTACAGATTACTTCACCAAATGGGTCGAAGCTGTGCCATTCTTCCGAGAGACCGACGATGAAGTCATCAAATTCATTCAATGCAACATCTTCTCAAGGTTTGGCACACCTCAAGTTCTTGTTGCTGACAATGGGGCTCAATTTGACTCCGACAAGTTTCGGGAGTTCTGCCTGAACAACGGAATCAAGCTCTTTTATTCAACCCCAAGATATCCTCAATGCAATGGTCAAGCTGAAGCCTCCAATAGAGCTATTCTTGGTATACTCAAGAAGAAACTCAACGACAAGAAAGGATTGTGGGAACAAGTCCTACATGAAGTTCTTTGGGGTTATCGAACAACTCCGAGAAGATCGACTGGATTCTCACCCTTTCGTCTAACCTACGGGTCTGAAGCAGTACTCCCAACAGAGAACATATCAAGTACTTTGAAGACCAGAGCAGTTGAAGAAGGGATTAATGAAGAGCTTCGAGCCAACGATCTGGATTTCTCTGAAGAACTGCGAGATCAAGCAATAGTTCGAACCACCAAGTATCAACAGAAGATCAAGCGAGCCTACGATCAGAAGATCTACAAAAGACAGTTCCCAATTGGCAGCTTAGTTCTCAGAGCAGTCTTCTATAACACTAAAGAACACAGCAGCGGGAAACTAGCTCCCAACTGGGAAGGACCCTATATTGTGGAATCAGTAGGAGGCAAAGGATCTTACCGACTGATCTCACCAGAAGGAGATAGACTTCCATGAGCTTGGAATGCCAGACATCTCAAATTGTTCTATCCATGATGTAAATTCCATGATGAATGAAGTTCTCTTTTAAATGTTCAAATGCTCAGCTTTTTCAATTCAAGTTCTGAAGCAGTTTCAAATCATCTACAATCAATCTATATTCAAATTACAAGGTCGTTTAACAAAGTTTGGGTGATTGAGTTGCGATTCAACCCCTTACGGGCAAATGTTAAAACGGTTTTCGGGTTGTCATGCAAAGCAACCTTCAAGTCACTGGTCGGTTTAACAGGTTTGGGAGTTTGTGTTGCGACACTACCCCTTACTTACAAATGTTAAACTGATCTTCAATTTCGACCTTCAATTTCAATCGATTTCGATATCGTATAACAGGTTTGGGTGTATGAGTTGCGACTCAACCCCTCACATACAAATGTTAAACGAATTCAAGTTCAATTTTCAAGTTACTTAACCAGTTCGGGTGATCAAGTTGCGACTTGGCCCCTTACATTCAAAGTATATGCATATTCAAACATTCCAGAACTCAACATTCAAAGAATTCAATACCAAAGACATTCAATTTCCAATAACCAAAAAGATATCTTCATTATCAAAAAGATTCAAGTACAGGAGTGAGCTTTTACATATCAAGAGTTTACAAGTGCAACAACAAAGAAGAAGGTAGAAATACATCAGGGTTTGGCTACGCTTGGGGCACGTGACCTCTCTGTTGGATACAAATCCATGGTAGAGGCCCGCAGCGGAAGCAAAGAATAGGTCCGAGGACCGAGAGCGGTGTGTGTTACATATCAAAATTTTCATCGAAACGATCTACATATGCGTGTATGAAACTAGCATGGCAACTACGCGAACCCCTAACGATGATCTAACGCAAAAGAACAATCTAGCATGAATGCATGTTCTAATTATGTTAGATCTACTTGTTAGAGATCATACCTGTGTGCGAAATCTTTCACCGCGACAAATTTCTTCTTTGTCGATGGAGACGGGCTACGGATCTGCTCGATATAGCTTCGGTGCGATGGCCATAACTTTCTGCTCCGAACTCCGATTGGGCTGAAATTTGGACTGCAAGTAGCCAACTTCGAGAAGCAACTTTTTCAACATGTTTCACATCGTTTGGACTTCTGTAGCTCCCGGAATCACAGAAATAACACTGATTTTCTGTGCAGATTCTGGACAGCAAAAGGTTGCGGGAGACGCCTTCTAGTTCACCCGATCTCATATGATGCACGACACCTCGTCAATGGATCTCTGAGTGCCTCCATACGATAAGCCTTCTCCTTCTACGAAACACCACGCAAGGAAGACGAGTCGCCATCCAATGGCGCAAGCGAGGGAGAGAGAGACGAGGGAGGAGATGCGAAGCGAGAAGAGGGGGCGCGTAGGGCTTCCCCATGGCTTGGGCCGGCCCTAGGCTTGCATGGGCTCATTATTTCGTCCCCCCCTCTCTCCCTATGCCTTATATAGGGTCGGCCTTATCCTTATGGATAAGCCTAGCGGATAGGATTGACTGATTCAAACCTCTCCCTATATATCTCTTCTTTTATCTTTATCTTTTCCTTGTTTTCGAAAACGGTCAAAACCAGCCCGTTTTCTGCGCCTCATGACCGGCCCTTTCATCAGAGGCAACAATCTCCTGAAACCAATAGGGCCAGCCTTGACCAGTCTCTCAACACTAAGGGCCGGCCCCCCTAGTACATAGTGACGCATGGTATGACCAAAACGCCCTTATGTTACTAGTTGGACGTTCCTCGTGTACGAGACTTTGCAAGGCACACATAAGTGAAGTGCACCAGTGATTTTACTATTCTCTGAGGTTCCCGTAGGGTGCCCCTAGTGAAGTCAACTAGTCAACTCGCAACATGTCCCGGTGCATCGCACCCATGTGGCAAAGTCCACTTATGACAAGGAATTGCTACATGCGTCTCTGCACTAACCTAGGGTTTCCCCTTAGTGCACACACGTAGCTACGCATCTACCGTGCACTAGTGCGAAGCACTCACGGAGCGTAGGCTTGGACTTCTCGCTTCCTCTAACTACGTTATGTGTTTCGAGGGGATGGTATAAGAACCGTACATAATATCGATAAGGTGGAACCTTCAGGGACCAGGGTTCATGGCTTCCAACTTAGACTCGATCGACACACTACCCGAGTGTACCATCGATCCTCTGAGTCCAAGTTAACCTGCGTAGCCACCCAGAGTGCGACGCAGGCTGCACTCCAATTCCCCCGGACTTACTATGTTCTCCCTCATACCCCTGCTCTCCGCTTAGTGTGGTAAACTCATTGTCCCTCCACTGGTGCCATGATGCAACTCGAGCGGTGGAGAATACCGTCAGACTCGAGTGCTCATATGACTCGGTTCCTTCCAGGGTGACCACATACATCGTACCTCCGATTACTCTTACGAGCCACCGAATCCGTCACCAGTCCAACTGATGACCACCTGGCCAGGGTTTAATACGACGTAGGTCAGACCAAGGAACGCACCTCCCGTTAGGGGTGTGGATAGCCTGCAGAAGTGATATGCTAATGCAACGCCAGCCGGGTAACCCAGTACACCATGGTTTTGGATCACTGCATCCGGATCCTCACACATTGGTGCGCCAAAGCACCACACAACTGGTTAGTCCACCAGACATGGTTCCTCAGGGTTTAGGACCGTTTTACCCTAAGTAGAAACACGGTTTAGTGCACCGATGTCTGCTCATCGATCTGTGCACCGTGTTGGTTCCGTTCGGCCACAGACACTGTGCCTGGTAATGATCGTGGTGGAGACACCTACACTCTGTCATCCCAACAGCTTATCCTGATAGGGCGACCAACCCTAATCAGAGCTGCGAACGTATTTAGGTTACATGGGACCAATCCCTTGAGTCTCCCACTCAAGTGGATTACCATATAGCCATGGCTCTCTGTTATGTAATCAAAACACATACTAAGGTACGTACCAATATGCAATCCTATGCTATCAACCATACATAGCTAAACTATAGGTTTTTACGAGCTGTAGACCTCACCAATTCTAACAATCTCCCACTAGGTCTAACAAGGAATAACGGTGTTGAGCTCTGTAGCTTCTACATTCTGCCCAAAAGCCTTTGCAGGAATTCCCTAAAGGAATTGGCAACATTGTCTGTAGATTCCACCTCAATACCGCTACTTGCATTTCCTCCTATAACTGTCAGATCAAGTGGAGTTTGTACTTGATGGGTTTTCCCTCACGGCGGTGCCTAGTCTCCTCGGACCTTGCTTACCACTCTTCTGTTTGCAACAACAGATAACTGAGCCTCTGGTACGCGTCCCAAGTTCTCTAAGAACTTTCTATGCCTTACCACCTGATATACTACCTCGCACGTAACAACGTGCTAAGTCTCTGTGGTAGAGTCTGTGATTCACTCTTGCTTCACACTCTACCAACTACCGCTTCTAATCCCAAGATAAAAATTATTCCTGAAATCGATTCTCTGGAACGCACATCTGACACCAAAGTTAGACTCTGTGTGTCCAATCGATATCAGAACCTGTGAAGTGCAAGCTAACTCACAATCCTTACTTCATGAGGATTTCTGAGTATACCCTTCACATTAGTCCAGTGATTTGGACCCGGGTTCGACTAAAACCGACCCATCTTCCTGCTGCACAATAGATATCTAGCCTCGTAAAACGAATCTGGCTAGAATCTTATCTTCATGCGTAGCCTGTGACAGCAAGAGAATCTTGCTCTGGTAATCTCGAGTTACCTTGATTCCCAGAACATAACTCGCCTCACTAGGGTCTTTCACACCGAATTGTGATGACTGCAAATCTTTACCGTAAACAATATTCCTACATTATTTTCAATCAGTAGAATATCGTTAACGTAAAGTACTAAATACACCCTTGTAGCTATTTCACCTTTCTTGTACCAACTTGGTTTATCCTCATTCTGATCAAATCTGTGTTAGCGGATTCCCTTGATCAAAATAGATATTCCAACCTGGATGCTTGCATCAGTCTATAAATGGACCGTTGCAATATGCATTCCAAATCTTCCTAACCTACTGACATAAACCCTAGGGCTACATCATCCATATGTCCTTTCCAAATTCCCGTTAGGGAATAACTGTCTTGATATCCATCAACCAGATCTCCCAACTATAATAGGCTGCGATGGATTAAGAGGATCCGAAATAGACTTAGGCATAGCTACCAGTGAAATGGTTTTGACTTAGTCAATCCCTTCTACTTTGACAACTAATCTAGCTACTTAAGTCTTAACCGGGTGCTCTTCTTATACACCTCCTACATCCTGAAGGGTGATAGTGCTATAAGTGTTAAGACTGTTCCAAGGGACATTGATGCAAATTTACCTCCATGGTCTTTTGTCAGTCAGAGCTGTCGGAAGCTCCCACTACTTCTTCGTAGCTCTAGGGATCATCCTCCTGAAACTCTGGATTAACTATCGAAGTTTCTCCATAGTATCTTTCAAGAGCTCTGATGGTCCCACAACGATGAGGTGGTGGTGGTACAAAGGAAACTCCCACTACTTCTTCGAAGCTCTAGGGATCATCCTCCTGAAACTCTGGATTAACTATCAAAGTTTCTCCATAGTATCTTTCAGGAGCTCTGATGCTCCCACAACGATGAGGTGGTGGTGGTACAAAGTGAATCGTTTCTACAGTACCTGGTATACTAGTTTTTGTATCATCTACTCCCACTACGTTTTCAGATACGCACTCTCTACGAGTACCCAGTAGTTCACCCAAAACTACCTTACCGGTAAACTTATGGTCTATAATATAATCTTGGTCTAGGTAGATGGTATTCGTAGAAACGATTACCTTCCAAACCTCAAGATCATAGAACAGTCCACCTTATGCCTCCTAAGGGTAACCTACAAACAGATATACCTGGAACTACATCTCCATCTCATCCCTCTTGTCCTTTTGCACAAGTGCAGGACAACCCTATATCTCGAGACTCTATAGTGTCAGCTTTCGCTTAGACCATAGCTCTCTATAGGTCTAAGGCACTGATCTAGATGAGAGAGAGTTTTAGATATAAGCTACTGTTCTTAGGTACAACCCCACCAAAGGGTGGGTAGTATATTTGGCAATATTCATCGTACTACGGACCATGTCAAACAGGGTCCGATTCCTTCTCTCGGAGACTTTATTCTGACGTGTCATCCTTGGAGCATTTAACTGGGAGCTAATCCCATGCTCCCTCAGGATCCTATGGAACTCGTCCGATAGTGACTTATTCCTTCGATTAAATCGAAGAGACTCCTATCGTCTGGACGCTCTTGGAACCATAGACGTCAAAATTAACTAACTCCTATACCTTCGTGGCCCTTTTAGTTATTCTGCCTTCCATATTACACTCATAGGTTAGAAGGATCTCCGATAAATCTGTGAACAGAAACTCGGCCTTCTGTTACCTCTGAATTTATCTGAGGAAAAATATCTAAATCAGAGGGGTCACAAATGGGGTAGATTCTCCGAAGGATTTAGATGAATTTCAATTAGACGCTACAGCTGTCATGAAATCTATTTCCGAATTAAGATTAAATACAAAGAGATTATTCTGATCTATTCCTCTAGTAATAAAGTTATCTATTCAGTTTAAGATACACACCTACGGTGCTGTCTAAAACTAAAAACTTCATTTACCTAAGAGGAAACAGAACTATATCTCTAAAAATCAAAATCCGTGTTTAGGAAAAACTAAGACAATCATATCTAACAGCTTCCGCAGCGGCTTATGGCATCAGTACCTATGTTAGGATTACTTCACTATAAAGTAGCCTTTCTGCTTTCCTTGAATCTCTGTAGACCCGAAGTCTACATTCCAAGAAGCAGAAGAACTGCTACTAGATAGCGACTTTACCCCTAACACCCTAAGACTATACTCAATCTTCAAATACCCCTACACTCGCCAAAGCGGAAACACTTCCGTCCTTAGCTTTACCAGACTTAGGAGTCCATACCAGTTTCTGCACTAGAATAGTTTTCGATCTCTTATAAGTTACTCCCTTTGGTTCTTCTAAAGAAGACCTAGGTTAAGCACTAAAGGCTTTGCCTTTAATCTTGATCTTATCCTTAGTCTCTTGGAAATCTCCTTAGAAGTTCTGCGTTTATCATCTCTAACTTGTTAAAGCTAAAGTCTCTGATAACGCCTTCGAAGGTTCCAGACAAGGATGCAAGACAGACGTCTTCCACTACCTCGCCATCTGGCACCATGTCTTTGGAATCTAGTTCGATCTGGAACTCAAAGATGTGTCCCCAAACAAGCATACCCTCAGACATCTCGGTACCGACAAGTATCTTAGTGGAAAAGCGATAAGTCTACTGACTTCGCCTTCCAGACATCTTATGCAAGTAAAACTTTATTAGAGAAGACCCGGCATATCTCTGACTCGCTTCTAAAGAGCTGTCCGCAAGTTTGCTATAACATAGCACTTGCACATCTCCTTAGACTCTCGCTAGTCGTCATATGCCCTAGTTAGTGCCCTAGTGATATCTGGACCCATTAGGTCTAGTACAGGGATATTTAGATTACATGCCAATGTACGTTTACTACCCTATGCATAAGCTAAAGAAAGCGCTTCCACTCTACATAGTTAGAGACCCGATAATTGGTTCTCTTATGAGATAGCGGATAGGGGAACTATATGGTTGAATGAAAATGAATGCAAAATAACTTATTTTATGGAATTTTAAAACAAGCTAATTATATCCAAATGTCAGCGCTACCCTCACAGCGAAGACACCTCTATGGATTAATTAACCATGTATGTAAGATCTCGGAATAGGCTGCACATGTCCGAGGGGGCAGTGTGCAGGTCATCCGCTTACACGGGTCTTTCCCTTGACCCTATCCAAATCTGCCAACTAAGGGCTTTGATGAACCATGGTTATCTTTTGGCCAGTAGCACGTGATCACCATTGTCTTCGCAATGAATACCTCATGTGTACTTCGGATGCTTAACCACGAGCCTAGGCAATTACGGAACGGAAGTTCTAACGGCCCCCACGAGGGTGAGTAAAGCTTGAACCCTTGGCGCCGTAACCGCCATATCCCGAGGGAGATCACTAAGTAACTTGGCATGGAAAAACACAGCTCTCACCCGAGGGGGTTGTTGAGTTATGCCCTCCGACCCGAGCACGAAGTGATTGGCCGTGGAGGCCAGGGGATCTCTAAAAGTCCTCTCTTGCATCCCTTATTAAGTTTGAGGGTTATTTAATGCAAGTATGAGTGTACACTAAGGTCATGACAACCTATACACTAGACCCTGGTCATATCGTGCTCCCACTAGCGTTTCAAGCCTTTTGCGAAGCATTAATCGATCTCGGAATATCATAGTCCCTGCCTCGAATGGATTTCTCCACTCAAGGGTCACATTACATATCCCAAGAACATCGATGCTTTGCAAACTTGGCTATTACGCTAATGCCCTGGAGCCTAGCCTAAGGTCAGACTGACAGGAAATGTCTTATACTACCATGGCACCTCGCTTATAAATTTGACGAATGATGTCATAGTAGAATTCCAACTCATTCAAGGTTTCGATGCTTGCCAAATAGGCACACCCGACTAATCGGGTGTTGACCTAATGGGGGCATAACCAAATGTGAGGAATTCATGCTATCATCAAGGGTCAATTAAATAATAGGCGTCACTAGTGGAATCCTATCCTAATAAGGTCGCTAGGACCCGAGGGGAAAGGGCATCCCTCTAACACAGATAATCAAATTATCGCATCGGGGTTCTCTACAGAAATATAAAGAACTACTGAAAAAAACAAGCACACAATTGAATCAAGTTCAGGGTCCGACCCCTGAACCTGACTGGCACAGCGCAGGCTCTCTGTCTCCTTCGCAAGGCTCCTCGATCTGGTGCAAGCCTCTGTATACGATCTCCTGACACTTTATGCCCTTTGTCGTCATCGTGTACGCTTCGCCGGATCGCCATCGTCCTCCAAGGTTCCGCTCGTCCTTCCAATGGTGGATCTTCACGGCAAGTCCTCCTCTTCAATCTGTAACCGAAAAAGCTCTAGTACGCTTCGAGCAAGTGCTCGCTCGTACACAATTTCCTAGAACGAAAAGGAAAACAAACCTAGCAAAAAGCCTGGGAATCAAGGGTGGTAAATCTTCACCTCTTGCCTGACTATGGCTCTAAAATCTATCCACACACAGAAGAAAAAACATCCAGACAAAATCGCTAACACGGGGTCCGACCCCCGGTAGCAAGCAATCACATATCCAGAATAATTTTAGAAGCGGCGCCCTGCAAGAACGATTCATAGAACATACAAAATATACTATGCATGATCTACTCGTAGAACCCCGATGGCGGTACATACTATTCATGCGCGCACATGACAGTTTCATGAAAAAACATGAAACACACACCACTAGCGTGCTCTGATACCAATTGTTGGATATAAATCCATGGTAGAGGCCCGCAGCAGAAGCAAAGAATAGGTCCGAGGACTGAGAGCGGTGTGTGTTACATATCAAAATTTTCATCGAAACGATCTATATATGCGTGTATGAAACTAGCATGGCAACTACGCGAACCCCTAACGACGATCTAACGCAAAAGAACAATCTAGCATGAATGCATGTTATAATTATGTTAGATCTACTTGTTAGAGATCATACCTGCGTGCGGAATCTTTCATCGCGATAAATTTCTTCTTTGTCGATGGAGACGGGCTACGGATCTGCTCGACATAGCTTCGGTGCGACAGCCATAACTTTCTGCTCCGAACTCCGATTGGGATGAAATTTGGACTGAAGGTAGCCAACTTCGAGACCCAACTTTTGCAATATGTTTCACATCGTTTGGACATCTGTAGCTCCTGGAATCACAAAAACAACGCTGATTTTCTGTGCAGATTCTGGACAGCAAAAGGTTGCGGGAGACGCCTTCTAGTTCACCCGATCTCACACGATGCACGGCACCTCGTCGATGGATCTCTGAGTGCCTCTATACGATAAGCCTTCTACTTCTACGAAACACCACGTGAGGAAGACGAGTTGCCATCCAATGGCACAAGCGAGGGAGAGAGAGACGAGGGAGGAGATGCGAATAGAGAAGAGGGGGCGCCTAGGGCTTTCTCATGGCTTGGGCCGGCCCTAGGCTTGCATGGGCTCATTATTTCATCCCCCCCTCTCTCCCTATGCCTTATATAGGGTCGGCCTTATCCTTATGGATAAGCCTAGCGGATAGGATTGACTGATTCAAACCTCTCCCTATATATCTCTTCTTTTATCTCTATCTTTTTCTTGTTTTCGAAAACGATCAAAACCAGCCCGTTTTCTGCGCCTCATGACCGACCCTTTCATCGGAGGCAACAATCTCCTGAAACCAATAGGGCCGGCCTTGACCAGTCTCTCAACACTAAGGGCCGGCCCCACTAGTACATAGTGACGCATGGTATGACCAAAACGCCCTTATGTCACTAGTTGGCCGTTCCTCCTGTACGAGACTTTGCAAGGCACACATAAGTGAAGTGCACCAGTGATTTTACTATTCTTTGAGGTTCCCGTAGGGTGCCCCTAGTGAAGTCAACTAGTCAACTCGCAACATGTCCCGGTGCATCGCACCCATGTGGCAAAGTCCACTTATGACAAGGAATTGCTACATGCGTCTCTACACTAACCTAGGGTTTCCCCTTAGTGCACACACGTAGCTACGCATCTACCGTGCACTAGTGCGAAGCACTCACGGAGCGTAGGCTTGGACTTCTCGCTTCCTCTAACTATGTTCTGTGTTTCGAGGAGATGGTATAAGAACCGTACATAATGTCGATAAGGTGGAACCTTCAGGGACCAGGGTTCATGGCTTCCAACTTAGACTCGATCGACACACTACCCGAGTGTACCATCGATCCTCTGAGTCCAAGTTAACATGTGTAGCCACCCAGAGTATGACACAGGCTAGACTCCAATTCCCCCGGACTTACTATGTTCTCCCTCATACCCCTGCTTTCCGCTTTGTATGGTAAACTCGTTGTCCCTCCACTGGTGCCATGATGCAACTCGAGCGGTGGAGAATACCGTCAGACTCGAGTGCTCATATGACTCGGTTCCTTCCAGGATGACCACATACATCGTACCTCCGATTACTCTTACGAGCAACCGAATCCGTCACCAGTCCAACTGATGACCACCTGGCCAGGGTTTAATACGACGTAGGTCAGACCAAGGAACGCACCTCCCGTTAGGGGTGTGGATAGCCTGCAGAAGTGACATGCTGATGCAACGCCAGCCGGGTAACCCAGTATACCGTGGTTTTGGATCACTGCATCCGGATCCTCACATATTGGTGCGCCAAAGCACCACACAACTGGTTAGTCCACCAGACATGGTTCCTCAGGGTTTAGGACCGTTTTACCCTAAGCAGAAACACGGTTTAGTGCATCGGTGTCTGCTCACCGATCTGTGCACCGTGTTGGTTCCGTTCGGCCACAGACACTGTGCCTGGTGTTGGGGGTAGCCAAAATCCATCCAGGAGCTCGCCCCCCCCTCGTGCTCACCAAATCATCTTAACAGGGAGCGAGATCCATATTGGGCTGAAGGGACCTTTGTGCATCTTAGCACAATACATCTAGGCTCGGTAAATTGCTTAGACAAAGAGCTCGCTCATAAGCTCGCCCAAGCTCGTTCAAGAGCTTGCCCAAGCTCGCTCAGGAGCTCGCCCAAGCTCACCAAGACTTCCCTGTTTATCGAAGAGGTCGCTCCTGCGAGGTCCGACTCTTGATAGATGTGGAGGAGAAGACGGAGCAACGGAGGGCGAGCTCACCCTTGCTTCCCCACTGAGGTCGCCCACAATAGAGCCGCATAAAGGGCTGCCATGTGTCGAAACCCCACTGAAGCTACGTGGACAATTGTAGTCCACGGAAGCCCGCCTGAGTTGGTTAGATGCTTTCCCCCACTCAAACCACCTGGCAGGCTTGACGACAAAGAATGTCAGGGGCGCGAGTTCCAAAGACTGTCAGAGACCCACGCGAGCCAGAACGTGGGGGTCCAGAAGGTGCGGGAAGGTGCCACCACGTGTTGCACTCCGATAGGCCGCAAATGTCTATAAATGCCTACCCCCAGGCTCCAAAGTACAGGTTCGAAACCCTCATCCCTACCACTTTCGTCCACTATAGCTCGTCGTTGAGCACCTGAGACTGACTTGGGCGTCGGAGGGTCTGCGCTCCTAAGGGAGCCAGCCGTTCTTACGTCTTTTTCTTTGTCTTGCAGGGAGACCGCACGGACCAGCGAAAAATATCCCCAAACATTTGGCGTCGTCTGTGGGATCTTTCGACTGGTTCCTGCGAGAACGCCTACGAGCACACGGTTGAACGCCGGGGGCTCTCGTAACCCAAAGATGGCTCCGACGGCGAGGGGACGCAGGCGACCGAGGACCCGTGCGAGGTCTGCGCACAGTAAACCTCCTGCTGAGACCCCCCAACCCCTTGTCCCGCTCAGTGACCAGCTCCTGTTGGAGATGTTGGTCACCCAGCGGGCCATGATGGAGGAACTGACGTGACTGCGTCAGGTTTCGGCGGCCAGCCGACGGTCCGGGCCGGCGAAGACGGTATCTCCGGTGCGACCACCAGCTTCAACATCACGCCTGCCCACGACCATTCCGGCTCGGCAAGCTTCCCATCGGGAACCCCCGGTCGAAAGAACGACCGTACGCGGGGTACCGAAAACCCCGCTTATGAGATTGCAAAGGCTGGTGACCCAGCGGTCAAGCAACAAGGCGACCTCACGAGCAACCATCCCCCGACGTCGTGACAGAAGCGTCGATTCAAACGAATCTGAGGCGAGATCTCTGGAGAGAGACCGCGACTCACGCCATCAGCGACGGGAGAAGGAGCCCGCGGTGGCTTTGCCACATGGAGCTCGCGAGGCAACCGCCTCTCATCGACCCACTATCGTACCAAGAGAGCCCGTAGATCGACGACGAGAAGGTCACTCCGAAGGAGCCCCCTCAGGTCGCCATGAGGGAGGACCCCGAGGGAGCGTACATAACCGCATAGGTCCTGCGCAGCCGCCTCTGGGAGCTTTCCCCGGGCACTGGCAGCGACCTGGTGTGCATGTAGATCTATTGGAGGATCTTGCCGCTCATGGGGGGAGCTCGCCCTTCACGAGTGAGGTGCACCAAGGATGTTTCCCTCACCATTGGACCCCGCCCAAGTTTGTACTGTTCGATGGATCGCAAGATCCTGTCGACCATCTCTTGGCTTACCGGAAGCTGTTATTTTTCCGGGACCAAGATCATGTCTTGTGCCGGGCTTTCCCGAGTAGTTTGACGGGCTCGGTGCTAAACTGGTTCCACAAATTGCCATCGGGCACCATTCCAGACCTCCCTACTCTCTCCAGATTGTTTCTGGAGCAGTACCGCTGCAACAGGCAACCCCCTAAGAGGATTGAGTCCCTTTTTACCTTGGCCATGGGAGCCCACGAAACCCTTCGAAGCTTCGCGACGCGTTTTCGAAGCGCCTACCTCGCTCTGGAGGATGCGGTCGGCCAAGATCGCACGACGGTGAGCGCTTTCCGGAACGCCTTCCCTGAGGGAAGCAAGCTTCATGACGCGTTGGTGATCAAAGATCCCTGCACGATGGTCGAGCTCTTCGCCCTTATCCAGCAACACATCAAGCTTGAAGATGCGGTGTTAGACCGGAAGGGGAAGGCAGTCGAGCAGTGACCTCCTCCGGCTCTGCGACCTCTCGTCGTTAAAGCCGTAGAGAGACGGGAGGTACCCCCGGTGGTACCTTTGCCCGGACCGCCCGTAACTCCTACAGTGCAGCCCGCTGAAGTCCTCGCGATGGTCGCTGGAAGGCCGGCGAACTGGCGCCTGCCTCTGGGACCCGGGGAGCGGGATTTCACCGTGGTAACCCACTCCCCAGGGCAAGTCTTTTACCAGATCCGGAATGAACCCTTTTTTCAGTACCCACCACCCCTGTAGGTCGGAGAGCCCGGCTCTACCGACAATACGCGGCGGTGCGCCTTTCATCGCAGTCCCGGGCATCACACCAACAGATGCCGGGCTCTGAAGAACCACCTGGAGGACTTGGTCGTCCAAGGCCATTTGGATCAGTTCATTTCGCCCCCAAGGAGATTCGAGGTGATACCGGCGCGGGCCCCTCGGGAGGGAGACCGCCCGGGGCCCGCTGAGCCCGCTTTACCTCCACCTCTACCGGGGGGGCCGGCGGTCTGTCACACCATCAGCGGGCGCCTAAACGGCCCGAGATCCAACAACGAGGTTCATCGGCAAGTTAGAGAGATAGAGCGGGCTTAGAAGGTATTCTCCGTTTCTCTAACCCCTGTATTGCTCCAAACACCAAGGGTAGAAGCCCAAGACTTTATCTGGTTCTCGGAGGAGGACATGGCTAGGGTTGTTACCCCCCACAATGATCCCCTCGTCATACGCCTTATGATAGCGAACATCGAGGTAAGGCGGGTCCTGGTTGACCCAGGAAGTGCCGTAGACATCCTGTTCTTATCGGCCTTCCAGCGAATGGGATTGAGGCAAATTGATTTGTCTCCCTCAACGGGCTCGCTCAGCGGTTTCACCGGCGAGGTCGCTAAGGTGGCAGGGGAGATAACCCTCACCGTAACGGCGGGCCCAGAGGTACGTCAAGTCCGCTTCGCGGTGGTGGATGGGCAATCCGTTTTCAATGCCATCCTAGGGCGACCTTGGTTGAGGCAGATGAAAGCGGTGTCCTCGCCTAATCACCAGGCCCTCAAGTTCCCCACCAATAGAGGGGTCGTGGTAATTCGAGGAGACCAGGTCGCTGCTACCAGGTGCGAGCAGGACGTCTTTTATCTCACAGATGTGGAGGTTGCTGAGGCCAAGAGGCCCGCGCCCTCCTAGCAATTAGCGCCTACCTCAAGCGGGCTCTTCCAAAGCCCGAGAGAGGTCTCCTCGCTTAAATCCCCTACTTCACCCCCGGGTGGGAGCGGTGTGGATCTTAAGCTTGAGGAGAAAGGTCGCCTGTCAGGATCCCAGAGAGGAAGTTTTCCCATTGCCGAGCCACTACAAGAAGTCAACATCGGTGACGAGGACGGACCGAGGATCGTTAATCTCGGAACCTCGCTAACCAAGGGCGAGGTCCTGGCCCTAACCAACGTACTCAGGGAATACCATGACGTATTCGCCTGGAGCTTCGCGGACATGCCAGGGATTGACCCGGAGGTCGCCTATCATCGTCTGCACACCATGAAAGAATTCCCGCCGGTCAAGCAAAAAGCTCGGCACATACCGGCTGCGAAGTCCACTGCAGTGGCGGTGGAGATAGACAAGCTAGAGCGAGCTGGCTTTATACGCGAGGCGCACTTCCCCGAGTGGATTTCCAATATCGTGGCAGTGCCCAAGAAGAGTGGGGCGGTCAGAGTGTGCATCGACTTCTCTGACCTTAACAAAGCATGCCCGAAGGATGGATTCCCCCTTCCGCGAATAGGCGCGCTGGTCGACACAACTGTCGGGTTTCGGGCCTTATTCTTCATGGACGGATATTCGGGGTATAACCAGATACCTCTCCACATTGAAGATCAGGAGAAGATTGCCTTCTATTCTGGGACGGGCTACCAGAAGCTTTTCTGCTATCAGGTAATGCCGTTTGGACTGAAGAACGTGGGAGCGACCTACCAAAGGTTAGTCACTCAGATGTTTAAAGATCAGATCGGCAAAAATGTCAAAGTTTATATAGATGACCTCCTAGTAAAGAGTCGAGAGCGAGAGGGGCATGTTGCCGATCTCCGCGAAATCTTCGAAGTGTTGAGAAAGTACCAAATGAGGCTAAATCCGGCAAAGTGCGCATTCGGGGTGGCCTCTGGGAAATTCCTAGGGTACCTGGTCACCCACAGGGGGATCGAGGCCGACCCTGGGCAAATCCGAGCACTTGTCGAAATGCCCACACCAAGAACCCGGCAGGAGGTCCAGAGGTTGAGCGGGCGAATCGCCGTACTAAATCGCTTCATCTCCAAATCCTCAGATAATTGCCGACCTCTTTTCGAGCTACTTCGAAAAGGAGTGAGCATTTGTTGGGATGAAAAGTATGAGCGCACTTTTCGAAAGATCAAGGACTATCTGGCGAGCCCGCCAATCCTAGCGGCACCAAAAGATGGCGCCGAGCTTGGCGTATATCTCGCAGTCACGGAGAATACGGTAAGCGGGGTCCTTGTTGTAGAAGAAGCAAAGATAGAGTGGCCTGTTTACTTTGTAAGCCACACAATGCTTCCTGCCGAGCTCCGATATCGACCAATCGAGAAGGTCGCATTGGCCTTGGTCCTTACCGTGAGAAAACTCCACCCCTACTTCTCGGCGCACACTGTCAAGGTCATCACGGAGCACCCTTTGAAGAGTGCGCTCTCCAGACCCTCGGTAGCCGGTAGGCTGTATCGATGGTCCGCCGAGCTCGCCGCCTATGGTTTGGAGTATGTCCCTCGAGTTGCTGTCAATGGGCAGGCTCTCGCCGATTTCTTGGCGGACTTCCCCATAGAAGAACCGGTCCAGTACCAGGAGGATGAGCCAACTGAGGCACACCCTGGGAAGGCGAAGTTCTTGGACAACCAAGGCGAGCTTCCTCCGGCAAAGCATTCAGAGATAATGGAGTGGGAACTATTCATCGATGGATCCTCCAACGCTTCGGGAGCAGGGATCGGGGTCGCACTGATCGCCCAGTCAGTACTTCTTGAGAAATCAGTCCGGCTGGATTTTGCTGCTACCAACAACGAGGCAGAATACGAGGCGCTGTTGGCTGGTTTGGAGCTCGCTCAAGAAGTAGGCGCTAGATGATTAAAAGTCTTTGGCGATTCCCAGCTAATCATTTGCCAAATCAATGGAGATTACACCTCCCGGGATACGCGAATGGCGGGCTACGTGGATCTGGTGAAGCGTAAGGCCACGGAATTCGAAAAGATTTCCTTTGAACAAATCCTGCGGGCTGGAAATAGGCGGGCTGATGCTTTAGCAAACACTGCCTCCCTGCTGGGAACATCAGAAGCTTGCCAGATTTTCATCGAGGTTCAAAATCAGTCTCGGCTCCAACTGATAGAGCCCGCCGTCAACCAAGTTTCAGCCGACATGTCGCTCGGCGGGTGGACCATGCCCATTCTTTGATTTCTCCAGAAGGGTGAGCTCCCAGAGGATAGAGAGGAAGCCCGGCGAGTGGAGAAGTGCGCTGGTCGCTATCTCATTCGCTGGGAGCGCCTTTTTCGAAAATCTTTTGGCGGGCTAAACCTTCGCTGCGTCGAGACTTCGAAGACTGGAGAAGTCTTGAATAGCATTCACTCCGGCTAGCAAGGAAACCATGCAGGTGGGCGGTCTCTGGCTACGAAAGTCCGGAGGCAAGGATATTGGTGGCCCACTCTGGAGCAAGACGCCTTGAAGGTCGCTCAAAGCTGCATCCAATGCCAGAAGCACGCCACGACAAATCATATGCCCGCAGAAGAACTGCATCCTCTGGCGAGCCCCTGGCCTTTTCAGCAATGGAGACTGGACATTGTGGGACCTTTCCCCGTATCAGCCCGGCAAAAGAAATTTATCTTGGTGGCTACGGACTACTTCACCAAATGGGTGGAAGCGGTCCCGCTAGCTAAGATAGGTGAAAATCAGGTGAGAGACTTCCTTTGGAAGAACATTTTCTATCGTTTCGGTCTACCCCGAGTACTTATCATCGACAACGGCCGCCAGTTCGACAATCGCTTGATCAAAAACTTTTGTGCGGAGCATGGAGTCGACCTAAGGTTCTCCTCTCCGAGGTACCCTCAAAGCAACGGGCAGGCGGAAGCTACAAATCGTGTAATCCTAGACACAACCTCAAGAAAAGGTTGGACGGAAAGAAGGGATTATGGGAGCAGAAGCTCGAAGGCGTGCTCTGGGCATACCGAACCACTCCACGTCGCTCAACTAACGAGTCGCTTTTCAGCCTTGCCTACGGGTGTGAAGCCGTATTGCCCATAGAAGCCAAGCTGCCTACTGAAAGAAAGTTCGCGGCAGATGAGGTCGACAATGACGCTCTGCTCATCGACTCCCTCGACTAGCTCAAAGAACGATGAGAACGCGCTAACCTGCATCTCGCCGGGTACAGACAGGAAATGAAGCGCGCATACGACAAAAGAGTCCGCCATCGAGCATTCAAAGCCGGTGACATGGTGATGAGAAAGGTGTTCGCAAACACACAGGAGCCTAACGCAGGGAAGCTCGCGGCGAACTGGAAAGGCCCCTACATAGTACATGAAGCACGAGGCTCGGGGGCTTACCAGTTGATGACCGCTGAAGGCGACCTGTTAGAGCGACCTTGGAATGCCTTGCACCTCCGAAAATTTTATGCATAAGACCAGTGGTATTTTATAAGTCATTTTCTGAAGTTATGAATGAACGATGGCGGTTTCACCCAAGAATTCAGCCCGGAAGCTCGGCGTAGCAAGAGCACGCATGATCTACGGAAAAGTACAGTCCGCCGTTGCGCGGACTTAAAGCAAGACCGGGATCCTTAGAGGCCGCCAGTAGGCGACCTTGAGATTCCCGGGGCAGTCCGCCATCGTGCGGACTCAAAGCAAGACTGGAATCCTCAGAGGCCGCAAATGAGCAACCTTGAGATTTCCAGGGTAGTACGCTGTCTAGAGGACTCAAAACCTAACCAGGATATTTTGCGTTCACCTGCCATGAACGGAAGCATCCTGGCGTGAACTAGGGAAACTTGAGAAGGGCGACCACCCTTTCAGGCAGCCCGAACTTCCCTTGGTAACCCCTCTAAGGGCATGTCCAGTGAACAGGACCTTCGGGGGAATTTAACCGGGCAGGGGGCAGCTAGCACTTATTAGTTTCCTTCAAAAATAAAAATGATTTAAGTCTCTGAGTGTAGAGAATTTTTTTGAAGTTATTTGGTTCGCTTATCGTTTTCCGGGCTCAGAGATTATATTGAGTTTTAGCGAGCATGCCGAGTTTTTCGTTTGCATATACTTTAAAATAAAATGATTGAATTGAATTAGTTGCCTCGCCCGGGGTATGACCCTCAAGGCCGCTGCGAAAGGTTTTGGAGCAGACTCATGAGCGGACTCGCAGAAAGAAAGAAAACAAACACAGAAGAATAGACACAGAGGCGAACTCAAAAAGATATATTCATCATTTGTCATTAAGGTTACAATAGGGTTACAAAAGGATGGAGCCTAGGCTGGGCCGGCACCCGTGCCGTCGTCATCGCCGCGCTTCCTCTTTTTTGACCTTTCGGCCTTATACTTCTCAATGGCATCGAGCGCGCCTTTCCGCAGGAGCTCGTCGAGCTGCGACTGGAGGCGGCTTTGCTGAGAGCAGAGGTCTTGGAGATACGCTTCCCTCAGAGACGCAATCTCGTCCCTAGAGGCCGCCACCTGACGTTGGAGCTCGGAGATTTCCTTTTGGGCGGCCTCTTTGGCTCGACGAGCCCCTTGCAAATCGGATATGGCGCGGGCGCGACCATCCTCTACCGAGGCCAGCGCGGTGGTGAAGGTAACGACCCGCTGGCGCATTTGGCCGACCTCCGTGTTAGAGGAGGCGACCTGCTGGCGTAGCCGGTCCACTTCTACCCGTAGCTCGCCCGACCGGTCCATTTGGCGAATGCGGTGGATATGCTCGTCTACTCTCCTCTCCGAACCGTGGAGAGTGTCATCGTAGAGGGAGACCATATCCCCCGCAACACAGGCGACCTCGACGACCAGAGCGTGGCTGACCCGCTCCACCTGTGGCGAGCAAAAGCAGTTAGTAAATTATTGGGAAGGCAAACCATAATCAAGCGAGGCAGGGGGTATTTACCTCGGTGAGCCGATCGAAAAAGACGATGTAGGGGGAGCGCGCAAAGATGTTGCGCCCAAGAATCTCCCGCGTGTAATGAGGGGCACGCTCAGGATCACCCGAGGAGGAGCCCGCCTGGCTAACTCCGGCTGGGGTAGCCGAAGATGCAGCAGCGGCGACGGGCTCAGGCACCGCGGAGGCCACGTCAGGAGCGGGCCCGGCCACTGTGACGCTGGCGCCCTCTCGATCGGGCGCATCAGAGTTTGAGGCTTCCGAGCCTGAGCTCGGGAGACCCTCCAAGATGGCCCCTAGATCGGGGGCTTTGTAAACCAGCCCGTCTAGTTCCACAGGAGTGGCGGCAGCTGCAGCAGCGGGCGGTGTAGCGATGGGCGCGGGGCTAAGGGAAGGAGCAGCGATGGGCGAGGCCGCTTGGGTGTTGGCGGGCGCGCTGGGCGTGAGGGCTGGTCCCTCGAAGGGCGCGAAAGAAGCGGCTAGGGGAGCGGCGGAGGGTGAGACCGTGTGGGGGATGGCAGGCAGGCTCGGAGCTGTGGAGCTCGGAGCGGTCGGAGTGGCCAAGCTTTGCATAGTGGGGGCGGTTGGTGGCAAGGCCGCCTGGGCCTCGGTGGGCGCGCTCATAGAGGCGGTGCCCGGGGCGTCTGGAGTGGCCAACCTTTGCGATGGTGGCACCAGCTGAGGCGAAGGGATGCTTGGAGCAGGTACGGCCGGAGGAGCGGGAGCCGCCCTGTGGAAGGCCGCTGGGGTCGCTGATTCCGTTGGGGTGGGCTCGGCAGCATAGGCCGGCTCTTCCTCTTCTTCTTCCTCTTCCTCCTCCTCGGCTGAGCTGGAATCCTCGCAGGATCCCAAGCCCGCTTCCTCCAGAGCGGCTTTCCTCCTCTGCTCCTCGGCAACTCGTACAAAGGCTTCGCGAGCTTTGCGGACGACGTCGTCTTCCCCCGTAGGGCGGGCCACCGGAGCCCTCTTCTTCTTCTTCTTTACATAGGTGCCCTCCATCTCTGGGGTCATTACCGCGACAAAGAGGGGTTTAGCGAGGTTGCCCGGGAACTCGCGCATCAGCACCTCGGCCATTGGGGTTTCCACCTCCGCCATGCCAAGAAGGAGCTCGACGCGCGGGTCCTCGGGGTCGACCATAACAACTTGACGTCATGGGGGTTCCGGAATTGAGGAGCGCGTAGGGGGATTGGAAACTAAGGGAGAGTTCGCCTGACCTGGGGCAACCTCGCGGGATGGAGGCGGTGGCGAGGGAATATCCTCCTCGCGGAGCATGTCGATGGTGTCTTCATCGGCGAGCCTAATCGGGGAAGCTCGCTTCTTCTTCCCCTTCTTCGCCAAAGAGGTGCCGGCACCGGAGGTCGTAGGAGCCGCCTTGGAGGTCGCCCCGGTACGGCGAGAGACCGCCATCTTCTTGCTCATGATCTTCTGGCGGGTGGTGATGGCGCCAGTCCGGAGATCCTTCCAGAGGAAGGAGAAGTTCGGAGCCAGGATCTTCTCGGGAGTCCGCCCGCCGAGGAACTCCAAGATCGCCTTGTCGAGAGCTTGTTCTTGGGCCTCGGAGATACACTTCTTCCCTTTGGCCCGGTACTCGGCGATCGCTTTGAAGTTGGGGAGGGGCGGCCTTCCGGGGTGAGCAGGAACGCCTGCGCAGGGACCTCGCCACTCCCCCGCGACGACGAAGGGGTACTCCTTCCAGTACCTGTCCTTGTTTTCGACCGCGAAGAATGGGAGCACCTCGCCGGAGCGGCCTGTGAGGTAGAACAGGCCGCACTCTACCTCGTTGAAGACGGGCCCCAGCTTGAGGAACCATTTCTTCAGGAGGTAGGCGAGGGGGATCCTCACATTAAGGGCTTCCTCGATTCGAGAAAGCCCGTAGAGGATCCCCCATGAGTTTCCCGGAAGCTGGGCGGGACATAAGCCCGCCAGTTCTAGTAGCTCGCTGGCCAAATGGTTCAGGGGGAGCCGGAGCCCTGACCAGACCTGCCCCACGGAGACCGCGGTGCCGGAGAGCGGCCTCCCCGAGCGGGGGAGGGGCAGATTGGCGAGCTCTCGAGGAATGCCCACCGTAGTTCACAGACTCTCGGGGACAGGCGCGCCCCCGATGTCGTGCATCCAGATGACGGCGGGCACCATAGGGGGAGCCTCGCCCTCAGTGCTGGAAGCGCGCACTGAGATAGGAGCAACGTTGAGGGGTTCCTCTTGGGAGGACGCAGCAGCAGCAGCAGCGGAAGAAGAAGCGGCAGCAGCGGAAGCCATGGGAGCATAGGGTCAAAAGCGAGCTGAAAGCAGAGAAGAAAGGGAGAGCTGTTTTCACGCAGAAGTGAAAAATCCCCCCCCATCCCCTATTTATAGGTAGGAAAGGGGCAGGTGAATCGGACCGCAGTTAATGCTCGAGCGCGCCCTGCGAGGCGATACGACGGTGTTTGAGGCGACAGCTCATTTCTTTCCAATCACAAGATGCCACATGGACCACGGGCGGAGAAAGCTGCGCCGACGCCGACACTGTCTTTTTCTGACAAAGACGAAGGCGAATGAGAAGGAGACACGTGTCTCACGCCAATCAGGATCTCATGATGAGATTCATTGTATCGACCTCGAGCCTCGCACCGCATTTAAAATGAAACGACCGTCGGAGATTTGGAGCGATACCCAAGTCACAAGATCGCCCACGACAGGTGCCCGCAGCTCGCCCGAAGCAGACCCTGACCGCGCGAGGCAAGCTCGCACCGGAAGGAGATCGCTCGTGGCTGATGCTCGCGGCCCGCCCGACATTTTGTAAAATACTGGGAGTCAAAACCCTCGGCACAGATCGCCCATGACAGGTGCCCGCAGCTCGCCCGAAGCAGACCCTGACCGTGCGAGGCAAGCTCGCACCGGAAGGAGATCGCTCGTGGCTGATGCTCGCGGCCCGCCCGGCGTTTTGTGAAATACTGGGAGTCAAAACTCTCGGCGCAGATCGTCCACGACAGGTGCCCACAGCTCGCCCGAAGCAGACCCTGACCACGCGAGGCAAGCTCGCACCGGAAGGAGATCGCTCGTGGCTGATGCTCGCGGCCCGCCCAACGTTTTGTGAAATACTGGGAGTCAAAACTCTCGGCGTAGATCGCCCACGACAGGTGCCCGCAGCTCGCCCGAAGCAGACCCTGACCACGTGAGGCAAGCTCGCACCGGAAGGAGATCGCTCGTGGCTGATGCTCGCAGCTCGCCCGGTGTTTTGTGAAATACTGGGAGTCAAAACTCTCGGCGCAGATCGCCCACGACAGGTGCCCGCAGCTCGCCCGAAGCAGACCCTGACCGCACGAGGCAAGCTCGTACCGGAAGGAGATCGCTTGTGGCGGATGCTCGCGGCCCGCCCGGCGTTTTGTTAAATACTGGGAGTCAAAACTCTCGGCGCAGATCGCCCATGACAGGTGCCCGCAGCTCGCCCGAAGCAGACCCTGACCGTGCGAGGCAAGCTTGCACTGGAAGGAGATCGCTCGTGGCTGATGCTCACGGCCCGCCCGGCGTTTTGTGAAATACTGGGAGTCAAAACTCTCGACGTAGATCGCCCACGGCAGGTGCCCGCAGCTCACCGGATAGAGGTCGCCAATGACTGGTGCTCTCAGATCGCCCGGCGTGTGCAATAAGACTCCTGAGCAAGCGTCAAAGTTTCCTTGGTCGCTCCCTCAGGAGGGGGTAATGTTGGGGGTAGCTAAAATCCATCCAGGAGCTCGCCCCCCCCCCTCGTGCTCACCAAATCATCTTAACAGGGAGCGAGATCCACATTGGGCTGAAGGGACCTTTGTGCATCTTAGCACAATACATCTAGGCTCGGTAAATTGCTTAGACAAAGAGCTCGCTCATAAGCTCGCCCAAGCTCGTTCAAGAGCTCGCCCAAGCTCGCTCAGGAGCTCGCCCAAGCTCGCCAAGACTTCCCTGTTTATCGAAGAGGTCGCTCCTGCGAGGTCCGACTCTTGATAGATGTGGAGGAGAAGACGGAGCAACGGAGGGCGAGCTCGCCCTTGCTTCCCCACTGAGGTCGCCCACAATAGAGCCGCATAAAGGTCTGCCATGTGTCGAAACCCCACTGAAGCTACGTGGACAATTGTAGTCCACGGAAGCCCGCCTGAGTCAGTTAGATGCTCTCCCCCACTCAAACCGCCTGGCAGGCTCGACAACAAAGAATGTCAGGGGCGCGAGTTCCAAAGACTGTCAGAGACCCACGCGAGCCAGAACGTGGGGGTCTAGAAGGTGCGGGAAGGTGCCACCACGTGTTGCACTCCGATAGGCCGCAAATGTCTATAAATGCCTACCCCCAAGCTCCAAAGTACAAGTTCGAAACCCTCATCCCTACCACTTTCGTCCACTATAGCTCGCCGTTGAGCACCTGAGACTGACTTGGGCTTCGGAGGGTCCGCGCTCCTAAGGGAGCCAGCCGTTCTTACGTCTTTTTCTTTGTCTTGCAGGGAGACCGCACGGACCAGCAAAAAATATCCCCAAACACCTGGTAATGACCATGGTGGAGACACCTACGCTCTGTCATCCCAACAGCTTATCCTGATAGGGCGACCAACCCTAATCAGAGCTGCGAATGTATTTAGGTTATATGGGACCAATCCCTTGAGTCTCCCACTCAAGTGGATTACCATGTAGCCATGGCTCTCTGTTCTGTAATCAGAACACGTACTAAGGTACATACCAATATGCAATCCTATGCTATCAACCATACATAGCTAAACTATAGGTTTTTATGAGCTGTAGACCTCACCAATTCTAACACTCTCTCCTTCAGATCCACCACGAGCCTTGCTCGTAACCGAAGCCTTAGAAAATCGGACACTGCTGGCATGGACCCTGAGTGCTTCCACCGCCTTCTCGGCCGTCTCCCTGTAACTTGCGCATCAGTACGCATATGCTCTAACTCCTTCTTGAGAGCCTCCTCCTTGGCATTAAAAGAAGCCTCCTTAGCATCAAGAGCAGCTTCTCTGGTAGCGAGAGCAGCTTCCCTATCAGCCACTTGGCTCTTCAGCTCCGTTAGCTCCACAGATCGGTCATAAGCTAGAGTATCGATCCTGAAGAACCGATTCTTCAATTCTTCAAGCTCATGACCCCGGGCCTCGTAACCGTTCTGCCAGCCCTTGCTTTCGAGTTTCTCCTTGCAAAGAGCCTCGATCTTAGCTTTCAAGGCCTCTTTCTTAGAGAAGAGAAGTTCTCTCAGCTTATCCTTCTCTTCGTTTGTAGCCTCCAATTCAGCTGTCAAACGGGATACCCCAGATGAAGCTTCCCGTTCTCCTGCCTTCCTGAAGAGCTTGCTCGCGAACTTCAAAACTGCTGAGTTCTGCAAATAGACCAAAGAGTTAGAATTATTCTGAGAATACAACTCAATAATCGAATCAAGCAGATGCGCATACCACTACTTCAAGCCTGTCAAAGGCTTAATCCAGAGTAGCATCCGGAAGGTTGCAGAGCTTCCGGATCACACTAGTTGGGTGGTTGATGTCAACCTCACCCAAATTCTTCAATTTCTGAGTCGTGCCAGCAGGCGTACCTACAATCAACAAATTCAAAGAGTTAGAATAATTTCAGACTTCAAAGACAAAACAATCAAGATGGCGAGTTAGTCTGAATACCTGAGGCATCGACTCGAGGAGCCTTTCCCTTCCCACGGTCGGAGCTCTTACCCTGGGTGGTCGACTTCTCCTTGGTGGGGGTTGGCTCAGGCTGAGGTTGAGGAGCCCCATCGCCCACGCGGCTCTCCCTCTCCATATGTATAGGAAAAAGAGCACCCCGGGGAGGTGAGACCCCCGCTTCATCTTGCTGCTCGTTTGATTGATTGAGCCCCGCCATGAGAGCAGCCACTTCTTCAGCCAGAGAGCGTGACGGGGGTGGAGATTATTCAACCTCCAAACCCCCGCTTGTAGTCGGGCCTTCGAGACGAGGTACATCTGGGGGTATTTGGTCAAGGGGCGTAGGGTTGCTTCCAACCCCACCACTCCCCGAAAATCGGATCTTCAGGCGCACCGGGTGCTTCTTCAACTCTTCAAAGTGATAAACGGGCTGCACCTTCCGGCCATCACCCTCTGCATCCAACACCCCCTCCATACGACGGGCCTTAGCCTCGTCTATGGGGATGGGCTCCGAGTCCTCTTCTCCACCAGTGGGGGTGGGAGGAATTTCTTCCCCACCACCCCCATGTCCATCACCTCCTATGGGGGTGGGAGGAATTTCTTCCCCACCACCCCCATGTCCATCGCCTCCAGTGGGGGTGGGAGGAATCTCATCACCCCCCTGGTGTAACACCTGAGGTGTTAAATTCGATGATGATAAAAATCCTTCCAGAGCTTTTTCGTATTTTTACCGTCAGACTTTCTTGCTGGGCTTTTTCCAGAATAATGGGTCGTAAACCCATGAGATTTTTTACGTTCACTTTTTCTATATTTTCGAGCACGTCGTATTGGTGCGTCCCGTGCAAGGATCGGGTGTATGCGCAGCTTGTTTCGGCAGCCCGGTAGATAAAACCCTAGAATTTCGATAATCAGCCCACTGTCGGTATTATTTGGTTAACCACAGGAGATTGGGTGATCAGATCATAGCAAGGCTGGATACGTTGGGTGAGGCTCTGAAAGAGCTTTCAACGAGCCTGAGCGAGGGTCGATCCGACACCCGGACAATGAGTTATTGCTATTTTAAAATTCAGAGTATTTCCTTTATTGTGGGAGATCTACAAGTCACAAAAATATGTACCAAGTGTCATTGTTTTTGTGTCGATGAGACCTTTCCAACGGATCCTTCCATGCCCATTTCTGACCTCCGGTTTATGACTTATGGCTGATTATTCTTTTCAGCCAGGTAAGTCGACGGTTTGCACCCGGGTTCCAACCGAGCACAGTTCAGGGCTCGGGACCGAGCCCGATCAGCCCTATGACCTTTCTCCCAACCTTTTAGTTGGGTTTAGACCCCCTCGATCACCGTTCCCGGTATTTAAGATTTGAATTTCGGATGGAGAGGATATGGCACGATTCGGGATGATAACAACCAGATCTTCCTGCCATAACCACCCCTTCTTATTAGGAAAGCCTTAACCAACCCAATCTCCCCAGCCCGATTTGCCATAACCGCAGCCCCCTCTTCCTTTTTACGTGAACCGGGAGAGAGAGGCCGGGAGAGAACGAGAGAGGAAAC
The DNA here is from genome assembly GCA_947650365.1 of Chamaelirium japonicum. Lineage (NCBI taxonomy): Eukaryota > Viridiplantae > Streptophyta > Magnoliopsida > Liliales > Melanthiaceae > Chamaelirium > Chamaelirium japonicum. The sequence continues at coordinate 71,641,588 of OX393556.1, read as the reverse complement.
AGAGAGAGAGAGATCGAACTAGAGAGAGAGAGAACTAGAGAGAGAAAGGTGGGAGAGAAGAAGAAAGAGACCAAGGGAGAAGAGAGAGGATCAGCCGCAGCCCCCTCCGAGTCCCTCCCCCGACCCCGGCGAACCCCACAGGTCAGCCCTCCCTCTCTCCTCTCCTCCTTCACCCGAACTAGACCCAAACCCCGCGGCCTCCCGTCCTCCTCCCTTACCCGCGAACCTGACCTCACCCCCTCCTCCTTTGCCGCGGCCCACTTGGGCGGGGGACGCCACTGCGACCCCACCTCCGGTTCCCGTGGGGCGGACCAAACTCCAAGCTCCGCCGGCGATCGTCGGAGAAAAAACAAACCCAAACCTCCACTAGCGGCTTTCTATGGCCGGGCCATTACGGGGCTTCGACGGTTGCTCCGGCGGTTCCACCCGCATCTCCTCCGTGGAGGTGGTGCGGGGGAGATTGGCCGAGCGCTCTCCGGTGCTCCCAGGCCAGCCCCCCCGCCGTCGCCGTCGCATAGAACCGGCCCTCTGTTTTGCTGGTTTTGTGGGGAAGAAGAAGAACGGACTGATTCGCAATTAAAGATCTGTCCTGGGTCTTTTAGAAATTATTAATACAGCAACCCGACCCGACTGCACTGCAGACCCGACCCGAACTGCAGATCCGACCCGACCTGTAGACCCGACCTGTTGACCCAGAACCGACCCAGCAGTGAACCGGTCTGGTTCACCTGAACCAGACCCGTAAACCGACCAGAAATTGGTTCAGCCGCCATTTCTCCGTCCGATCTCGGAATCGGACGAAACCAGCGGCATTTCGACCGGATCGAAGAGACCCACTTGTTGAACTAGAATTTGTACAGTAATTTTACTATCTAGGATCCCTTTTTATCCATGGGCCCGATCTAGTCGGCGCACCGTGGTTTGACCGCCAATTCTCCGTCCGATCTCGGAATTGGACGAAACCAGTGGCATCGTGCTCAGATCATCGATGCCGATGTATGAAACCTATTTTAGGACCCTAGAAACCCCTTTTCCTTATTGAACCGATCGTAGACCGGTTTTCACCGGTTCGACCCTAAAACCTCCGACCGAAGTCGGACTCGAGCGAGACCGGATCCCATGGGTCCCTCATCCCTAAACCAACTGTTTTAGAAACCTAGTTTGAGTAATTTATGAATGTAACAACTTATACATTTCAAACCATGATGGTCAGTTTCTCCTTCGACGGTACACCGGACCGATAGGCGTGAGGAGCGTGGACTACTGAGCTATTCTCCAGGTGAACATGATTAATTCTATTCTAGTTAGAGTAGATTGTAGTTGTATCTATAAAATAATAAATAAAACCGTATGTGGCATAGTATGTCCAATGCATGCAGGCGGGAAACCGGTACTGCATGTGGGAGGTGGGCATACTATCCCTGGCCTCTGAATAATCATATATGTAATATTTTGATAGCTGTAACAGTGATTGACTCAACCTAGATTCACACTAGGATGCATGCAAACAAGTAGATACATGTACTGATTATTTATTAATATTCTGTTGAATGAGTGTGTTTGGTGACCATGGGTCGCGTGGTGTAGTCCAGTTGCTATTGAGCAACAAAGACTGGTGGTCTCAGTGGAGAGACCGATGGTCTCAGTAGAGAGACCGGTTATTGTACTTCCTCAGTCGAGGTTCTCTTCCCAGAGGGAAGACTCACTACTCACGGGCATGGGTAGGGGACCCGAGTGCACAGGATGGGAGGTGAACCACCGCCTGTGCATAATCTGAATCAAGTAGGTAGGGTCACAGGGTTGGGCAGGCGGTAAAGCCCCTAGTGGCCTAGTAGTCCACCCCTGGGTAATGACCCCGAAAAGCAAGGTGGGCGGGAGTGCCCCGTGGTGAAAGACCAAGCCCCCTTATGGCCATATGGGTATTTCTGGCTCTCCAGGTACACTTGGACCCAGGTTCTGTTGGCAGACTCAGTTAGAAAACTGTCGGTTCACTTTAGGAGTAGGTAGAACTAACCTTCGGTGATTAGTTGCATACTTTTAATCTGGATGCTTATTTGTCTTACATTTACTAGTTGTAGTTGTACCATAGTAGAACTGTCATATTAGCGAGCTGAACTATCTTATTTACAATATATGTATGTATATGTTGTCGCCCTCGTAGACCTCTAGAAGGGCAGGGTATGACTATGGTTTACCCTAGCTAGTTTAGGGTTAACGGTTCACTGAGTTTACCTAGTAAACTCACCCCGTTGTTGCACACTCTTTTCAGGTACCATAGATCCTTCTCAGGCGCTTCCTAGAGGAGCTTGATTAGCTATCGAGGGAGGACATTAGAGGTGTTAACTAGTTTTATTATTTTTAGTTGATTATGTAATAACTGTAGAACCATGTTCTAGATGCTCTGAATAATGCCAGAATCAGTAATATTTCTTTGGTAAGCTTCTCCTCAAAGCTTTATGCCTAGTAGCCTTTCCTCAAGGCCAAGTTTTATTGGTAGGCTTCTCCTCAAAGCCGGCCCTCATCAGCTAGTAAGTAGTTAATGATAAATTAGTAATAAATGACTAAATAATAAAATCAATCTCGAAACCTTATAACATTGACTTACCCTTAAAACCCCATCACCCCCGGGTTTGACTGGTTTACCCTTGTAGTCAGATCCGGGGCGTGACAGCTGGTATCAGAGCTTAGGGATATGATCCTAAGGGATTTAGTTGTAGGCAGTTTCGTCTAGTTGAGTGCCTGATAGATTTGCTTATTGCAGATGGTTGGCACTAGGGGTAGACCCTCTCCTCCTGAGATGTCTGATCCGGTACTGGCTCCTAATCCCATGGAGATGTTCCGTACTATGACTCAGATGATGCAGCAACAACAAGCCATGCTGCAGCAACAGCAAGCCATGGTTGCCCAGCAGCAAGCGGCTGCCCAAGAGCAGGCTGCAGCAGCTCAGGCCGCCTTGGCCCAGGCTCAGGCCCAACAAGCAGCCCAGGAGGGGCTGAGGGCAGATGGAGACAGGATGGGAAAGCTCCTGAAGGACTTTCAAACACTGAAGCCGCCAACCTTCAGGGGTGATCCTAACCCAGTGGAGGCCGACAGGTGGTTGAAGCAGATCGTCAAGGCGCTGGATGCTCTAGAGGTGGTCGGTGAGAGGAGAGTCACACTGGCCTCTTATCAGCTAGAGGCAGAGGCAGAGGCAGATTTCTGGTGGGACCATGTCCAAAGGTCCCGAGGAGAGAACCAGACGGCTATGACCTGGGCAGAGTTCGAAGAGGTCTTCCGGGAGAAGTACTTTCCAGAAAGTGTCAGAGATCAGATGGAGCAGAAATTCTTAGACCTGTACCAGGGCAACGAAAGTATTGCCCAGTACGAGGCCAAGTTTGACGAGCTTTCTCGCTACGCTCCATACCTGGTGGCCACTGAGGAGCGCAAGGCAAGGAGATTTGAGCGAGGTCTGAAGCCCGGATTGAAGAGCAGGATTGAAGTATTGAGACTGAAGACCTACCGCGAGGTGGTGGACCGAGCTTTAGTGGCAGAGTGAGGCCAGGAGGAGACCAGGATGTTTCATGAGAAACGGGGAGGTGGTAGTAGTAGCAGGAGCGATCATGGGTTTCATTCCAAGAAGCCCAGAGTTCTGGAGGCTCCTCCTCGTCAGCAGCAACACCACTCCCAGGGTCCCCCAGCTTCTCAGGGTCCCAAGTGCTTTAGATGTGGCACGTATGGCCATGTCAGGCGTGATTGCACTCGTCGTCCTTCGCAGCAGCAGCAGCCAGCCCTACCTGCCCTGCCATATCACCCTCGCCCAGCTTTGACGAACCATCCCCAGCCCCAGTATAAGGCGCCTCAGCATCAACAGGGTTCCCGACCTTACCACCCTCCCCAACCGCAGCCACTTCAGCAGAGGCCTCAGGCTCGCCAGGGAGGAGGTGGTCAGCAGACGCATGGTCGAGCCTATGCACTCATCAGCCAGGATGCTAGAGCTTCTGGGTCTACCATAGAAGGTAAGCCTAGAACCCCTTTTAGTGTAGATTTACTTTTGCTTAGCCAGTAGTTTGCCTTCTTTTGCTTGCATAGCTAGGATGAGTAGATTCTTATAACGTGCACTACTACTTAGATGTCCTTCCTGTTTTCACCACTCTGGCACGAGTCATGTTCGACACTGGATCGACACACTCCTACATAGTCCCTACCTTTGTAGCTACCTTGGGGCTAGAGTCGGAACCACTCGGTTATGCTCTGTCGGTGGTCTCACCACTAGGGGCTAGCACTGATGTGGACCGAGTATGTAAGAGATGTGTGCTTTCCATTGGAGACAATGAACTCGTGGCCGACTTGATCATCCTTGACTTAGAAGGGTTGGATGTGCTAATTGGGATGGACTGGATGGTGGCATACCATGCTTCACTAGACTGCTACTCCAAGAAGATCACCTTCCGTCCACTTGGCAATACGGAGTTCTTCTTTATGGGAGCTAAGTTGGCTATTTTATACCCGATGCCCCGGCAAGGGACCTATCTTAGCCTCCTAGCACAGTTGGCCAATGAGATTGAGAGTGAGAATCCATTGGAGCACTCCCCAATAGTTCGAGACTTACCTGATGTATTCCCTGACCAGCTCCCAGGCCTTTCTCCTATTCGAGAGGTAGAGTTCAGCATCAAGCTAGTTCCGGGGACGGTACCGATCTCAGTGGCCCCGTATCGGATGGCACCAGCGGAGCTACGGGAGTTAAGTACTCAGCTAGAAGAATTGCAGAGTCTCGGGTATATTCGCCCCAGTGTCTCTCCATGGGGTGCCCCTGTTTTGTTTGCCCAGAAGAAGGACGGTTCAAAGCGGCTCTGCATCGATTATAGGAAACTTAATGCAGTTACTGTGAAGAACCGATATCCTCTTCAGAGGATCGAGGATCTATTTGATTAGCTGAAGGGTGCTCAGTTCTTCTCTAAGATTGATTTGAAGACTGGGTACCATCAGCTCAGAGTGAAGGATGATGATATCCAGAAGACAGCATTTCGGACGCGGTACGGGCACTACGAGTTTCTAGTGATGTCGTTCGGTCTGACGAATGCCCCAGCAGCTTTTATGGACTTGATGAATCGGGTCTTTAGGCCTTATCTTGACCGGTTCATCGTGGTCTTCGTCGACGACGTATTGATCTTCTCGAAGTCAGAAGAGGAGCATGCAGAGCATCTGAGGATTGCCCTACAGACATTGCGAGATCACCAGCTCTATGCCAAGCTCAGCAAGTGTGAATTTTGGATGAGAGAAGTGAAATTCTTAGGGCATGTGGTTTCAGAAGGAGGTATCTCGGTGGACCCAGCGAAGATCAAGGCAGTACTGAGTTGGGAGGCACCGAGGAATGTTTTTGAGATCCGGAGTTTCCTGGGTCTAGCAGGATACTACCGGAGGTTTGTAGAGGGATTCTCGAGACTGGCTTTGCCCCTGACTCAGTTGACAAAGAAGGGGGTGAAGTTCGAGTGGTCGGATGCTTGCGAGCAGTCCTTCCAGGAACTGAAGCGACGACTCACCACTGCCCCTGTTCTTACAGTGCCAGTTAGTGGGAAGGGATACGTGGTCTATACAGATGCGTCTCAGTCTGGACTTGGAGGTGTGTTGATGCAAGATGGTAAAGTAGTAGCTTATGCATCGAGACAGTTGAAGCCTCATGAACAGAACTACCCGACCCATGACCTGGAGCTAGCAGCGGTGGTGTTCGTGCTCAAGATTTGGCGGCACTACCTGTACGGAGAAGACTTTGAGATGTACTGTGATCATAAGAGTCTGAGGTATATCTGTACCCAGAAAGACCTGAATCTCCGGCAGAGGAGATGGATTGAGGTCTTGAAGGACTTCAACTACAACTTCTTCTATCACCCTGGGAAGGCTAATGTGGTGGCAGATGCACTCAGCAGAAAGTTCAAGAGCAAACTATCACGGCTGATAGCTGACAGGCATGAGTTTCTTATAGCTGTGGAAGGGTATGACCTGATATTGAGAGGAGAGCCCTCAGGTAACCGATTGTTCAGTATCCGGGCTCAGCCTACCTTGATCAAGCAAGTGATAGACTCTCAGGCTGAGGATGAGGAGTTGGAAGAGATGCGCTCTCGATTGATTGGAGGAGAGGCAGGGGAAGACTGGTCGCTCGACTCTAAAGGTGGGCTAAGGTACAAAAGAAGGTTGTGTCTACCGAAGAACCAGGAGGTTCGAGATAAAGTCCTCGCAGAGGCACATCGCTCTCGATACATGGTACACCCTGGAAGTACCAAGATGTATCGGGACTTGAAGAATCAGTTCTGGTGGAATGGGATGAAGAAAGACGTAGCTGAGTTTGTAGCGAAGTGTCTAACCTGTCAGCAGGTTAAGGCAGAACACCAGAAGCCCGCAGGACCCCTTCATCCACTTCCAGTGGCTGAGTGGAAGTGGGAGCACATCACGATGGATTTCATTTCAGGGTTACCACTGACCAGGAGGAGGCATGATTCAGTATGGGTGATTGTGGACAGACTGACCAAGTCTGCCCACTTTCTTCCAGTCAGGATTACTTTTTCCCTACCTGAGCTGAGCAGACTCTACATAGCAGAGATAGTTCGGTTGCACAGGATTCCAGTGAGCATAGTCTCAGATCGAGACCCCAGGTTTGTCTCGGGATTCTGGAGGAGCTTACAGACTGCATTAGGGACCCAGCTCAATTTTAGCACGGCCTTTCATCCTCAGACGGACGGTCAGTCAGAGAGGACCATCCAGATCTTGGAGGACATGCTTCGGGCATGCTCTATAGACTTTGCAGGTAATTGGGATGAGCACTTGCCACTAGTGGAGTTCTCATACAACAACAGCTTTCAGGCAAGCATTGGCATGGCTCCTTACGAGGCTCTATATGGGAGGCCTTGTCGTTCCCCTATCTGTTGGGCAGAAGTTGGAGAGCGTAGTCTTCTGGGACCAGAGTTGGTGCAGGAGACAACGGAGAAGATACAACTGATCAGGGAAAGGCTTCGTACAGCTCAGAGCAGGCAGAAGAGCTATGCAGACGTTCGTAGGCGACCTCTGGAGTTCGAGGTTGGAGACCATGTTTTCCTACGGGTTTCCCCTAAGCGTGGTGTCTTTCGGTTCGGAAAGAGGGGAAAGCTAGCACCGAGGTTTACGGGACCGTTCGAGATATTGGATCGAGTGGGCGAGGTGGCATATCGCCTGGCCCTGCCACCACGCCTCTCAGCAGTCCACCCGGTGTTCCATGTGTCGATGCTTCGGAGGTACATGCCGGACTCGTCACACGTGCTGGATTGGCAGGACTTGGAGCTCAGTGCAGATGCCACATTTGAGGAGCGTCCAGTCCGTGTTTTGGCTTCTGAGGATAGGGTGCTTCGCACTAAGACCATCAGGATGGTCAAGATCCTTTGGAGTCATCGAGGCGAGGACGAGGCCACATGGGAGGTGGAGTCTGATATGTTGCACTTGTACCCTTATCTTTTTGATGCCTGATTCTATTTTCTGTCTAATTTTCGAGGACGAAAATTTCTTTAAGGTGTGTAGGTTGTAACACCTGAGGTGTTAAATTCGATGATGATAAAAATCCTTCCAGAGCTTTTTCGTCTTTTTACCGTCAGACTTTCTTGCTGGGCTTTTTCCAGAATAATGGGTCGTAAACCCATGAGATTTTTTACGTTCACTTTTTCTATATTTTCGAGCACGTCGTATTGGTGCGTCCCGTGCAAGGATCGGGTGTATGCGCAGCTTGTTTCGGCAGCCCGGTAGATAAAACCCTAGAATTTCGATAATCAGCCCACTGTCGGTATTATTTGGTTAACCACAGGAGATTGGGTGATCAGATCATAGCAAGGCTGGATACGTTGGGTGAGGCTCTGAAAGAGCTTTCAACGAGCCTGAGTGAGGGTCGATCCGACACCCGGACAATGAGTTATTGCTATTTTAAAATTCAGAGTATTTCCTTTATTGTGGGAGATCTACAAGTCACAAAAATATGTACCAAGTGTCATTGTTTTTGTGTCGATGAGACCTTTCCAACGGATCCTTCCATGCCCATTTCTGACCTCCGGTTTATGACTTATGGCTGATTATTCTTTTCAGCCAGGTAAGTCGACGGTTTGCACCCGGGTTCCAACCGAGCACAGTTCAGGGCTCGGGACCGAGCCCGATCAGCCCTATGACCTTTCTCCCAACCTTTTAGTTGGGTTTAGACCCCCTCGATCACCGTTCCCGGTATTTAAGATTTGAATTTCGGATGGAGAGGATATGGCACGATTCGGGATGATAACAACCAGATCTTCCTGCCATAACCACCCCTTCTTGTTAGGAAAGCCTTAACCAACCCAATCTCCCCAGCCCGATTTGCCATAACCGCAGCCCCCTCTTCCTTTTTACGTGAACCGGGAGAGAGAGGCCGGGAGAGAACGAGAGAGGAAACAGAGAGAGAGAGATCGAACTAGAGAGAGAGAGAACTAGAGAGAGAAAGGAGGGAGAGAAGAAGAAAGAGACCAAGGGAGAAGAGAGAGGATCAGCCGCAGCCCCCTCCGAGTCCCTCCCCCGACCCCGGCGAACCCCACAGGTCAGCCCTCCCTCTCTCCTCTCCTCCTTCACCCGAACTAGACCCAAACCCCGCGGCCTCCCGTCCTCCTCCCTTACCCGCGAACCTGACCTCACCCCCTCCTCCTTTGCCGCGGCCCACTTGGGCGGGGGACGCCACTGCGACCCCACCTCCGGTTCCCGTGGGGCGGACCAAACTCCAAGCTCCGCCGGCGATCGTCGGAGAAAAAACAAACCCAAACCTCCACTAGCGGCTTTCTATGGCCGGGCCATTACGGGGCTTCGACGGTTGCTCCGGCGGTTCCACCCGCATCTCCTCCGTGGAGGTGGTGCGGGGGAGATTGGCCGAGCGCTCTCCGGTGCTCCCAGGCCAGCCCCCCGCCGTCGCCGTCGCATAGAACCGGCCCTCTGTTTTGCTGGTTTTGTGGGGAAGAAGAAGAACGGACTGATTCGCAATTAAAGATCTGTCCTGGGTCTTTTAGAAATTATTAATACAGCAACCCGACCCGACTGCACTGCAGACCCGACCCGAACTGCAGATCCGACCCGACCTGTAGACCCGACCTGTTGACCCAGAACCGACCCAGCAGTGAACCGGTCTGGTTCACCTGAACCAGACCCGTAAACCGACCAGAAATTGGTTCAGCCGCCATTTCTCCGTCCGATCTCGGAATCGGACGAAACCAGCGGCATTTCGACCGGATCGAAGAGACCCACTTGTTGAACTAGAATTTGTACAGTAATTTTACTATCTAGGATCCCTTTTTATCCATGGGCCCGATCTAGTCGGCGCACCGTGGTTTGACCGCCAATTCTCTGTCCGATCTCGGAATTGGACGAAACCAGTGGCATCGTGCTCAGATCATCGATGCCGATGTATGAAACCTATTTTAGGACCCTAGAAACCCCTTTTCCCTATTGAACCGATCGTAGACCGGTTTTCACCGGTTCGACCCTAAAACCTCCGACCGAAGTCGGACTCGAGCGAGACCGGATCCCATGGGTCCCTCATCCCTAAACCAACTGTTTTAGAAACCTAGTTTGAGTAATTTATGAATGTAACAACTTATACATTTCAAACCATGATGGTCAGTTTCTCCTTCGACGGTACACCGGACCGATAGGCGTGAGGAGCGTGGACTACTGAGCTATTCTCCAGGTGAACATGATTAATTCTATTCTAGTTAGAGTAGATTGTAGTTGTATCTATAAAATAATAAATAAAACCGTATGTGGCATAGTATGTCCAATGCATGCAGGCGGGAAATCGGTACTGCATGTGGGAGGTGGGCATACTATCCCTGGCCTCTGAATAATCATATATGTAATATTTTGATAGCTGTAACAGTGATTGACTCAACCTAGATTCATACTAGGATGCATGCAAACAAGTAGATACATGTACTGATTATTTATTAATATTCTGTTGAATGAGTGTGTTTGGTGACCATGGGTCGCGTGGTGTAGTCCAGTTGCTATTGAGCAACAAAGACTGGTGGTCTCAGTGGAGAGACCGATGGTCTCAGTAGAGAGACCGGTTATTGTACTTCCTCAGTCGAGGTTCTCTTCCCAGAGGGAAGACTCACTACTCACGGGCATGGGTAGGGGACCCGAGTGCACAGGATGGGAGGTGAACCACCGCCTGTGCATAATCTGAATCAAGTAGGTAGGGTCACAGGGTTGGGCAGGCGGTAAAGCCCCTAGTGGCCTAGTAGTCCACCCCTGGGTAATGACCCCGAAAAGCAAGGTGGGCGGGAGTGCCCCGTGGTGAAAGACCAAGCCCCCTTATGGCCATATGGGTATTTCTGGCTCTCCAGGTACACTTGGACCCAGGTTCTGTTGGCAGACTCAGTTAGAAAACTGTCGGTTCACTTTAGGAGTAGGTAGAACTAACCTTCGGTGATTAGTTGCATACTTTTAATCTGGATGCTTATTTGTCTTACATTTACTAGTTGTAGTTGTACCATAGTAGAACTGTCATATTAGCGAGCTGAACTATCTTATTTACAATATATGTATGTATATGTTGTCGCCCTCGTAGACCTCTAGAAGGGCAGGGTATGACTATGGTTTACCCTAGCTAGTTTAGGGTTAACGGTTCACTGAGTTTACCTAGTAAACTCACCCCGTTGTTGCACACTCTTTTCAGGTACCATAGATCCTTCTCAGGCGCTTCCTAGAGGAGCTTGATTAGCTATCGAGGGAGGACATTAGAGGTGTTAACTAGTTTTATTATTTTTAGTTGATTATGTAATAACTGTAGAACCATGTTCTAGATGCTCTGAATAATGCCAGAATCAGTAATATTTCTTTGGTAAGCTTCTCCTCAAAGCTTTATGCCTAGTAGCCTTTCCTCAAGGCCAAGTTTTATTGGTAGGCTTCTCCTCAAAGCCGTCCCTCATCAGCTAGTAAGTAGTTAATGATAAATTAGTAATAAATGACTAAATAATAAAATCAATCTCGAAACCTTATAACATTGACTTACCCTTAAAACCCCATCACCCCCGGGTTTGACTGGTTTACCCTTGTAGTCAGATCCGGGGCGTGACACCTGGTCTCCCCCGTCATCATCTTTATCGTCATCTTCGTCATCATCTCCATCCTCTTCGTCATCATCACCTCCCTCTTCTCCACCTTCTTCATCTTCCTCTTCTTCTTCTTCTTCGTCTTTCTTCTTCTCTTCTTCCTTCTTCTTTTCCTTCTCCTCCTCTACAAAGATCTTTCTCTTCTTCTTCGCTGCGCCCTGTTGGATTACCAACTTCTCTTCCGTGGTGGGCAATCGACGCCTTGCACGATATGCCTTCTTTTCAACCCGGATTTTTCTGGTGATCTTGCCGGATTGAGGATCCTCATCATAATCAGAATACAGGACTTCATTATCTTCATACCAGACCTGAAGTCGATGGAGAAGATTGGCATTGCTATACCTGACCGGGCAGTTCGAAAACTGCTTCCAGGATCTAGTACCGCACGTCAATTCCAAGAACAAGTTATCGATGGCGCCAACTCGCTCTGAAGGCCAAGCAAAGGCTCCTCCCGTGTAGTACATCTTGATCTCTTTGTTCAAGTCGTGCCGGGGGGTCTCGGGCACTGAGAGAGGGGTCCATGCACCGGAAACCGAAATCGGCCAATCAGTGTAGAGCTTGTCAGAAGGGACGGTGTCGATGATCGGGCGTAAGGCGGATACACCTGTCAAGTTGAAAAATGGACTGTCTTTCCTCGAAGCCCATCTATAGTGGTAAAAGAAATACCCTAACTCGATCCTGGCCTCTTCACCCTCAGGGATGCTGGAATAATACTCTTTGAGTTCCTTCTGGAAGTCAGATTCTACGCGGCAGAAAGCGTAGATAATCCTCCAAGCATTCCTGAAGATCTGGCCAGGACAAAGCCCAGACTTATTCAGAAGCCTCACGGCGAATGACAGAAGTGGAAGGCGCAGTCCGTAGTTCAACTGGCCTATTGTGACCACTGTCCCCATCACCTGTTCCATGCTGGCAACATTCACAAAAACTGTCCGCTTATCGATGCCGAAGGCGAACAAAACCCTGGGGAGTTATGGACGAACCTTCCCCTCTGTAAAGCAAGACAGCTATGTCTGCCACTTCGCCCTCTTCGAGTCTGTGAGTTTTCCACCAATATTGTACATGTATGCAGGTTCCTCAGTGAGCGACATCAGAGGACCAAGGACAGATCTCACCTTGGGGATGTGCTCTGGCCTTGATGGTGCTGAAGCAAATCCAACTCCCGTGTGCCTTTTGCCCAATTGACCTAGCTCGACAAGCTCAGCCTTGCCCTTGCCACGACCCTTCGGACTTGATGAAACTTCAGCAATCTCCTTCCCCTTCCTCTTCGAGGGAACCACGCTCGACTTCTTCGTGCTACCGGATGAAGCCATTTCGATTGATCGGGTGAGAAGCAGAGAACAAGAAATCGAGAGCAAAAAGTCTGGAGTTTGAAAAATTCTGGAAAGCGCGAAGTAAAAATGAAACCCAAAGAAGCATATATACCCAGCGTAAACCGGCGCACAGTTCGAGAAGACATGTGTCATCACCAGAACAAATCCCATGTTTTTACCAGGGACACGTGGCATTAATCCGTAGCAAGCGCAAAACCAGGCGAACCGTCAGTGCCAGCCGAAGCGTCGTACCGGCTGAAACGCCGGTCTAAGAGAACCACCGGTCCAAGTGAACCACCGATTCTATCGAAACAGCGAAGCTGGAGTCACTTCAAATTCTATATCAACTCGACTTCCATCGCCATTTGAAGACTACTCGTTTGGCAGGTTCACTCCAACCTTGACCGGTTGATTTTAACCGATCGGTCAAACATAATCGATCGGTCAAAATCAACCGATTGGTCGATTTTCTACTGGATCGGGCAAAAAACTTGGTTTTTTGCCCGATCACCCCAACCTTGACCGGTTGATTTTAACCGATCGATCAAACATAACCGATCGGTCAAAATCAACCGATTGGTCGATTTTCTACTGGATCGAGCAAAAAACTTGGTTTTTTGCCCGATCACCCCAACCTTGACCGGTTGATTTTAACCGATCGGTCAAACATATCCGATCGGTCAAAATCAACCGATCGGTCGATTTTCTACTGGATCGGGCAAAAAACTTGGTTTTTTGCCCGATCACCCCAACCTTGACTGGTTGATTTTAACCGATCGGTCAAACATAACCGATCGGTCAAAATCAACCGATCGGTCGATTTTCTACTGGATCGGACAAAAAACTTGGTTTTTTGCCCGGTCACCCCAACCTTGACCGGTTGATTTTAACCGATCGGTCAAACATAACCGATCGGTCAAAATCAACCGATTGGTCGATTTTCTACTGGATCGGGCAAAAAACTCACCCCAACCTTGATCGGTTGATTTTAACCGATCGGTCAAACATAACCGATTGATCAAAATCAACCGATTGGTCGATTTTCTACTGGATCGGGCAAAAAACTTGGTTTTTTGCCCGATCACCCCAACCTTGACCGGTTGATTTTAACCGATCGGTCAAACATAACCGATCGGTCAAAATCAACCGATTGGTCGATTTTCTATTGGATCGGGCAAAAAACTTGGTTTTTTGCCCGATCACCCCAACCTTGACCGGTTGATTTTAATCGATCGGTCAAACATAACCGATCGGTCAAAATCAACCGATTAGTCGATTTTCTACTGGATCGGGCAAAAAACTTGGTTTCTTGCTTGATCACCCCAACCTTGACCGGTTGATTTTAACCGATCGGTCAAACATTACCGATCGGTCAAAATCAACTGATCGGTCGATTTTCTACTGGATCGGGTAAAAAACTTGGTTTTTCGCCCGATCACTCCAACCTTGACCGGTTGATTTTAACCGACCGGTCAAACATGACCGATCGGTCAAAATCAACCGATCGGTCGATTTTCTACTGGATCGGGCAAAAAACTTGGTTTTTTGCCCGATCACTCCAACCTTGACCGGTTTATTTTAACCGATCAGTCAAACATGACCGATCGGTCAACTTTGACCGATCGGTCAACTTTGATCGATCAGTCCTTTTGACGCTAATACTCGACGAGCTTCTTCATATTTTTTTTTTGTGACAGGGGGTTGATAATTTTGCACCAAGAATCCAAGCCAGCCAGGATGACCTCTAGCTAACTTGGAGGGGGTAACTGTGGGTGCAAATTTTGGCAAGAAGTCTGCAAAATAGTGGGACCCACCGGCCCTGCCTGGTAGGCCCCCGAGGACTACAGCGGGACCCACCAGCCCCGCCTGATAGGCCCACGAAGAGTATCGCGGGACCCACCTGCCCTGCCTGGTAAGCTCAAGAGCCTGTGGAATCCCCCAGGAGACGGCAGTAGGACCCACCAGCTTTACCTGGAGGATCCCAAGATACGGCAGCAGAAACCGCCATTTACCCCAGAATTCCTCCCCGGGAATTCTATAAATAGCAGGACCTTCGAATGTAAAAGGATCCGATTCCAAAAATCCAGAGCAAAAATCCAAATTCCAGAACCATAAACCAGATCCTGAAAATAGATCAGTGCCATCAGTTGATAACCATTTGAAAACCAGCGTTGTGAGATAGCCCGCTTTCAATCCTTCAAATCTCTTCGATCCTCTTCTTGTCCTTAAAGAAGGCGAAGAGACCAGTGACACTCGGCCTGTCGAGGTCACTTTGAGTAAAGTGTTAGTGAATTCGGGTTGCTCCCTATAGCACGGAGACGTAGGCTTCGGCTGAACTCTGAGATCACACATTGTGTCATCCTTCTCTCTGATTGTGTCTCTCTCTGTTTGTGCATTGAGAACGGCAACTCCAATCAACAGATCGAACAACGATCTTCGATTTAAACCTCAATTGACTGGTGCTGCAAGTCTTCGGGTCGGCACGAAGATTTTCCCCCATATATTTATGGATGACTTTTCAGTCTTTGGATCCAATTATCAAGAGTGCTTACAACATTTGAAACTAGTGCTTGTAAGATGCAAAGAGAAAAATCTAGTGCTGAATTGGGAAAAATGTCATTTTATGATGAAGAAAGGAATAGTCTTAGGGTATGTCATCTCTGATAAAGGGATTGAGGTAGACAAAGCAAAGATTGATCTAATCTCTAACCTTCCACCTCCACAATCGGTTAAAGATATAAGATCATTCTTAGGCCATGCTGGGTTTTATAGGCGATTCATTAAAGATTTTAGTAAAATTTAAAGACCGTTATGCAATTTACTTTCCAAAGATGTACCTTTTGCTTTTGATGAATCATGTCTAGAAGCTTTCGAGCGATTAAAGAAAGAACTCACCTCTGCCCCCATCATCCAGCCTCCTAATTGGTCTATCCTATTTGAAATCATGTGTGACGCATCAGATCATGCCATTGGAGCCGTTTTGGGACAAAGAGTAGATAAGTTGCCCCATGTAATCTATTATACGAGTCGTACTCTAAATGATGCACAGCTAAACTACACTATAACTGAAAAAGAATTGTTAGCTGTAGTCTTTGCCCTAGAGAAGTTTAGACCTTATTTGATAGGATCTAAGGTCATCGTGTATACAGATCATACGGCTTTACGGTACCTTCTTTCAAAAAAAGATACCAAAGCTCGATTGATTTGATGGATCCTTCCATTACAAGAATATGATTTAGAAATTTGAGACAAGAAGGGTAGCAAAAATGTAGTTGCAGATCATCTCTCTAGGTTTAACTTAGAATCTTTTAGTAAGGAACTCCCTCTACATGAAAGTTTTCCCGATGAGCAGTTGCTACAAATCTCTTAACTCCCATGGTTTGCAGATATAGTAAATTACCGAGTCACTGAAGAGATGCCTAGTCATTGGTCGAAACAGGATAAATCTAAATTCTTATCTGAGGTAAAATATTTCTTTTGGGATGACCCCTATCTTTTTAAATATTGTCCCGACCAAATCATTCGAAGATGTGTCCCTGATCATGAGCATAATAGTGTGATATTATTTTGCCATGACTATACTTGTGGTGGCCATTTTAGTGCTAAAAAGACAGCTGCCAAGATTCTGCAATGTGGATTCTACTGGCCCATGATGTTTAAAGATTGTCATGCATTTTGTGTTAGCTGCGAAAGATGTCAAAAGCTCGGCAAAGTAACCAATCGGAATATGATGCCCCTAAATCCTATTTTGATAGTTGAAATTTTTGACGTGTGGGGTATAGATTTTATGGGGCCATTTCCAAGCTCTTTCGGAAATTTATATATCTTGCTTGCGGTTGATTATGTTTCAAAATGGGTTGAGGCAATACCGACCAAGACCAATGATAGCCAAGTAGTGATCAAGTTTGTCAAAGATTATGTATTTAGTCGGTTCGGTACACCTAGAGCGATCATTAGTGATGGCGGAAGCCATTTCTGTAATAGTACATTCAATAGATTAATGAAGAAATATTCAGTCACCCATAAGGTTGCTACACCCTATCATCCACAAACAAGTGGCCTAGTGGAAGTCTCGAATAGGCAGATCAAGCAAATTCTAGAGAAAACTGTAAATCCAAATCGAAAAGACTGGTCAGTAAGGTTGATAGATGCATTATGGGCCTATCGAATTGCTTACAAAACTCCGCTAGGAATGTCCCCATATAGGCTTGTATATGGTAAGGCTTGCCACTTGCCAGTTGAATTAGAGCATAGAGCCTACTGGGCAATCAAGACATTCAACTTTGATTTACCCTCAGCCGGTAAGCTTCGCAAGCTACAACTGAATGAGCTTGATGAAATACGAAATGATGCATATGAAAATGCAAAAATCTATAAGGAGTGGATGAAAGCAACACACGATAAATCCATCCTAAAAAAGTCATTCGAACCGGGTATGAAAGTTCTCTTGTACAATTCCAAATTAAATTTATTTCCCGGAAAATTGAGATCTCATTGGTCTGGCCCCTTTATAGTTCATGTAGTTCATTATCATGGGGCCATAGAAATTGAGAATCCCCAGAATGGTGATATTTTCAAGGTAAATGGACAAAGGCTAAAGTCATTTTTAGAACTAAAAGATAAGGTGGTAGAGGAGATTCTTTTACAAGATCCTCTTTACACTGACTAATCCCAAATAAACCATGTCAGGCTGACGACATTAAACTTAGCACTTACTGGGAGGTAACCCAGATTGCATGATTCATATATATAAAACTATTTAAAAAAAAATTAAAATAAAATAAAAATAAATTTTTAGGTGTACATGCTTTTTCTTTATTTTTATATTATTATTTTTTTTTGTGATTTCTATATGACAAGACTTGGTATTATCTTATCATTTTCAGGAAAGACTTAGTTCATTCAAAATCTCATAAGGAGTGAACCCCTGCGTCTTAACTACAATAAGACAATCTATATATCAAGGGAGGTTTGCTAGTAAACACTTGCATTCATGTCTACATCTGATAATATTGTCTCATCACTTTCACACCTAGAATTAGAGGATGATGTTGATGACCATTTTGAAAGATCAAATCTGTTTGAAACCATTGGATGCCTTATGGATTATAATCTATCTGTTACTATTTTAGTGGATAGCGGTAGCTGCAATAATTTAATTTCTAAATCTTTTGCTGATGTACTCGATATAGAACAAATCCCTATCAAATAACCATATTCATTAGCATGGCTGTTTAAGGCTCCCACAATAGATGTCACATATAGGGTTTACCCCGCCATATCAATTCAGGATTACTCTGATATAATCCCTCTTGACATAGCACTCATGGATTCTTATGATATAGTACTCGGTCGACCTTGGTTATACGACCGCCACGTTCTGTACGACGGGCGATTTAACACTATGAACTTTCTTTTTCAGCACAAATTTTTCACACTCTGGCCTCAACGCCCGGTATTCCATAATATCATATCCCTACCACCGATCGAGGACATTGAGGGCAATGTCTAATTTAGGTTTGGGGGTGATTTTCATTGCTTGCATCTGACATTTTAATTTAGTACGTATTGACATATTTTGTTAAAAAAAAAAATTTAAAATTAAAAAAAAAAATTGCATCAACTTACGCTGTAGTGGGACAGCTCGGCACGTACGTCTTGGCGTATGTGTGTCTCGTCTGTAGTCCCCTACCAAAACTACAGCGTTCGTATAGAAATCTATAGGAATTTGCATTTGCATATTTTTATTTTCTTTTTCATATTTTACTTTCTTATCGTATTACTTTTGCCTTCCGTTTCGTTATTGTCAAAAAAAAAAAAAGATCTATATATATTTCACCTTTATTTCAGGTTTTGTAATATAATTTTATTGTACTCGAATAGGACTATAAGGCACTTGGTAATCGAGGTATAAAGTCCAAGGATTAGCTAGAAAAAGTATGTCTAATATGGTTCTGACCCTTAGTAACCTTTTAGAGATTGTCAAAACAAACTAGACTTGACTTTTCACTTCACATCTGGCTTACACCTCTAGGGTCTAGATTCAAAACTTTCATATCACCTAATAGTCACTTGGAGTCCTGATGAACCATGCGGATCTGGTTCACTTGGTTTGAAAAAAAATATTATTAAAAAAGTGACCAATGAATTCTAAGGTATAACGGAAAGGGCTACCTATTAGCATGGTCTAGGACCTAATTATGTAAAAGTCTTAACCTGTATGCCCTAATATAAGTGAAGCCTGGTTGATAGGGTTATGAGAATGATCCTATGGATGCAGAGTGAATCAAATATAAAGGCAACATGAGGATGGCTACCTAACTCATGAGAGCGTTGGCAGCGTATCATGGGCATAGAGTGCAGCTGGCATGGTACAAGTTAGGAAGGGATATATAATTAGATCCAGAAAGAAAAAAATGAGACCGAAAAAAAAAAAGAAAAGAAAAAGAAAAAGAAAATAGTATGAAAGCCGTTGTTATAAACAATGTGGGGAAACTGGAATATCACATATAAAGCCCATAGGGTATTAAGGTGAATATCCACAACTCTCACTAGCCTGTCTAGATTAGCTGGTTTTGACTCAGGTTCTAAGGTCGACTTTGACCGTTCTAGGAGACTGTTAGAATGTTATGAATGGAGAGAACCAAACCCCCAGCTGTGTTTAGTCCAGACAGCACCGTGCACTCGAGCATAGTTGACCTTGACCTTTTCTAGCGGGAAACTAATAGTTAAAACCTAAAGTGCGTACTTCGAAAGCCGAAGCTTAGGCTAGATACCTTGTGAGTCTTGTGCCTTAGAAATTCTATTTTTGAGTACTTTTTAATTATTCTACGAAACCGACTTTTCTTATTTCTTATTTTTTGTTTATAAAAAAAAATAAAAAAATAAAAAAAAAAGTTTGAATTTTGTGGGTAGATTCACTGCAAACCCTCACGAGACAAAACTCGTCCACTAGGGTAACCTAGGGGTTTAACGGCTTGTTGCACATGCTAAGTGCAATCGCGATTCCTGCGAAAATGAGTTAGTTATTTTTATTCTTCTATTATTTTCTTTGTTTATTTTGTTTGCTTTCTCGAGGACGAGAAAGATTCAAGTTTGGGGGTGTGTTGAGCGTCCATTTGGTGCAAATTATCCTTTCTTTATCATGCACATAGCGTCACTTTGCTACGTAAAACTTTCATAATACACGTAAACTGCATGAGTTTCTTTGCACCACGATATAGTAGACTCTCATACAAACCCAACGGTATATTGGTTCGCTCTCATACACATCATGCATGATAGTTATACTGCATGATAATCCAAATTATCCTTTTATCGATTAATGCCCCGGAACCTTATGGACGTCATTTTATGTGTATTTTCAGGGAATTGGAGCTTGCTTTCAACGCACATGGCTACAATGGAGCAAAACTTTGTAGATGGTTTTGGCACATGGACGAAGGCTACACACGCGCAAATGAATGGATAATGGAATTGAAGTCTGGATGGCCGTCGTCCTCTTCCTGTCACATTTTCTCTCTCTTCTATTTTCTTTTGTTTTTCACTCTTCCCGATCAAAACCAGATGACACTAAAAACCCCCCATCTTACCCGACCTCGTAGCTATGAAGCATCGCATGCAACTCGCTCTCGAACCCAAGCTTACCCATACTCAATGTTTCGGGTTGGGTTTCGATCGGGTTTTCATGTGTGGCAATCTCCTCCTAAAGTAACACCATCCGACCACCCTTACCCGTCCGATCGCTCATCCCTTCAACACATGCATGCATGCATGTGCTGTTGTAGCTCGTGTGTCCTTAGCGTGGATTTTCTGTATTAACATTAATAAAAATGACTTTGGTTATTGCTTTAATTAGAATATTACTCTGGTATATGATAATTCTCATATAATAAAAGGACCCTAGGGAACACAGTAGGCCACTGAGGCGCATGGAGGATCCATGCTTGGGAGACCCAGTGGACCAGTTCTGTGTAGACCTAGAACTAGTTCACAGCTTAAGTGATGTCGGTCGCTTCACCGAGAATAAGCTGTTGGCAGGTAGAGGATGTGGTGAAGTCTCCACCACGGGAACGTGGGATTCCTATTCACCTGACCAAGCACGATGATTGTGTTAAACAGGAACCAAGACGGTGCACAGTTCAGTGATTCAGACACTGGTGCAGAAGCCATCTTACTACTATAGATAATCTGTCCTTAACCCTGAGGGACCATGTTCACTGGGCCAACCAGTTGTGTAGTGCTTTGATGTGCCAACGTGTGCGGACCTTCCATAGTCCAATACCACGGTACATTGGGTTACCCGGCTAGCGCTTGAGTGACATGTAATCCCTACAGGTTATCCGACGTCCAGTGTTGGATGGGTGTGTTTTGATGAGTCAATCTGTCCACACAGTTAATCCAGGCCTGGTGGTTGTCAGTATGACTGACGACGTTCCGGATGCTAGGCATAGCACCGGAAGGTGTGTAGTGTTATAGATGACAAGTCATCAAACCCTAGTCAGATGATTGATCGGGATCTGACGGTGCTCCCCACCGCCCGAGTCGTATCATGGCACCAGTAATAGGAGGGACTATGGATTATCGGAGTATAGTAGAGAACAGGGTTACGAGGGAGTAACAGAAGTTTAGGATCACTAGAGTTCAACTCGCGTCGCACTCTGGGTGGCTATGCGGGTTAATCGGATTAGGGCTGATTAACGGAACTTTCGGTGTGTCACCGGAACAGTTAATCAGGGATCCGGTTGGAGCTAGAGATCCTGAACCCTGAAGGTTCCACCCTGTCATTGCGTATAGGAATTATTCCTTGACCTAGTTGGATACGTTGGATGCGAAGTAGCGCGATGGAGCGCAAGCCCGGAGCCAAAGAACCTAATTCACATGTGTTACGGGCCGTAGGGGTATTTTGGTAAATACTAAAATATGGCCCAGAACATATTGATTATGGATCTTAAAATGAGTGGACTAATTCCAGGAGCTCATAGGCGCTGACGGAACTCGATTCCGAGTAGCGCACCTCACTCAGTCTCTCTTTCAGTTTTCCGCTTTTCGTGAAGGGCGTTTTCGTCCGGGTTTCACGATAGACACCCGGGAGACCTAAATCCGACCCCCCCTTATCCCTATCCACCTAGGGGCCGGCCCTAGGCTCCTTGGAGCCATGGGAGACCGGCCCTATAAAGGAAATAGGGGGGGAGAGCCGGCCCTAATGGTTCTACTCCCTCCCCTCCAAAAATCCGACCCCTAGTCCTCCTCCTTTGTGGTTTCGGCCAAGGAAAAGAGAGGAAGAAGAAGGGAGAAGGAAGAGGAAGGAAGGAGAAGGAAGAAAGGAGAAAGAGGAGGAGAAAATATCGAGGCTCGCCATTGTCTTCGCAACGAATTCTTCCGTCGGCTCAAAATCCTTGCACTCAGAGACGGGATTTCGAGTATTCTTCAATTCGCAAAGGACAAGGTGCTATCCGACAGTTTCCCTTGCGATTCAAGTGCGGTTCTTCATCGTTCCGTAATCTCCGGATCATAGATCCATAAGGTATGATGAATCTAAACACCTAAGTAGATGCATGCATGTCTTCCGTAGATCGTAGTATGCCTCTAGGGTGTCCGCACATATGCTAAGATCATAGATTTGCATGCAGATTGTTTTGTATCACGAATTGTAATGAAACATACACCGTATGATCTTCGGATCTTTCTTTTTGCTTCCGCTGTGACTCTAATACATGGATCCAATTCCAACAATTGGTATCAGAGCACGCTTTGGTGTATGTTTCATGCATGAATTCGTGAAAACATAATGTGAATATATGATGGCATATGTTTTTGTCGGGGTTCGGCGTAGATCATGCATATGGATTGTACTATGTATCGTCTTTTTACAGGTGCCACACTGAATAGTAATCTGTGATTGCATGCATCCGGGGGTCGGACCCCGGATTTTATTTTGCATTGATTATTATTGTGGATTTGTAAGGCTCTAGATGGGCGAGGGTGGGGGTTGACCATCCTCGGTTCCCTGACCATGTTTCTAGGATTGTCTTCTTTACTTTCTAGCAAAATTGTACACGAACGAGCACTTGCTCGGAGCGTGTTAGTCTTTCGGTCACAGGAAGAAGGAGATGATGCTACATCCACGGTTCGGGCAAGCGGTACCATGGCGTGCAAAGACCCGACGAAAGCGTGCACGTTGGCGATGAAGGGGATCATCGTCAGAGATCGTGCAGAACAGAAGAGCAGGATATCTTGGCTGTGCTATTCAGGTTCAGGGGTCGGACCCTGGACTTGATTCAGTTTGGATGCTTTCTCTGTTGTTTCTCTTTATTCAGTATTTAGAGAACCCCGATGATAATGTGATTATCATTCTTGCTTGTGAGTTAGTCTCTAGATCAGGCTTAGGGTTAGTACTAAAATTATGGATTCATCGGTGTCTCTATATACTTCTAACACGTGCGAATTCAGTGGCTAGCTAAAAGGAAAGACGGTAACCGCCCTCGTGGTAGTTCAGGTAGCCAAGTACTGTGCACCGAGATAGACGCAGTGTTAGATTTATTTAGAGATAATTAACTTATGTCTCCATAAGAAGTATGATAACCCTAGTGGGATGCCCTTTCCCCACGTGGTCCTAGCGACCAAGTTAGGTTAGGATTTCACTGTGTGATACCCGTTTCTAGATGACGTTTGATGGTAGTATGAACTCATCATGATTTGGTTATACCACCATTAGGTTGAGGTCCGGTGGAGGTTGTCGGATGTCCCTATTTGGCCAGCATCGAAACCTGTAAAGATATAAGGTCTACTATGACATCAGGCATAAAATTGTGAACGAGGCATCATCATAGTGGGAGTCCTTTCCACGTTGACCTTAGGCTAGGCTCCAGATCTTAGGATTATGGATAAACTAGTGAAGTATCGGGATCCTTGGAATCTATGTAATGTGATCCTTGCAAGAAAGACAAAAGCTAAGTATTCAAGGTAGGGACTATGATATTTTCTGAGGATATTAATGCTTTGCGGGAGGGTTTGTAATCCTAGTGGGAGCACGGTAGACCAGGGTCTATGTCTAGGAGGTCGTGACCTATCTAGATATGCATAAAACCTCATAAAGAAGGGATGTGTAAGAGGTTCCCTCCAAAGGGGAGCTCTTGGGCTCCACAATCAACCGGCTAAGGGTCTGGGTGGGAGGTACGCAGTTCGATATTCCCACCGGGTGAGAACTGTGTTTCCTTCCATGCTGGTTCGCCTAGTGGTTTCCTTCGGGACATGGAGGATGCCGGTGGCAGTGGGTGACGGTTTTATCCTGTACCGCGGGAGCCTATGAACCCCCCTGCCAACACTACCTAGATTTATGGGAAGCATCCGAAAGCTTGTGTGAAGCCGCTGTTGCTGCGCACGCGGGTCACATAAAGCTGGCCAAAAGGAGACTGGGAGGTCTTTCAGTTTACCATGGGTAATTCTGATAAAGACTGGGTCGTAAAAACCCCGTTGGCAGAAGCGGTTGCATGCTCTCACCGAGATGCTGTCTCCAATTCAGGGTCGATAGTCTCAGTGCTCCAGCCCAAGGAATTTAGATTCCTGGATGTCTCCACTTGAGGTGGTGAAGACATAGCGGCTGGAGTAGACATTATCTATTTCTAAATTCCACGAAATAGATTGTAGTAGACCCTAACTATTACTTTAAACCATTGTTTACAGAAATCATGACCAAGCTCGACCCCCTTGCCTCCATACTTAATGATAACAAACTTACGGGGCCAAACTACGAGGACTGGAAGCGTAACCTAATGCTCGTCCTAAGGGTTGGCAAACACACAATTGCCCTAAGTACCCCTTAACCGGCCATGCCGGGACCAAGTGCAACTGAGGCCCAGTTAAAGGAATGGAAAGACTGGCTAGATACTGATGAGATGTGCAAGTGCTATATTGTGGCATCCTTGCAGACCGTCCTTCAGAAGCAAATCGAAGACATGGCCTTTGCTTCAGACATGATGCTCTACCTGAAGGAAATGTTCGAGGGTCGTAGTCGGGTAACTCGTTACCTGACCATCAAGAAATTAGTGTCCACAAAGATAGCAGAGGGGACTTTAGTTCGGGATCATATACTGAAATTGTTTGGCTATGTGAACGAGCTTGGTTCCTTCGATGTCATCTTGGATGCAGAGATCCAGACCGACATTTTTCTCGCGTCTCTGTCAGGAGCGTTTGAGGGCTTCGTTACCAACTTCAACCTTAACCGGTTAGAGATGTCTAACGCAGAGCTTCTAGCGGCGCTCCAGGCGGCAGAGGACGGGATGAAGGAAGGAGCCCAATCCCTGAATGTAGAGCGAAATTCTTCTCTGAAAGCCAAAGGTAAGTTTCAGAAAAGAAAGTCTAAGAAGCTCGTGAAGATGGGCCAGGTGCAGTTGTAGGTTCCCAAGCAGAATGGTCCGACGAAGCCTAAAGGAAAATATTTCCGATGCGGCAAGAAGGGGCACAGGAAGGGCGACTGCCGCGTGGCTCCCAAGAAGGCTGAGACAGGTATATCTCAAATCCATATAGTGGAATCCCTTGTAGCATCCAGTTGTTCTCCAGTTTCATGGATTGTGGATTCTGGTTCCACTAACCATGCTTGCAATAATTTGCAGGGGTTCAAGAAGACAAGAAAATTGGGTGATGGGGAGATAATCCTAAGCATGGGAACTGAGGCCGTGGCAGAGGCTGAAGCAGTTGGAGATGTCATCTTGCAATTCCTTGATGGAAGAAGTTTATTACTTAGAGACATACTTTATATACCGTCCTTGAGACGTAATTTAATTTCTGTTTCCTTATTGAATAATGAAGATTTTTTAGTTTTATTTGATGTTTCTGGTGTGTCAATTAAATTGAATGGTTCCTTTGTTTGTAAGGGAAAGATACAGAATGATCTCTATGTAATTAACTCCAATCATAAGCAGGATAACATAACCGAAGCTTGTATGATTAATTCATCTAAAAGGAAAAATCCCTCAGATAATCCAACACTCCTTTGGCATCTAAGGCTTGGACACATAGCCTCAGACAGGATTCACAGGTTGGTTAAGGTAGGACTCTTAAGTCCAGATGTTTCAGAAAGCCTACCGACGTGTGAGTCTTGCTTGGAAGGCAAGATGACTAAAAGGTCTTTTCGAGCCAAAGGTAGCAGATCTAAGGAGGTATTGGAGTTGGTACACACTGATGTATGTGGGCCCATAAGTTTTCGTGCCATAGGAGGCTTCGAGTATTTCATCACCTTCACGGATGATCACTCGAGGTTTGGATACATATACCTAATGCGACGGAAGTCTAAATCCTTTGATAAGTTCAAGGAGTTCAGAGCTGAAGCAGAAAAGCAGACGGGTAAAAGTATCAAGTCTCTTCGATCGGATCGAGGAGGCAAATACCTATTGGATGAATTTATAGGGTACCTGTGTGAGCATGGGATCGTATCCTAGTTGACTGCACCAGGGACACCACAACAAAACGGTGTATCTTAGAGGAGAAACTGAACTTTGTTAGACATGGTTCGGACTATGATGAGTTATGCAACATTGCCACCTAGTTTTTGGGGATATGCCCTAGAGACGGCAGCATATACTTTGAACTTTGTTCCATCAAAGTCAGTACCCCTAACTCCTTGGGAGCTGTGGTTAAAGCGAAAGCCAAGCCTACAACACTTTAGGATTCGGGGTTGTCCAGCACATGTGCGGAAGGACAAGCGAGATAAGATGGAGTCAAAAACTAAGGTATGTCTGTTCGTTGGGTATCCAAAAGGGACAAAGGGTGGTCTATTTTATGATCCTGTGGATAGAAAGGTTATCGTCTCGACGAACACCGTATTCCTGGAGCAGGATTATTTAATAGACCATAAGCCCACCAGTAAAGTAGTTCTTGAAGAATTGCTTGGTACTGATGGGAGTACGCAGACAGAAAACGTAGTGGGAGCCGATACCACTAAGATTAACGGTACTGTAGAATCGACTCCTATGGAACCACCGCAGGTTCGTCGCAGTGGGAGGACCACAAGTGCTCCTGATAGATACATTGGAGAAGCCTTTATGATTGATCCAGAGTTTCAGGAGAATGATCCTCTGAACTATAACGAAGCGATGGTATTCACTGACCATGCAGCATGGCAGGAAGCCATAGAGGCAGAACTGATATCGATGTCCCAAAATTTGGTCTGGACACTTGTAACACCACCTCACAACATTAAACCTGTTGGGTGTAAGTGGGTATACAAAAGGAAAAGAGGTCCGGATGGTACCGTTGAGACTTACAAAGCTAGACTAGTCGCTAAGGGTTATACCCAGCGAGAAGGGATCGACTATGACGAAACCTTTTCGCCAGTGGCTATGCTTAAGTCTATCCGGATCCTCTTGTCCATTGCAGCCCATTATGATTGGGAGATCTGGCAAATGGACATCAAGACCGCATTCCTCAACGGGGATTTGGAAGAAGACATCTACATGTCTCAGCCTCCAGGCTTTGTCGCAAAAGGTCAGGAAGGTCTGGTGTGCAAGTTGCAAAGGTCCATTTATAGACTGAAGCAAGCATCAAGAAGTTGGAACATGCATTTTGATCAGGCTATCCAGTCTTATGGATTTGAACAAAACGTGGATGAACCATGTGTTTATAAAAGGAGCGATAAGACTGTAGTAGTTTTTCTAGTGCTTTACGTAGACGATATCCTGCTCATCGGAAACGATGTTGGAACGTTGTCTACAGTGAAGGTGTGGTTATCCTCTCAATTTGACATGAAAGACCTAGGTGAAGTGAGTTACGTTCTGGGGATCAAGGTAACTCGAGATCGCCAAAACAAGATTCTCTCACTGTCACAGTCAGCCTACATAGATACTATCTTGGTCAGATTCAGTATGCACAACTCCAAGAAGGGACTGGTTCCATTCAGACATGGAATGAAATTATCCAAGGATTAGGGTCTTAAGACTCCTGAGGAGAGGGCAGAGATGCAGAAGATACATTATGCTTCGGCTGTAGGGAGTCTGATGTATGCCATGCAGTGCACGAGACCAGATATATGCTATGCAGTAGGCATGATGGGCAAGTATCAGTCAAATCCGGGTCCAGGGCACTGGACTGCTGTGAAAAGTATACTCAAGTATCTCCGTAGGACGAGAGATTATGAGTTAGTTTACTCTTCATAGGAACTGATGCTGATTGGATATATGAATTCTGACTTTGCGTCAGATCCGGAATCTAGGAGATCGACGTCACGGTTTATGTTTTTATTAAGAGGAGGAGCTGTCAGTTGGAGGAGCGTGAAGCAGGGATGCATCACGGATTCGACGACAGAGGCTGAGTACGTTGCGGCGTGCGAAGCAGCTAAGGAGGCGGTGTAGCTCAAGAAGTTCGTCACGGACTTAGGATACGTACTGGGAGCTCAAGATCCTATTGTCCTTTACTGCGACAAGAGTGGAGCGGTAGCACAATCCAAGGAGCCAAGATATCACCAGAAGAGCAAGCATATCGAGCAAAAATACTACATTATCCGGGACTTGCAGAAGCGAGTGGAGGTTGCAGTGACTCAGGTGGCGTCTGCAGATAACATGGCGGACCCTTTCACAAATGCGTTACCGACCAAGGCTTTTGAGAAGCACGTGGATGCCATGGGAGTTAAGACTGTTGTTCCCCGCTAGGCCAAGTGGGAGATTGTTATAGCTCGTGTGTCCTTAGCGTGGATTTTCTGTATTAACATTAATAAATGATTACTATTATTAAAATAAATATAGAAACATTACATTGATTATCATAATAACAATTGAGATGATACTATTGATTATTTATTATTTCAATGTTAAAATCAATAAATATTTCTTTGATTATTAAATAAAATATTAAGCTAATTAATAAAATATTTTATTATTCATATATTCAAATAATTAAATATTTATTAAAATAATATGTAAATAATTATGAAATTATTGTTTTATTTTATTACTTAAATAAATAATTAAATTTTTTAGTTATTTTGATTAATATTTCATAATTTAATAATTTTTTTTATTTAATTATATAATATTTTATTTAAATTATTATTTATTTAACTATAAAATTATTTAAGAATAAAAATATTTATTTTTTTATGTAAATAATCTATTTGATATATTTCTTCACTCATTAAGTTTTTAAATATTTCAATAATTGACTAATTATTTAATTATTGAAAAAAATTATTGTTTAAATACTTTTTTATTAAATTATACAAATCTTTAAATTCTAATATTTTAGTTATTTAAATAAATATTGAATTTATTTAATTAAAATATTTTAAAATGATATAATTGAATTAGTTTTTTTTTAAAATATTAATAACACAAAGAAATAATGAAATTATTTAAATATTTTATATAATAATAAAATAATTATTTGAATCATTATTCCATAAATTATAATTAATTAAATATTTTCATTATTTACTTATTAAATAATACAATAATGAAATAATTTAATAGTCATTATTGAATTATTCAATAAGTAAATAATAAAAATATTGGATTAATTATAATTTATGGAATAATGATTCAAATATTTATTTCATTATTTTATAAAATATTTGAATAATTTAATTATTTATTTATGTTATTATTATATTCTAATAATATAATTCCATAATATTATTATATAATATTTTTACAAAATAAATTTAAATATTTTATTTTTTAAATATTTAAGTAATAATTTAAGGAATAAATTATATTAATTAATAATTTTTCGAAATACTAAAATAATTAGATAATTATATAAAGAATTCTTTAAGTAATAATTAGAATGGATCAAATTAATGAATTAGAAATTAGAATGGATCATACGAATGAATCACAAAATTATAATTATTCGCACAAATGGATCATACGAATGATCCATTCTAATTCATTCTAAATATAATTTAGAATGATTTATTATAATTTATAATTTATAATTTATAATTTATTCTAATTCATAATAATTCATTCGTATGATCCATTCGTATGATTCATTCTAATTCATTCGTATGATCATTCGTGCGAATACATTATAAATTAGAATGGTCGTCGAATGGATTAGAATGGATCGTACGAATGAATTAGAATGGATACATTAATGAATTGGAATGGATTAGAATGGATCATATGAATGAATTAGAATGGATACATTCGTGCGAATGAATTAGAATGGATCATACGAATGAATAAGAATGTATCAATGAATTAGAGTAGATCATACGAATGGATTAAAATGGATCGTACGAATGAATTAGAATGGATCGTATGAATGAATTAGAATGGATACATTCATGCGAATGAATTAGAATGGATCGTACGAATGAATTAGAATGGATCGTACTAATGTATCTATTCTAATGAATTAAAATGGATCGTATGAATGAATTAGAATGGCTACATTCGCACGAATGCACCCATTCTAATTCATTCGCACGAATGTATCCATTCTAATTCATTCGCACGAATGTATCCATTCTAATTTAATTGTACAATCCATTCTAATTCATTCGCATGAATGTATCCATTTTAATTCATTCATATGATCCATTCTAATTCATTCGCACGAATGTATCATTTCTAATTCATTCCTACGATCGATTCTAATTCATTCGTATGATCCATTCTAATTCAGTTGTAGGATCCATTCTAATTCATTCACACGAATGTATCCATTTTAATTCATTCGTGTGATCCATTCTAATTCATTCGTATGATCCATTCTAATTCATTCATGCGATCCATTCAAATTCATTTGCACGAATGTATCCATTCTAATTCATTCGTACGATTCATTCTAATTCATTTGCATGAATGTATCCATTGTAATTAATTCGTACGATCCATTCTAATTCTTTCTTATGATCCATTCTAATTCATTCGTGTGATCTATTCTAATTCATTCGTACGAATGTATCTATTAGAATTCATTCGTACGATCAACTCTAATTCATTCGTACGAATGAATTAGAATGGATCATACGAATAAATTAGAACATATGAATAAATTAGAATGGATCGTATGAATGAATTAGAATGGATCGTGCGAATGAATTAGAATGGGTCGTACAAATGAGATAGAATGGATATATTTGTGCGAATGAGTTAGAATGGATTGTATGATCCATTCTAATATATTCGTACGATCTATTCAAATTCATTTGTACGATCCATTCTAATTCATTCGTATAATCCATTCTAATTCATTCGCGCGAATGTATCCATTCTAATTCATTCGTATGATCCATTCTAATTCATTCATACTAGCCATTTTAATTCATTCGTACGATCCATTCTAAATCATTCGCACGAATGTATCTATTCTAATACATTCGTACGATCCTCTCAAATTTAATCGCATTAATGTATCCATTCTAATTCATTCGTACGATCCATTCTAATTCATTCGTACGAATATATCCATTCTAATTCATTCATATGGTCTAATCTAATTCATTCGTATGATCCATTCTAATTCATTTGTATGATCCATCCAAATTCATTTGTACAATCCATTCAAATTTATTCATATGATCCATTCTAATTCATTCGCACGAATGTATCCATTCTAATTCAGTCGTATGATCCATTCTAATTCATTCATTCGATGTATTCTAATTCATTCGGACGAATGTATCCAATCTAATTCATTCGCATGAATGTATCGATTCAAATTCATTCGTATGATCCATTCTAATTCATTCGTACGATCCATTCTAATTCATTCGTACGATGCATTATAATTCATTCGCACGAATGTATCCATTATAATTCATTCGTATGATCCATTCTTATTTATTCGCACGATCCATTCTAATTCATTCATACGATCCATTCTAATACGTACGCACAAATGTATTCATTCTAATACATTGGTACGATCCATTCTAATTTATTCGTATGATCTATTTTAATTCATTCGTACAATCCATTCTAATTGATTCGTACGTTTCATTCTAATTCATTCGTACGATCCATTCTAATTCATTCGCACGAATGCATCCATTGTAGTTCATTCGTACGATCTATTCTAATTCATTCATATGAATGTATCCATTCTAATTCATTCGTACGATCCATTCTAATTCATTCGTACGATCTATTCTAATTCATTTTCACGAATGAATCCATTCTAAATCATTCGCATGAATGTATCCATTCTAATTCACTTGTACGATCCATTATAATTCATTCGTACGATCCATTCAAATTCATTAACACGAATGTAGCCATTCTAATTCATTCGTATGATCCATTCTAATTCATTTGTACGATCCATTCTAATTTATTCGTACGATCCATTGTAATTCATTCGTACGTTCTAACTCATTCGTACGAATGAATTAGAATGGATACATTCGTGCGAATGAATTAGAATGGATTGTACGAATGGATCGTATGAATGAATTAGAATGGATACATTCGTGCGAATGAATTAGAATGGATCGTACGAATGAATTAGAATGGATACATTTAAACGAATGAATTAGAATGGATACCTTCATACGAATGAATTAGAATAGATATATTCGTGCGAATGAATTAGAATGGATCGTACGAATGAATTAGAATCGACCGTACAAATGAATTAGAATGGATACATTCATGCGAATGAATTAGAATGGATCATACGAATGAATTAAAATGGATACATTCGTGCGAATGAATTAGAATGGATCGTATGAATGAATTAGAATGGTTATATTCGTTCGTGTGAATGAATTTGAATGGATCGTACGATTGAATTAGAATGGATACATTCGTGCGAATGAATTAGAATAGATACATTCGTGAGAATGAATTAGAATGGATCGTACGAACGAATGTAGCCATTCTAATTCAATCATATGATCCATTCTAATTCATTCGTACGATCCATTCTAATTCATTCGCACGATCCATTCTAATTCATTCATACGATCCATTCTAATTCATTCGTACGATCCATTTTAATTCATTCGCACGAATATATCCATTCTATTTCATTCATACGATCCATTCTAATTCATTCGTATGATCCATTCTAATTCATTCGTACGATCCATTCTAATTCATTGATACATTCTTATTCATTCGTACGATCCATTCTAATTCATTCGCATGAATGTATCCATTCTAATTCATTCGTATGATCCATTCTAATATATTTAAAGACCATTCTAATTCATTCACACGATTGTATCCATTCTAATTCATTCATACAATCCATTCTAATTCGTACGATCCATTCTAATTCATTCATACGATCCATTCAAATTCATTCGTCCGATCCATTCTAATTCATTCGTACGATCCATTCTAATTCGTGCGTATGATCCATTTCCATTCTAATTAATTCGTACGATCCATTCTGATTCATTCGTACGATCCAATCAAATTCATTCGCACGAATCCATTCTAATTCATACGAACGATCCATTGTAATTCATTCGCACGGTCCATTCTAATTCATTCGTACGATCCATTCTAATTCAATCGCACGAATGTATCTATTCTAATTCATTCGTACGATCCATTCTAATTCGTATGATCTATTCTAATTCATTCGTTCGATCCATTTTAATTCATTCATACGATCCATTCTAATTCATTCATACGATCCATTCTAATTCATTCGCACAAATGTGTCCATTCTAATTATTTCATACGAGCCAATCTAATTCATTCATACGATCCATTCTAATTCATTCGTACGAATGTATCCATTCTAATTCATTCACACGAACGTATCCATTCTAATTCTTAAGATCCATTCTAATTCATTAGTACGATCCATTCTAATTGAATCGTTCGATCCATTCAAATTCATAAGTCCGATCCATTGTAATTCATTCGTACGATCCATTCAAATTCATTCGCATGATCCATTCTTATTCATTTGTACGATACATTCTAATGGATTAGAATGGATCATACGAATGAATTAGAATGGATCGTATGATTGAATTAGAATGGATACATTCGTACGAATGACTTGGAATGGATCGTACGAATGAATTAGAATAGATCATACGAATGAATTAGAATGGATCGTACGAATAAATTAGAATGGATCGTACGAATAAATTAGAATGGATCGTACGAATGAATTAGAATGGATAGATTCGTACGAATGAATTAGAATGGATCGTACGATCCATTCTAATTCAATAGAATGGACACATTCGTACGATCCATTCTAATTCATTCATACGATCCATTCTAATTCATTCGCACGATCCATTCTAATTCATTCGCACGAACGAATGTAGCACGATCCATTCAAATTCATTCGTACGATCCATTCTAATTCATTCGCACGATCCATTCTAATTCATTCGTGCGATCCATTCTAATTCATTCCTACGATCCACTAATTCATTTGTACGAATGTATCCATTCTAATTCATTCGTATGATCCGTTCTAATTAATTCATACAATCCATTCTAATTCATTCGTACGATCCATTCTAATTCATTCGCACGAATGTATCCAATCTATGAATTATAATGGATCGTACGAATGAATTAGAATGGATTGTACAAATGAATTAGAATGGATCGTACAAATGAATTAGAATGGATACATTTGAACGAATGAATTAGAATGGATCGTACAAATGAACTAGAATGGATCGTACGAATGAATTAGAATGGATCGTATGAATGAATAAGAATGGTTCGTACAAATGAATTAGAATGGATCGTACGAATGAATTAGAATGGATACATTCGTGTGGATGAATTAGAATGGATCATACAAATGAATTAGATTGGATCGTGCGAATGAATTAGAATGGATCGTACGAATGAATTAGAATGGAGACATTCGTGCGAATGAATTAGAATGGATTGTACGAATGAATTAGAATGGATCGTACGAATAAATTAGAATGGATCGTGCGAATGAATTAGAATGGATCGTATGAATGAATTAGAATTGATCGTGCGAATGAATTAGAATGGATCGTACGAATGAATTAGAATGGATACATTCGTGCGAATGAATTAGAATGGATCGTACGAATGAATTAGAATGGATCGTACGAATGAATTAGAATGATTCGTGCGAATGAATTAGAATAGATTGTACGAATGAATTAGAATGGATCATACGAATGAGTTAGAATGGACCGTACGAATGAATTAGAATGGATCGTACAAATGAATTAGAATGGATCGTGCCAATGAATTAGAATGGATCATATGAATGAATTAGAATGGATACAATTATGCGAATGAATTAGAATGGATCGCACGAATGAATTAGAATGGATCATACGAATGAACTACAATGGATCGTATGAATGAATTAGAATGGATAGTGTGAATGAATTAGAACGGATCGTACGAATGAATTAGAATGGATACATTCGTGTGAATGTATTAGAATGGATCGTACAAATGAATTAGAATGGATCGTACGAATGAATTAGAATGGATCATGCGAATGAATTAGAATAGATTGTACGAATGAATTAGAATGGATACATTCATGTGAATGAATAAGAATGGACCGTATGAATGAATTTGAATGGATCGTACGAATGAATTTGAATGGATCGTGCGAATGAATTAGAATGGATCGTGCGAATAAATTAGAATGGTCGTCGAATGGATTAGAATGGATCATACGAATGAATTAGAATGGATACATTCGTGCGAATGAATTAGAATGGATGCATTCGTGCGTATGAATTGGAATGGATTAGAATGGATCGTACGAATGAATTAGAATGGATACATTCGTGCGAATGAATTAGAATGGATCGTACGAATGAATAAGAATGTATCAATGAATTAGAATAGATCATACGAATGGATTAAAATGGATCGTACGAATTAATTAGAATGGATCGTACGAATGAATTAGAATAGACACATTCATGCGAATGAATTAGAATGGAACATACGAATGAATTAGATTGGATCCTACTAATGTATCCATTCTAATGAATTAAAATGGATCGTATGAATGAATTAGAATGGCTACATTCGCACGAATGTATCCATTCTAATTCATTCGCACGAATGTATCCATTCTAATTTAATTGTACGATCCATTCTAATTCATTCGCACGAATGTATCCATTTTAATTCATTCGTATGATCCATTCTAATTCATTCGCACGAATGTATCAATTCTAATTCGTTCGTACGATCGATTCTAATTCGTTCGTACGATCGATTCTAATTCATTCGTACGATCCATTCTAATTCATTCGTACGATCTATTTTAATTCATTCGCACGAATGTATCCATTTTAATTCATTCGTGTGATCCATTCTAATTCATTCGTACGATCCATTCTAATTCATTCGTGCGATCTATTCAAATTCATTTGTTCGAATGTATCCATTCTAATTCATTCGTACGATCCATTCTAATTCATTTTCATGAATCTATCCATTCTAATTAATTCGTACGATCCATTGTAATCCTTTCTCATGATCCATTCTAATTCATTCGTGTGATCCATTCTAATTCATTCGTGCAAATGTATCCATAAGAATTCATTCATACGATCCACTCTAGTTCATTCGTATGAATGAATTAGAATGGATCGTACGAATGAATTAGAACATACGAATAAATTAGAATGGATCGTACGAATGTATTAGAATGGATCGTATGAATGAATTAGAATGGATCGTGTGGGTGCAAATTTTGGCAAGACGTCTGCAAACAAAGGGACCCACCGGCCCTGCCTAGTGGGCCCCCGAAGACTACAGCGGGACCCATTGGCCCTGCCTGGTGGGCCCCCGAAGACTACAACGGGACCCACCGACCCTGCCTGGTGGGCCCCCGAAGACTACAGCGGGACCCATCGGCCCTGCCTGGTGGGCCCAAGAGCCTGTGGAATCCCCTCAGGAGACGATAGCGGGACCCACCAGCTTTACCTGGAGGATCCCCAGATACGACAGCAGAAACCGCCATTTACCCCGGAATTCCTCTCCAGGGATTCTATAAATAGCAGAGCCTTCGAATGTAAAGGGATCCCAAAAATTCTGATTTCCACTTCTGAGATCTGATTTTCAGAACCAGAGCTCTGGAATTTCTGAGTTCTCTCTCTCTTCCACACCTCTTTGATCTTCTCCTCTCCATTGAAGAGATCGGTTTCAGTGATACTCGGCCTGTCGAGATCACTTCGATACAAGTGTTAGTAAATTCGGGTTGCTCCCTATAGCACGGAGACGTAGGCTTCAGCTGAACTCCGAGATCACATCTCTCGTGTCAAACTTTCTCTGCTTGCGTATTGAGAGTTCCAACTTCCATCGACAGATCAAACAATGATCTTTGATTCAAAACTTCAATTGACTGGTGAGGAGAAGTCTTCGGGTCGGCACAAAGATTTTCCCCCACAGTTTGGCACCGTCTGTGGGATCCGAACAAAAAGTCAAGCTCTCTCCACTACTATTAGATCGGTTGAGCAT
Organism: Chamaelirium japonicum; assembly: GCA_947650365.1. Classification (NCBI taxonomy): domain Eukaryota; kingdom Viridiplantae; phylum Streptophyta; class Magnoliopsida; order Liliales; family Melanthiaceae; genus Chamaelirium; species Chamaelirium japonicum. Next base: position 71,604,760 of record OX393556.1, on the reverse strand, counting down.
ACAACCAATCTTGATAGCCAAACTTCCTCGCCTCCTCGGTTGATCAGACAACTGATCGGACGTCGGCACTCTTGTTGCATCCTTCGCTCTCTAAATGGCGAGAATGAAGCACCAGGGTCAACCAGAAGGAAGTAACACTCAACAACAAGCTCGTCCTGAGACTCGTTCAATGAGTCAAAGGCTCAACTTCGGACAGCCCCTTGCTGTCCCCGAGATGGGGGTTCGCTCAGGGACTGGGAGATCTGTCGATCGACCGATCGCCCATCCCGCACGACAGTCGATTGGGCAAACTGCCCCCGATCCTGCTGAAGACCCTCCATCGACCTATCAAATCTCTGCGGTCGACTTTCAACTGCTCCAATTGTCAAAGCAAAACGCTACCCTCACCGCTGAGAGGGATGCTCTTAAGAAAGCAGCTTCCGAGGTTGGGATCGCTCTTCCTATCCCTTCTACAAGTGAGAGGGTCAATCTTCCGCGATATTCAATCCACTCCGAGCAACGGAGATCAATGGGCACTGCTGCCCTCGAGAGGATTCGTCGCGACCCGACTCCCTCTGCTGCCCCATGGAAGCAGAGTGTTTGGGATCGCCTCGACGACGAGTCCTCCCAATCATCTTCTGGTCACAACTGCGATAGGAAGGTTCCTTCAAAACCCGATATACTAAGGAAGCACCAGACGAAAGGTGCTCCTTCAAAGAGTAGAATCTCTCCATCTATTCCATTTCAGCGTGGACTCGGATCGGACCTTCGCCACTGACTCCAATCTGCTGATATTCAGAGGCCTGAACAAGACCTCTCGATTTTGCCTCTCGATCTATATCCAATTCGAGGGCATGGTCGTAGAGATGGGTACTCCTCTGCCGGGCCTCTCCATCGGAGTTTGTTCGAGTCAACATTTCCAAGGGGATGGAGAACTCCCACCCTCCCCAAATTCAATTGCATCAGAGGAGATCCAACTCTCCATATACTTGCCTTCAAGCAAGCCCTGACACCACTCAGACCTTCAAGGAGTTCATACTCCACATCGAGACCCCCTGGTCTTAAAACTCCTCATCGACGGCAGCACCGTCAATCGAATATTCATCGACACCGGGAGCTCCATCGATATTATGTTCTCAGATTGCTTCAAGCGTCTGGGACATAAATACTCAAGCCTCGACGTCGTCCCGACTGTGATCACTGGCTTCAACGGCGAACAAAGCATTACGGTGGGCGAATCGAGATTCACTCTCGACCTCAGCCGAGAGACTCGAGTCTCGGTGAGGTTTGCAATTGTCGAAGGAGTATCCAGCTACAACGCCATTCTCGGGCGACCATTCCTCCACCAGATCAATGCCATCTCTTCTTCTTACCACCAACTCCTCAAGTTTGCAACAGGAGAAGGCATTGTCTGCATTCGAGGCGATCAGCAAGCTGGGAGGTCTTGTGAGGCTGCTGCGGCTAAAACAGATCGAATGATCAATATTGCTCCTCCAAAGCGGCCGCGAGATGAAGCTGGTCCCTCTTCTAAATAGCAATTAAAGGAGATTCCACTGACCAAGCCTCCACCAATCGAATGGGAAGCCTCACCTTCAATTGAAGAAATCATCCCTATCAATATCGGCAGTGGAAATCTCTCTCGACAAACATTCATTGGTACCGGTCTTAGCGACACAGAAGCACAAGACATGGCATCCTTCCTTCAATCCAATATCGACGTCTTCGCCTGGTGTTTTGAAGACATGCCAGGGATCAATCCGGACGACGCTTGTCACCGGCTTGCGATCAAGGAAAAAGTGAAACCCGTCAAGCAAAAGCCACGCACCATCCGACCAGAGCTACAAGTTGCTGTTCAAGATGAGATCAGTAAGTTACTCATAGCAGGCTTTATTCGTGAAGTAGAGTATCCTACTTGGATCTCCAACATAGTTGCTGTTCCAAAGAAGAATGAAAAGGTCAGAGTGTGCATCGATTTTACCAATCTCAACAAGGCTTGTCCCAAAGATCCATTCCCCATGCCAAGGATAGATAGACTCGTCGATGCCACTGCTGGCCACGAGCTATTATCTTTTATGGATGGATACTCTGGGTATAATCAAATTCCTCTTCACGCTGATGATCAAGAGAAGACATACTTTGTGACTAGCCAGGGTCTTTACTGCTATAATGTAATACCATTCGGCCTCAAAAATGCTGGTTCCACTTATCAAAGGTTAGTTACAAAGATGTTCGAAGGTCAGATCGGTCGCAACATCGAAGTCTACGTCGATGATCTCCTCACAAAGATCTCCATTAGAGGAAAGCATCTATCCGATCTGGCGGAAATATTCCAAGTCCTTCGAAAGTATCGCATGAAGCTCAATCCGGCCAAGTGTGCTTTCGGAGTTCAATCGGACAAATTCCTGGGTCATCTTGTGACCAGGAGGGGCATTGAAGCCAATCCTGACCAAATTCGAGCCATCCGAAGTGCAACGTCTCACTGGAAGACTTGCTGCCCTCAATCGGTTCATCTCAAAGTCTTCCGACAAGTGTAAGCCTCTTTTCGACAAGCTGCGAAAGGCAGATACATCGGGATGGAGTCCAATTTGTGAAGAAGCTTTCCAAGACATCAAGAAATATCTGGTGCAAGCTCCTATCCTGACTGCTCCACTTCTAAAAGAAGACTTGTGGCTCTATCTCGCCGTGACCGATCAGGCAATCAGTGTGGTCCTAGTCAGTAGAAGAGAAGGCATCGAACATCCAGTTTATTACATCAGTCACACTCTTCTTCCGGCTGAGACTCGTTACTCCAAAACTGAGAAGGTCATTCTGGCCTTGCTCACTGCATCGCGTCGCCTCCAACCTTACTTTGTCTCTCATCAGATCACTGTCATTTCAGAACACCCACTCAAAGATATCATTGACAAAGCTGGTCGAGCTGGTCGAATGACCAAATGGGTGATCGAAATGAGCGCTCTGGGAATTCAATTCGAATCTCGTACTTCCATCAAAGGTCAGGCCATTGCTGATTTTCTAGCCGACTTTCCGGTTGAAGACCCCATCACTTGGGAAGAAGATGTCGAAATGCGCTTAGAAGATGAAGTCAATCCTCCGATCAATCTTACAACAAAAATCGATCCAAGCCTCGAAGTTATTGCCACAACTCCTCCGTGGAAGCTTTATACTGATGGAGCTTCAAGTGCGATCGGTTTGGGAACTGGGATAGTCTTGGTATCCCCCGAACTTGATCATCTCCAGAAGGCCACTCTCCTCGGGTTCAATGCCACCAACAACGAAGCCGAATACGAAGCACTCATTTTCGGATTTGAAATGGCTGAATCCCTGGGGGTAGATCAAATCATCGTCTACAGCGATTCTCAGCTGATCATAAGGCAAATCAATGGAGAGTACACATCTCGCGAAGAGAGAATGCAACTCTACTTGGCCTTAGTACGACGTCTTCAACAACGTTTTACTAATACTGAATTCGTTCAAATCCCGAGAGCAGAAAACCGAGAAGCAGATGCCTTAGCCAATGCTGCCTCGGTTCTTGGAGACTCACTCGGAGGAAGGCAAATACAAATCGATTATCAAGAAGTGCCCAAGACCACCCCCGAACAACAGATCCTTGCTACTACAGAGGAATCTGGGGGTAGAGATCAACTGGTATTGAACACTACCACTACAAGCGAGCTTGGGGACTGGAGACGGTCAATTTTTGACTTCTTCAAACATGGCAAAATGCCAGAAGATCCAAATCAAGCCTAAAAACTTCAAAGAAAGCTTCCGTGCTATATTATTCAAGGAGAAGATCTATACTTCAAATCTCACAACGGGATGTTGCTCAAATGCATTGGCCCTGAACAAGCAAAGGCAATCCTGATTGATATCCACTCGGGGGCCTGCGGGAATCATTCGGGAGGAAGATCACTTGAAGCCAAGACAAAATTGCAAGGATACTATTGACCTACAATGGCAAAGGACGCTCGCCAAGTAGTTCAAAGGTGTGAGCTGTGCCAACGACACGCTCGTGCTATCCATCTTCCTGCAGATGAGCTTCACCAACTATCAAGTCCATGGCCTTTCCATCAGTGGGGGTTGGACTTCTTGGGTCCCTTCCCATCGACTCCAAGCAAGAAGAAGTATCTACTGCTGGCCACGGATTACTTCACCAAATGGGTTGAAGCTGTGCCCCTCTTCCGAGAGACCGACGATGAAGTGATCAAATTCATTCGGCACAACATCTTCTCAAGGTTTGGTACACCTCAAGTTCTTGTTGCCGACAATGGAGCTCAATTTGACTCCGACAAATTCTGAGAGTTCTGCCTGAGCAACGGGATCAAACTCTTCTATTCAACTCCAAGATATCCTCAGTGCAATGGTCAAGCTGAAGCCTCCAATAGAGCTATTCTTGGTATACTCAAGAAAAAGCTCAACGACAAGAAAGGATTGTGGGAACAAGTCCTACCTGAAGTTCTTTGGAGATATCGCACAACTCCGAGAAGATCCACAGGGTTCTCACCTTTCCGTCTGACATATGGATCGGAAGCAGTACTCCCGACAGAGAATATATCAAATACTCTGAAGACCAGGGCAGTGGAAGAAGGGATCAATGAAGAGCTTCGCATCGATGATCTGGATTTCTCTGAAGAATTAAGAGATCAAGCATCCCTTCGTGTGGCCAAGTACCAATAAAAGATCAAGCAAGCCTACGATCTAAAAGTCTACAAACGGCAATTCCCAATCGGTAGTCTGGTCCTTAGAGCAGTCTTCTACAACACAAAGGAACACAGCAGTGGGAAACTCGCTCCCAACTGGGAAGGTCCATATATCGTCGAATCAGTAGGAGGCAAAGGCTCTTATCGACTGATCTCACCAGAAGGAGAGAGATTGCCACGAGCTTGGAATTCTAGACACCTCAAATTGTTCTATCCATGATGTAAATTCCATGATGAATAAAGATCTCTTTCAACTGTTCAAATGTCCTAGTTCTGGAGCAGTTTCAAATTATCTATATTCAAATTACAAGATCTTTTAACAAGTTTGGGTGCTTGAGCTATGACTCAAACCCTTACGGGCAAATGTTAAAAGGATTTCAGATTATCATACAAAGCAAACTTCAAGTCACTAGTCGGTTTAACAGGTTTGGGAGTATGTGTTGCGACACTACCCCTTACTTACAGATGTTAAACTGACCTTCAATTTCGACCTTCAATTTCAATCAATTTCTATTACATCTAACAAGTTTGGGTGTATGAGTTGCGACTCGACCCCTCACATACAAATGTTAAATGAATTCAAGTTCAACTTTCAAGATACTTAACAAGTTCGGGTGATTGAGTTGCGACTCGACCCCTTATTTTCAAGTGTATGCATATTCAATCATTCCGATAACATTCCAGAACTCAACATTCAAAGAATTCAATACCAGATGCATTCAACCTTCAAACACCAAAAGGATCTCTATTATCAAAAATTTGCTAAGTACAGGAGTGAGCTGTTACATATCAAGAGTTTACAAGTTCAAACGACAAAAAAGAAGATAGAATACATCAAGGTTTGGCCACACTTGGCGCGCGTGACTTCTCTCCTTCGGATCCACCACGAGCTTTGCTCGCCACTGAAGCCTTAGAAGATCGGACGCTGCTAGCGTGGACCCTGAGTGCTTCCACCGCCTTCTCGGCCGTCTCCCTGTAACTCGCGCATTCAGTGCGCATATGCTCCAACTCCTTCTGAAGGGCCTCCTCCTTGGCAGAAGAAGTAGCCGCCTTGGCAGAAGAAGCAGCCTGCTTAGCAGCTAGAGCAGCCTCCCTTGCATCAAGAGCAGCTTCCCTGCCGTCAAGTTTGCCCTTCAACTCCTGGAGCTCCACCCCTCGGTCGTGGGCCAGGGTCTCTATCCTGAAGAAACGTTTCTTTAACGATTCAAGTTCATGACCCCGAGCCTCGTAGCCATTCTGCCAGCCCTTGCTTTCGAGCTTCTCCTTGCGAAGAGCCTCGATCTTCGCTTTCAGAGCCTCCTTCTTGGAGAGGAGAAGTTCCCTCAGCTTATCTCTCTCTTCGTTAGCAGCCTCCAATTCAGCAGTCAAACGGGATACTTCAGATGAAGCTTCCTTTTCTCCTGCCTTCCTGAAGAGCTTGCTCGCGAATTTCAAAACCGCTGAGTTCTGCAAAGAGACAAAAGAGTTAGAATTATTTTGAAGATACGACCCCAATGATCGATCAAGCAGAGGCACATACCACTACTTCAAGCCTATTGAAGGCTTCATCCAGAGTAGCTTTCGGAAGGTTGCAGAGCTTCCAGATCACAACAGTGGGGTGGTTGATATCAACCTCACCCAGGTTCTTTATTTTCTGAGTCGAGCCAGCAGGCGTACCTACAATCAACACAAAAGTTCAAAAAGAGTTAGAATATTTTCAAGCTTCAAAGGCAGCATGATCAGAAGTAGAATCTGGTGAAGATACCTGAGACATCGACTTGAGGAGCCTTTCCCTTCCCGCGGTCGGAGCTCTTACCCCGAGGGGTCGACTTCTCCTTAGCGGGAGTTGGCTCTGGCTGGGGTTGGGGAGCCCCATCGCCCACACGGCTCTCCCTCTCCAAGTGAATAGGAGAGGGAGCACCCTGGGGAGGTGAAACACCCCCTTCCTCTTGTTGCCCGCCAGGCTGATCAAGCCCCGCCATGAGCGCAGCCACTTCTTCCGCCAACGAGCGCGAGGGGGGTGGAGGTTGCTCAACCTCCAAACCCCCACTCGTAGTCGCTCCTTCAATGCGTGGAACTTCGGGAGGTAATTGATCGAGGGGTGTGGGGTTGCTTCCAACCCCACCACTCCCCGAAAATTTTATCTTTAAGCGCATCGGGCGCTTCTTCAGCTCCTCGAAATAAAAGGCGGGAACCACTTTGTGGCCGTCGCCCTCCATATCCATCACCCCTTCCATACGACGGGCCTTCGCCTCATCGATTGGGATAGGCTGGGAATCTTCTTCTTCTACGCCACCAGTGGGGGTGGGAGAAAGATCATCCCCACCACCCCCCTGCCTTTGGTTACCACTAGTGGGGGTGGGAGGAATTTCTTCCTCACCACCCCCGTTTCCACCATCTCCATCAGTGGGGGTGGGAGGAAGATCATCCTCGCCACCCCCATCTTCATCATTATCGTCACTGCCATCCTCTCCTGCATCTTCTTCTTCTTCTTCATCATCTTCTTCTTCCCCTTTCTTTTCTTCTTCCTCTCCTTCATCTTCTTCTTTCTTCTTTTCTTCTTCGTCCTGTTGAGGCTCGATGAGGATTTTCCTCTTCTTCTTCGTTGGGCCTCGTTGTATCACCAGCTTTTCCTCAGCAGTAGGCAATCGACGCCTTGCACTGTAAGCCTTCTTCTCAATACGAATCTTTCTGATAATCTTGCCCAACTAAGGATCCTCCTCATAGTCGGAGTACAAGACTTCGTTGTCTTCATATCGAGCCTGTAGTCGATGGAGGAGGTTAGCGTTGCCATACCTGACCGGGCAGTTCGAGAACTGCCTCCACGACCGAGTACCGCAAGTTAACTCCAGAAACAAGTTGTCAATGGCTCCCACCCTCTCCGAAGTCCAAGCGAAGATGCCTCCCTCGCAGTACATCTTCACTTCATCATGCACGTCGCTCCGGGGGGTCTCGGGTACAGAAAGTGGAGTCCATGCACCGGAAACCGATATAGGCCAATCGGTGTAAAGTTTGTCTGAGGGGACAGTATCAACGATCGGACGCAGTGCAGATAGGCCGGTCAAGTTGAAGAATGGACTGTCCTTCCTCCAAGCCCATCGATAATGATAGAAAAAATACCCCAGCTTGATCCGGGCAACTTCATCCTCAGGTATGCTGGAGTAGCAAGCCTTCAAATCCTCCTGGAAGTCCGACTCTACGCGGCAGAAAGCGTAGATGATCCTCCAGGCGTTCCCAATGACCTGCCCGGGACAAAGGCCGGAGGTGTTCAGTAACCTCGCGGCGAAAGGTGGCAGCGGAAGACGCAGTCCGCAGTTAAGTTGGCCAATTGTAACAATGGTTCCCATGACCTGCTCCTTGCTGGCAAAGTTGGTGAAGACTGTCTGCTTATCAATGCCGAAGGCAGACCGAATCCCCGGGAGCGAAGGTCGAACCTTCCCCTCTGTGAAGCTAGCGAGCAGTGTCTGCCATTTCTTCCTCTTCGCATCTGTGAATTGCCCGCCGGTATTGTACATGTACACCGGTTCCTCCGTCAAAGGCATCAGCGGACCCAAAATGAAGCTTGCCTTGGGGATATGCTCTGGCCTCGATGGTGCTGAAGCAAATCCAACTCCTTGATGCCTTTTGCCTAATTGCCCAAGTTCAACAAGTGCCGCCTTGCCCTTGCCACGGCCCTTGGGAGTGGATGAGACCTCAGCAATCTCCTTCCCCTTCCTCTTCGAGGGGACCGCACTCATCTTCTTCGAGTTTCCAGAGGAGGCCATTCGATCGATCGAGAAAGGGCAAAGAACAGGGAACGAGAGGTTGGGAGCAAAAGTTCTGGACTTCGAAAAAAATTCTGAAAGCGTGAGGCAAAAATGACAGCCAGAGAAGCTTAAATATCCAGAGGGAATTAGGCACACAAATCGAGATGACACGTGTCTTCACCATATCAAATCACGTGTTTTTGCAGGTACACGTGGCTTCTATCCGTAGCAAGCGCAAAACCAGGCGAACCGTCGGACCAGACGAAGCGTCAGACCACCGGCCCAAGTGAGCCACCGGTCCAAGTAAACCGGACCGCCGGTTCAAAAAACCCCTTTCAGACAAACCAAAGATTCGAAACAGGAAAAATCAAACTCCATCAAACGTTCAAAACTCTGCCCGAAGATTGCAAAGAAAAACAGGCCGTACTACCACCTCGAATGGGCAGGTTCGAAACTTAACCTTGACCGGTTGAATTTAACCGATCGGTCAAACTTGACCGATCGGTCAAATTCATCCGATCGGTCGATTTTCTACTGGATCAAGCAAAAAACTTGACTTTTTGCTCGATCCCGCTAGCCTCGATCGGTCGAAATTCTACTAGATCGGACAGAAAACTATGTTTTCTAACCGATTACTCCAACCTTGACCGGTTGAATTTAACCGATCGGTCAAATTTGACCGAACGGTCAAATTCATCCGATTGGTCGAAATTCTACTGGATCGGACAGAAAACTATGTTTTCTGACCGATCACTCCAACCTTGACCGGTTGAATTTAACCGATCGGTCAAATTTGACCGATCGGTCAAATTTATCCGATCGGTCGAAATTCTACTGGATCGGATAGAAAACTATGTTTTTTAACCGATCACTCCAACCTTGACCGGTTGAATTTAACCGATCGGTCAAATTCATCCGATCGGTCGAAATTCTACTGGATCAGACAGAAAACTGTGTTTTCTGACCGATCACTCCAACCTTGACCGGTTGAATTTAACTGATCGGTCAAATTTGACCGATTGGTCGAATTCATCCGATCGGTCGAAATTCTACTGGATCGGACAGAAAACGGTGTTTTCTGACCGATCACTCCAACCTTGACTGGTTGAATTTAACCGATCGGTCAAATTTGACCAATCGGTCAAATTCATCCGATCGGTCGAATTTCTACTGGATCGGTCAGAAAATAGTGTTTTCTGACCGATCACTCCAAACTTGACCGGTTGAAATTAACCGATCGGTCAAACTTGACCGATCGGTCAAATTCAACCGATCGGTCGAAATTATACTGGATCAGTTGGAAAACTGTGCTTTCTGACCGATCACTCCAAACTCGACCGGTTGAATTTAACCGATCGATCAAACTTGACCGATCGATCAAATTCAACCGATCGGTCGAAATTCTACTGGATCGGTCAGAAAACTATATTTTCTGACCGATTACTCCAAACTCGACCGGTTGAATTTAACCGATCGGTCAAACTCGATCGATCGGTCAAATTCGACCGATCGGTCAAACTTGACCGATCGATCGATTTTTACCGATCAATCAGAATGTGACCGATTAATCTTATTTTTTCAAAACACTAACACTCGACAAAAGCTCCTCTGCGTATGTGACAGGGGGTCGTTAGCTTTGCACCACGAATCCAAGCCAGCCAAGGTGGCCTCTTAGCTAACTTGGAGGCGGTAACTGTGGGTGCAAATTTTGGCAAGACGTCTGCAAACAAAGGGACCAACCGGCCCTGCCTAGTGGGCCCCCGAAGACTACAGCGGGACCCATCGGCCCTGCTTGGTGGGCCCCCAAAGACTATAGCGGGACCCATCGGCCCTGCCTGGTGGGCCCCCGAAGACTACAGCAGGACCCATCGGCCCTGCCTGGTGGGCCCAAGAGCCTGTGGAATCCCCTCAGGAGACGATAGCGGGACCCACCAGCTTTACCTGGAGGATCCCCAGATACGACAGCAGGAACCGCCATTTACCCCGGAATTCCTCTCCAAGGATTCTATAAATAGCAGAGCCTTCGAATGTAAAGGGATCCCAAAAATTCTGATTTCCACTTCTGAGATCTGATTTTCAGAACCAGAGCTCTGGAATTTTTGAGTTCTCTCTCTCTTCCACACCTCTTTGATCTTCTCCTCTCCATTGAAGAGATCGGTTTCAGTGATACTCGGCCTGTCGAGATCACTTCGATACAAGTGTTAGTAAATTCGGCTTGCTCCCTATAGCACGGAGACGTAGGCTTCGGCTGAACTCCGAGATCACATCTCTCGTGTCAAACTTTCTCTGCTTGCGTATTGAGAGTTCCAACTTCCATCGACAGATCAAACTACGATCTTTGATTCAAAACATCAATTGACTGGTGAGGAGAAGTCTTCGGGTCGGCACGAAGATTTTCCCCCACAGATCGTGCGAATGAATTGGAATGGGTCGTACGAATGAAATAGAATCGATACATTCGTTCGAATGAGATAGAATGGATCGTACGATCCATTCTAATACATTCGTATGATCTATTCTAATTCATTTGTACGATCCATTCTAATTCATTCGTGTGATCCATTCTAATTCCTTCGCACGAATGTATCCATTCTAATTCATTCATACGATCCATTCTAATTTATTCAAACTAGCCATTCTAATTCATTCATACGATCCCTTCTAATTCATTCGCACAAATGTATCCATTCAAATTCATTTGTACGATCCTTTCAAATTCATTCGCACGAATGTATCCAATCTAATTCATTCGTACGATCCATTCTAATTCATTCGTACGAATGTATCCATTCTAATTCATTCGTACGCTCCAATCTAATTCATTCGTATGATCCATTCTAATTCATTCATATGATCCATTCTAATTCATTTGTACGATCCATCCTAATTCATTTGTACAATCCATTCTAATTTATTCATACGATCCATTCTAATTCATTCGCACGAATGTATCCATTCTAATTCAGTCGTACGATCCATTCTATTTCATTCATTTGATGCATTCTAATTCATTCACACGAAAATATCCAATCTAATTCATTCGCATGAATGTATCGATTCAAATTCATTCGTATGATCCATTCTAATTCATTCGTACGATGCATTATAATTTATTTTCGCACGAATGTATCCATTCTAATTCATTCGTACGATCCATTCTAATTCATTCGCACGATCCATTCTAATTCAGTTGTACAATCCATTCTAATTCATTCGTACGATCCATTCTAATTCATTCAAATTCATTCGTACGAACCATTCTATTTCGTACGCATGAATGTATCCATTCTAATTCATTGGTACGATCCATTCTAATTTATTCGTACGATCCATTTTAATTCATTCGTACGTTTCATTCTAATTCATTCGTACGTTTCATTCTAATTCATTCGTACGTTTCATTCTAATTCATTCGTACGTTTCATTCTAATTCATTCGTACTATCCATTCTAATTCATTCACACGAATGCATGCATTCTAATTCATTCGTACGATCCATTCTAATTCATTCATATGAATGTACCCATTCTAATTCATTCGTACGATCTATTCTAATTCTTTCGTACGATCTATTCAAATTCATTTTCGCGAATGTATCCATTCTAAATCATTCGCACAAATTTATCCATTGTAATTCATTTGTACGATCCATTGTAATTCATTCGTACGATCCATTCAAATTCATTAACACGAATGTATCCATTTTAATTCATTTGTACGATCCATTCTAATTCATTCGTACGATCCATTCAAATTCATTCGTACGATCCATTCTAATTCATTCGTACGAATGAATTAGAATGGATCATACGAATGAATTAGAATGGATACATTCGTGCGAATGAATTAGAATGGATCGTACGAATGTATTAGAATGGATACATTCGTGCGAATGAATTAGAATGGATCGCACGAATGATTTAGAATGGATCGTACGAATGAATTAGAATGGATACATTCATACGAATAAATTAGAATTGATATATTCATACGAATGAATTAGGATGGATATATTCGTGCAAATGAATTAGAATGGATCATACGAATGAATTAGAATGGACCGTACGAATGAATTAGAATGGATACATTCGTGCGAATGAATTAGAATGTATCATACAAATGAATTAAAATGGATACATTCGTGCGAATGAATTAGAATGGATCGTATGAATGAATTAGAATGGTTACATTCCTTCGTGTGAATGTATTAGAATGGATCGTACGATTGAATTAGAATGGATACATTCATGCGAATGAATTATAATGGATACATTCGTGAGAATGAATTAGAATGGACCGAACGAACGAATGTAGCCATTCTAATTCAATTATATGATCCATTGTAACTCATTCGTACAATCCAATCTAATTCATTCGAACGATTCATTCTAATTCATTCATACGATCCTTTCTAATTCATTCGTACGATCCATTTTAATTCATTCAACCGAATATATCCATTCTATTTCATTCGTACGATCCATTCTAATTCATTCGTACGGTCCATTCTAATTCATTCGTACGGTCCATTTTAATTCATTCGTATGATCCATTCTAATTCATTCGTATGATCCATTCTAATTCATTGATACATTCTTATTCATTCGTACGATCCATTCTAATTCATTCGCACGAATGTATCCATTCTAATTCATTCGTATGATCCATTCTAATCTATTCGAAGACCATTGTAATTCATTCGCATGATTGCATCCATTCTAATTCATTCGTACGATCCATTCTAATTCGTACGATCCATTCTAATTCATTCCTACGATCCATTCAAATTCATTCGTCCGATCCATTCTAATTCATTCGTACGATCCTTTCTAATTCGTGCGTACGATCCATTTTCATTCTAATTCATTCGTACGATCCATTCTAATTCATTCGTACAATCGATTCAAATTCATTCGCACGAATCCATTCTAATTCATACGAACGATCCATTCTAATTCATTCGCACGGTTCATTCAAATTCATTCGTACGATCCATTCTAATTCAGTAGCACAAATGTGTCCATTATAATTCATTCGTACGATCCATTCTAATTCGTATGATTTATTCTAATTCATTCGTTTGATCCATTTTAGTTCATTCGTACGATCCATTCTAATTCATTCATACGATCCATTCTAATTCATTCGCACGAATGTGTCCATTCTAATTCATTCATACGATCCATTCTAATTCATTCGTACGATCCATTCTAATTCATTCGTACGAATGTATCCATTCTAATTCATTCACACGAATGTATCCATTCTAATTCGTAAGATCCATTCTAATTCATTAGTACAATCCATTCTAATTGATTCGTTCGATCCATTCAAATTCATTAGTCCGGTCCACTGTAATTCATTCGTATGATCCATTCAAATTCATTCGTATGATCCATTCTTATTCATTTGTTTGATACATTCTAACGGATTAGAATGGATTATACGAATGAATTAGAATGGATCGTATGATTGAATTAGAATGGATACATTTGTACGAATGAATTTGAATGGACCGTACGAATAAATTAGAATAGATCATACGAATGAATTAGAATGGATCATACGAATAAATTAGAATGGATCGTACGAATGAATTAGAATGGACACATTCGTACGAATGGATTAGAATGGATACATTCGTACGATGCATTCTAATTAATTCGTACGATCCATTCTAATTCATTCGCACGATCCATTCTAATTCATTCGCACGAACGAATGTAGCACGATCCATTCAAGTTCATTATTACGATCCATTCTAGTTCTTTCGCATGATCCATTCTAATTCATTCGCACGATCCTTTCTAATTCATTTGTGCGATCCATTCTAATTCATTCGTACGATCCACTAATTCATTAGTACGAATGTATCCATTCTAATTCATTTGTACGATCCATTCTAATTAATTCATACGATCCATTCTAATTCATTCGTACGATCCATTCTAATTCATTTGGATGAATGTATCCATTCTATGAATTATAATGGATCGTACGAATGAATTAGAATGGATCGTACAAATGAATTAGAATGGATCGTACGAATGAATAAGAATGGTTCGTACGAATGAATTAAAATGGATCGTACGAATGAATTAGAATGGATATATTCGTGCGAATGAATTAGAATGGATAGTATGAATAAATTAGAATGGATCGTACGAATGAATTAGAATGGATCATGCGAATGAATTAGAATGGATCGTACGAATGAATTAGAATGGAGATATTCGTGCGAATGAATTAGAATGGATCGTATGAATGAATGGATCGTACGAATGACTTAGAATGGATCGTACAAATGAAATAGAATGGATCGTGCGAATGAATTAGAATGGATCGTACGAATGAATTAGAATGGATACATTCGTGCGAATGAATTAGAATGGATCGTACGAATGAATTAGAATGGATCGTACGAATGAATTAGAATAGATCGTGCGAATGAATTAGAATGGATCGTACGAATGAATTAGAATGGATACATTCGTGCGAATGAATTAGAATGGATCGTATGAATGAATTAGAATGGATCGTACGAATGAATTAGAATGGATCGCGCGAATGAATTAGAATGGATCGTACGAATGAATTAGAATGGATACATTTGTGTGAATGAATAAGAATGGATCAAACGAATGAGTTAGAATGGATCGTACAAATGAATTAGAATGGATCGTACGAATGAATAAGAATGGATCGTGCCAATAAATTTGAATGGATCGTACGAATGAATTAGAATGGATACATTCATGGGAATGAATTAGAATGGATCGTTCGAATGAATTTGAATGGATCATACGAATGAATTAGAATGGATCATATGAATGAATTAGAATGGATAGTGTGAATGAATTAGAACGGATCGTACGAATGAATTAGAATGGATACATTCGTGCGAATAAATTAGAATGGATCGTATGAATGAATTTGAATGGATCGTACGAATAAAGTCGAATGGATCGTGCGAATGAATTAGAATGGTCGTCGAATGGATTAGAATGGATCGTACGAATGAATTATAATGGATACATTCATGCGAATGAATTAGAATGGATACATTCGTGCGAATGAATTGGAATGGATTAGAATGGATCGTACGAAAGAATTAGAATGGATACATTCGTGCGAATGAATTAGAATGGATCGTACGAATGAATAAGAATGTATCAATGAATTAGAACGGATCATACGAATGGATTAAAATGGATCGTATGAATGAGTTTAAATGGATCGTATGAATGATTTAGAATGGATACATTCATGCGAATGAATTAGAATGGATCGTACGAATGAATTAGAATGGATCGTACTAATGTATCCATTCTAATGAATTAAAATGGATTGTATGAATGAATTAGAATGGTTTTATTCGCACGAATGTAACCATTCTAATTCTTTCACACGAATGTATCCATTCTAATTCATTCGCACGAATGTATCCATTCTAATTTAATTGTAAGGTCCATTCTATTTTAGTCGCACGAATGTATCCATTTTAATTCATTCGTATGATCCATTCTAATTCATTCGCACGAATGTATCAATTCTAATTCATTCGTACGATCTATTCTAATTCATTCGTACGATCCATTCTAATACATTCGTACTATCCATTTTAATTCATTCGCACGAATGTATCCATTTTAATTCATTCGTGTGATCCATTCTAATTTATTTGTAAGATCCATTCTAATTCATTCGTGCGATCCATTCAAATTCATTTGCACGAATGTATCCATTCTAATTCATTCGTACGATCCATTCTAATTCATTCGTATGATCCATTCTAATTAATTTTAATGAATGTATCCATTCTAATTAATTCGTATGATCCATTCTAATTCTTTCTTATGATCCATTCTAATTCATTCGTGTGATCCATTCTAATTCATTCGTACGAATGTATCCATTAGAATTCATTCGTACGATCCACTCTAATTCATTCGTATGAATGAATTAGAATGGATCGTACGAATAAACTAGAACATACGAATAAATTAGAATGGATCATACGAATGAATTAGAATGGATCGTATGAATGAATTAGAATGGATCGTGCAAATGAATTAGAATGGGTCGTACGAATGAAATAGAATGGATACATTCGTGCGAATGAGTTAGAATGGATCGTACGATCTATTCTAATACGTTCGTACGATCTATTCTAATTCATTTGTACGATCCATTCTAATTCTTTCGTATGATCCATTCTAATTCATTCGTACGAATGTATCCATTCTAATTCATTCGTACGATCCATTCTAATTCATTCATACTAGCCATTCTAATTCATTCGTACGATCCATTCTAATTCATTCGCACGAATGTATCCAATCTAATTCATTTGTACGATCCTTTCAAATTCATTCGCACGAATGTATCCATTCTAATTCATTCATACGATCCATTCTAATTCATTCGCACGAATGTATCCATTCTAATTCATTCATACGGTCCAATCTAATTCATTCGTATGATCCATTCTAATTCATTAATACGATCCATTCTAATTCATTTGTACGATTCATCCAAATTCATTTGTACAATCCATTCTAATTTATTCATACGATCCATTCTAATTCATTCACACGAATGTATCCTTTCTAATTCAGTCGTATGATCCATTCTAATTCATTCATTTGATGCATTCTAATTCATTCGCACGAATGTATCCATTCTAATTCATTCGCATGAATGTATCGATTCAAATTCATTCGTATGATCCATTCTAATTCATTCGTACGATCCATTCTAATTCATTCGTATGATGCATTATAATTCATTCGCACGAATGTATCCATTCTAATTCATTCGTACGATCCATTCTAATTCATTCACACGATCCATTCTAATTCATTCGTACGATCCATTCTAAATCATTCGTGCGATCCATTCTAATTCATTCTAATTCATTCGTACGATCCATTCTAATTCGTACGCACGAATGTATCCATTCTAATTCATTGGTACGATCCATTCTAATTTATTCGTACGATCCATTTTAATTCATTCGTACAATCCATTCTAATTCATACGTACGTTCCATTCTAATTCATTCGTACGATCCATTCTAATTCATTCGCACGAATGCATCCATTCTAATTCATTCGTACGATCCATTCTAATTCATTCATATGAATGTATCCATTCTAATTCATTCGTATGATCCATTCTAATTCATTCGTATGATCTATTCTGATTCATTTTCACTAATGTATCCATTCTAAAGATTTCGCACGAATGTATCCATTCTAATTCATTTGTACGATCCATTATAATTCATTCGTACGATCCATTCAAATTCATTAACACGAATGTATCCATTCTAATTCATTCGTACGATCCATTCTAATTCATTCGTACGATCCATTCTAATTCATTCGTACGTTCTAATTCATTCGTATGAATGAATTAGAATGGATCATACGAATGAATTAGAATGGATACATTCGTACGAATGAATTAGAATGGATTTTATGAATGAATTAGAATGGATCGTACGAATGAATTAGAATGGATACATTCGTTCGAATGAATTAGAATGGATCGCACGAATGAATAAGAATGGATCGTACGAATGAATTAGAATGGATACATTCATACGAATGAATTAGAATGGATATATTCATACGAATGAATTAGAATAGATATATTCGTGCGAATGAATTAGAATGGATCGTACGAATAAATTAGAATGGACCGTACGAATGAATTGGAATGGATACATTCGTGCGAATGAATTAGAATGGATCATACGAATGAATTAAAATGGTTACATTCGTGCGAATGAATTAGAATGGATCGTATGAATGAATTAGAATGGCTACATTCGTTTGTGCAAATAAATTGGAATGGATCGTACGATTGAATTAGAATGGATACATTCCTGTGAATGAATTAGAATCGATACATTCGTGAGAATGAATTAGAATGGATCGTACGAACGAATATAGCCATTCTAATTCAATCATATGATCCATTCTAATTCATTCGTACGATTCATTCTAATTCATTCGCACAATCCTTTCTAATTCATTCATACGATCCATTCTAATTCATTCGTACGATCCATTTTAATTTATTCGCATGAATATATCTATTCTATTACATTCGTACGATCCATTCTAATTCATTCGTACGGTCCATTCTAATTCATTCGTATGATCCATTCTAATTCATTCGTACGATCCATTCTAATTCATTGATACATTCTTATTCATTCGTACGATCCATTCTAATTCATTCGCACGAATGTATCCATTCTAATTCATTCGTATGATCCATTCTAATCTATTCGAAGACCATTCTAATTCATTCGCACGATTGTATCCATTCTAATTCATTCGTACGATCCATTCTAATTCATTCGTACGATCCATTCAAATTCATTCGTCCGATCCATTCTAATTCATTCATCCGATCCATTCTAATTCGTGCGTACGATCCATTTCCATTCTAATTCATTCGTATGATCCATTCTAATTCATTCATACGATCCATTCAAATTCATTGGCATGAATCCATTCTAATTCATACGAACGATCCATTCTAATTCATTCGCATGGTCCATTCTAATTCATTCGTACGATCCATTCTAATTCAATCGCACGAATGTATCCATTCTAATTTATTCGTACGATCCATTTTAATCCGTATGATCTATTCTAATTCATTTTTTCGATCCATTTTAATTAATTCGTAAGATCCATTCTAATTCTTTCGTATGATCCATTCTATTTCATTCACACGAATGTGTCCATTCTAATTCATTCATTCGATCCATTCTAATTCATTCGTACGATCCATTCTAATTCATTCGTACGAATGTATCCATTCTAATTCATTCGCAAGAATGCATCCATTCTAATTCGTAAGATCCATTCTAATTCATTAGTACGATCCATTCTAATTGATTCATTCGATCAATTCAAATTCATTAGTCCGATCTATTGTAATTAATGTTTACGATCCATTCAAATTCATTCGTATGATCCATTGTTATTCATTTGTACGATACATTCTAACGGATTAGAATGGATCATACAAATGAATTAGAATGGATCATACGATTGAATTAGAATGGATACATTCGTATGAATGAATTTGAATGGATCGTACGAATGAATTAGAATAGATCATACGAATGAATTAGAATCGATCAAACGAATAAATTAGAATAGATCGTACGAATGAATTAGAATAGGCTGTACGAATGAATTAGAATGGATACATTCGTACGAATGAATTAGAATGGATTGTACGATCCATTCTAATTCATTAGAATGGATACATTCGTATGATCCATTCTAATTCATTCGTACGATCCATTCTAATTCATTCGCACAATCCATTCTAATTCATTCGCACAAACGAATATAGCACGATCCATTCAAATTCATTCGTACGATCCATACTAATTCATTCACATGATCCATTCTAATTCAGTCGCATGATCCATTCTAATTCATTCGTGCGATCCATTCTAATTCATTCGTACGATCCACTAATTCATTTGTACGAATGTATTCATTCTAATTCATTGGTATGATCCATTCTAATTAATTCATAAAATCCATTCTAATTCATTCGTACGATCCATTCTAATTCATTCGCATGAATGTATCCAATCTAAGAATTATAATGGATCGTACGAATGAATTAGAATGGATCGTACAAATGAATTAGAATGGATCGTGTAAATGAATTAGAATTGATACATTTGAACGAATGAATTAGAATAGATCATTTAAATGAACTATAATGGATCTTATGAATGAATTAGAATGGATCGTACGATTGAATAAGAATGGTTCGTACGAATGAATTAGAATGGAAAACACGAATGAATTAGAATGGATACATTCGTGCGAATAAATTAGAATGGATCGTACGAAAGAATTAGAATGGATCGAATGAATGAATTAGAATGGATACATTCATGCGAATGAATTAGAATGGACCTTATGAATGAATTAGAATGGATCATATGAATGAATTAGAATGGATACATTCGTGTGAATGAATTAGAATGAATCGTACAAATGAATTAGAAAAGGTTGTACAAATGAATTAGAATGGATCGTACGAATAATTAGAATGGATCGTATGAATGAATTAGAATGGATACATTCATGCGAATGAATTAGAATGAATGGTACGAATGAATTAGAATGGATCGTACGAATGTATTAGAATAGATAGTACGAATGAATTAGAATGGATACATTCGTGCAATCCGTTCTAATTCGAATGGATCGTACGAATGAATTAGAATGGATCATACGAATGAATTAGAATGGATACATTCGTATGATCCATTCTAATTCATTGGTATGATCCATTCTAATTCATTCGCACGAATGTATCCTTTCTAATTCATTCTTATGATCCATTCTAATTTATTTGCACAAATGTATCCATTCTAATCCATTCGTACGATCCATTCTACTTCATTCATACGATCCATTCTAATTCATTCGTACGATCGATTCTAATTCATTCACACGAATATATCCATTCTAATTCATTCTTACTATCCATTCTATTCATTCGTACGATCCATTCCAATTCATTCGTATGATCCATTCTAATTCATTCGCATGATCCATTATAATTCATTCGTACGATCCATTCAAATTCATTCATATGATCCATTCTAATTCATTCGTACCATCCATTCTAATTCATTCATATGATCCATTCTAATTCATTCGCATGAATGTATCTATTCTAATTCATTCGTACGGTTCATTCTAGTTCATTCATACGATCCATTCTAATTCATTCGTACGATCCATTCTAATTCATTCGTATGAATATATCCATTCTAATTCATTCGTGTGAATGAAATAGAATGGATCGTAAGAATGTATTAGAATGGATACATTCGTACGACTGAATTAGAATGGATCGTACGAATGAATTAGAATGGATATATTCGTGTGAAAGAATTTGAATGGATACATTCGTGCGAATGAATTAGAATGGATCGTACGAATGAATTTGAATGGATCGTACGAATGAATTAGAATGGATCGTATGAATGAATTAGATTGGATTCATTCGTATGAATAAATTAGAATAGATCGTACGAATGAATTCGAAGGGATCGTACGAATGAATTAGAATGGATCGTACGAATGAATTAGAATGGATATATTCGTGCGAATGAATTAAAATGGATACATTCGTGCAAATGAATTAGAATGGGTCATACGAATGAATTAGAATGGCTTGTACGAATGAATTAGAATGGATCATATGAATGAATTAGAATGGATACATTTGTACGAATGAATTTTTATAGATCGTACGATTGCCATTCTAATTCAGTCGCACGAATGAATGTTGCAGGATCCATTCTAATTTATTCGTATGATCCATTCTAATTCATTCGCACGATCCATTCTAATTCATTCGTACGATCCATTACAATTCATTCGCACGAATGTATCCATTCTAATTCATTCATACGATCCATTCTAATTCCTTTGTATGAACTATTCTAATTCATTCGTACGATCCATTCTAATTCATTCATATGATCTATTCTAATTCATTCGTACGATCCATTCTAATTCATTCGGACGAATGTATCCATTCTAATACATTCGTACGAACGAATGTAACCATTCTAATTCCTTCGTTCGAAACATTCCTACGATCCATTCTAATTCATTCGAATGATCCATTTAAATTCATTCATACGATCCATTCCAATTCATTCGTACGATCCATTCTAATTCATTCGTATGATCCATTCTATTTCATTCGTACGATGCATTCTAATTCATTCGTATGATCCATTCTAATTCATTCAGACAAATGTATCCATTCTAAGTCATTCATACTATCCATTCTAATTCATTCATACGATCCATTCTATTTCATTCGTACCATCCATTCAAATTCATTCGTACGATCCATTTTAATTCATTAGCACGAATGTATCCATTGTAATTCATTCATACGATCCATTCTAATTCATTCGTACGATCCATTCTAATTCATTCGCACAAATGTATCCATTTTAATTCATTCGTACTGTACGAATGAATTAGAATGGATCGTACGAATGAATTAGAATGGATGCATTCATGCGAATGAATTTGAATGGATCGTTCGAATGAATTAGAATGGATCGTAAGAATGAATTAGAATGGATCATACGAATGAATTAGAATGGATACATTCTTGCGAATAAATTAGAATGGATCGTACGAATGAATTAGAATGGATCGCACGATTGAATTAGAATAGATCCTACGAATGAAATAGAATAGATCGTATGAATGAATTAGAATGGATCGTACTAATGAATTAGAATGGATCATACGAATGTATTAGAATGGATATATTCGTGTGAATGAATTAGAATGGATCGTATGAATGAATTAGAATAGATACATTCGTACGATCCATTCTAATTCATTCGCACGAATGCATCCATTCTAATTCATTCGTACGATCCATTCTAATTCATTCGCATGAATGTATCCATTCTAATTCCTTCGTATGATCCATTCTAATTCATTCTTATGATCCATTCTATTCATTCGTGTGATCCATTCTAATTCATTCATATGATCCATTCTAATTCATTCGTACGATCCATTCTAATTCATTCGCACGAATGTATCTATTCTAATTCATTCATACGATCCAGTCTAATTTATTCGCACGAATGTATCCATTCTAATTCATTCGTACGATCCATTCTAATTCATTCGTACGATCCATTCAAATTTATTCGTATGAATGTATCCATTCTAATTTATTCGTATGGTCCATTCTAATTCATTCGTACGATCCATTCTAATTCATTCGTACGATCCATTCTAATTCATTTGTTTGATCCATTCTAATTCATTCATGCGATCCATTCTAATTCATTCGCGCGAATGTATCTACTCAAATTCATTCGTACGATCCATTCTAATTCTTTCGCACGATCCATTCTAATTAATTCGTATGATCCATTGTATCTCATTCGCACGATCCATTCTAATTCATTCATACGATCCAAACTAATTCATTCGTACGATCCATTCTAATTCATTCGCATGAATGTATCCATTCTAATTCATTAATACGATCCATTCTAATTTATTTCCATGATCCATTCTAATTCATTCGTACGATCCATTCTAATTCATTTGCACGAATGTATCCATTCTAATTCATTTGTACGATCCAATCTAATTCATTCGCACGAATGTATCCATTCTAATTCATTCGTAAGATCCATTCTAATTCATTCATACGATCCATTCTAATTCATTCGTACGATCCATCCTAATTCATTCGGACGATCCATTCTAATTCATTCGTACGATCCATTCTAATTCATTCGCATGAATGTATCCATTCTAATTCTTTCGTATGATCCATTCTAATTTATTCGCACGATCCATTCTAATTCATTCGTACGATCCATTCTAATTCATTCGTACGAACGAATGTAGCAATTCTAATTTAGTCGCAAGAAACATTCGTACGATCCATTCTAATTCATTCATACGATCAATTGTAATTAATTTGTACGATCCATTCAAATTCATTCTCACGAATGTATCCATTTTAATTCGTTCATACGATCCATTCTAATTCATTCGTACGATCCTTTCTAATTCAATCGTACGTTCCATTCTAATTCATTCGCACGAATGTATCCATTGTAATATATTCATACGATCCATTCTAATTCATTCGTACGATCCATTCTAATTCATTCGCACGAATGTATCCATTCTAATTCATTAGTACGATATACGAATAAATTAGAATGTATTGTATAAATAAATTAGAATGGATACATTCGTGCGAATGAATTAGAATGGATCGTGCGAATGAATTTGAATGGATCGTACGAATGAATTAGAATGGATCGTACGAATGAATTAGAATGTATCGCGTGAATGAATTAGAATGGATAGCATGAATGAATTAGAATGGATTGTACGAACGAATTAGAATGGATCGTACGAATGAATTAGAATGGATCGTACAAATGAATTAGAATGGATATATTCGTGTGAATGAATTAGAATGGATACATTCATATGATCCATTATAATTCATTCACACTAATATATATATTCTAATTCATTCGTATGATCCATTCTAATTCATTCACACGAATGTATCCATTCTAATTCATTCGTACGATCCATTCAAATTCATTTGTACGATCCATTCTAATTTATTCGCACGAATGTATCTATTCTAATTCATTTGTTCGATCCATTCTAATTCATTCGTACGATACATTGTAATAAATTGGTACGATCCATTCTAATTATTTCGGACGATCCATTTCCATTCGCACGATCCATTCTAAGTCATTCGTACGATCCATTCTAATTCATTCGCACAAATGTATCCATTCTAATTCATTCGTACGATCCATTCTTATTCATTTGTACGATCCATTCTAATTCAATCGTACAATCCCTTCTAATTCATTTGTACGATCCACTCTAATTCATTCGCATGAATGTATCCATTATAATTCATCCATACGATCAATTCTAATTCATTTGTACGATCCATTTTAATTCATCTATACGATCCATTCTAATTTATTAACACAAATGTATCCATTGTAATTCATCCGTACGATCCATTCTAATTCATTCGCACGATCCATTCTAATTCATTCATACGATCCATTCTAATTCATACGAACGAATATATCCATTATAGTTCATTCGTACGATCCATTCTAATTCATTCGTACGAATGTATCAATTCTAATTCATTCATACGGTCCATTCTAATTCTTTCGTACGATCCATTCTAATTCATTCGCACGAATGTACCCATTCTTATTCTTTCCTATGATTCATTCCAATTCATTTAGACTATCCATTCTAATTCATTCATATGATCCATTCTAATTCATTCATATGATCCTTTCTAATTCAATCGTACGATCCATTCTAGTTCATTCGCACGAATGTATCTATTCTAATTCATTCGTACGATCCATTCTAATTCATTCGCATGATCCATTCTAATTCATTCGTATGATCCATTCTAATTCATTCGTTCGATCCATTCTAATTCATTCGTATGATCCATTCTAATTCATTTGCACGAATGTATCCATTCTAATTGATTCGTATGATCCATTCTAATTCATTCGTACGATCCATTCAAATTCATTCATACGATCCATTCTAATCCAATCGTACAAATGTATCCATTCTAATTCATTCGTACGATCCATTCTAATTCATTCGGACGATCGATTCTAATTCATTCGTACGATCCATTCTAAATCATTCGTACGTTCCATTCTAATTCATTCGTACGAATGTATCCATTCTAATTCATTCGTACGGTCCATTCTAATTTATTCGTATGATCCATTATAATTCATTCGTACGATCCATTCTAATTCATTCGTACGATCCATTCTAATTCATTCGCACGAATGTATCCATTCTAATTCATTCGTATGAGCCATTCTAATTCATTCGCACGATCCATTCTAATTCATTCGTACAATCCATTCTAATTCATTCGCACGATCTATTCTAATTCATTTGTACGATCTATTCTAATTCATTCGCAAGAATGTATCCATTCTAGTTCACTCGTACAATTCATTCTTAAGATCCATTCTAATTCATTCGTACGATCCATTCTAATTGGTTCGCACGAATGCAGCCATTCTAATTCATTCGTTTGATCCATTCGAATTCATTCACACGATCCATTCTAATTCATTCGTACAATCCATTCTAATTCATTCGTATGATTCATTCTAATTCATTTGCATGAATGTATCCATTCTAATTCATTCGTACGATCCATTATAATTCATTGGCTCGATCCATTCTAATTCATTCATACGATCCATTCTAATTCATTCATACGATCCATTCAAATTCATTCGTACGATCCATTCTAATTCATTCGCACAAATGTATCCATTTTAATTCATTCGTACTGTACGAATGAATTAGAATGGATCGTACGAATGAATTAGAATGGATGCATTCATGCGAATGAATTTGAATGGATCGTTCGAATGAATTAGAATGGATCGTGAGAATGAATTAGAATGGATCATACGAATGAATTAGAATGGATACATTCTTGCGAATAAATTAGAATGGATCGTCCGAATGAATTAGAATGGATCGCACGATTGAATTAGAATAGATCCTACGAATGAAATAGAATAGATCGTATGAATGAATTAGAATGGATCGTACTAATGAATTAGAATGGATCATACGAATGTATTAGAATGGATACATTCGTGTGAATGAATTAGAATGGATCGTATGAATGAATTAGAATAGATACATTCGTACGATCCATTCTAATTCATTCGCACGAATGCATCCATTCTAATTCATTTGTACGATCCATTCTAATTCATTCGCACGAATGTATCCATTCTAATTCCTTCGTATGATCCATTCTAATTCATTCTTATGATCCATTCTATTCATTCGTGTGATCCATTCTAATTCATTCATATGATCCATTCTAATTCATTCGTACGATCCATTCTAATTCATTCGCACGAATGTATCTATTCTTATTCATTCATACGATCCAGTCTAATTTATTCGCACGAATGTATCCATTCTAATTCATTCGTACGATCCATTCTAATTCATTCGTACGATCCATTCAAATTTATTCGTATGAATGTATCCATTCTAATTTATTCGTATGGTCCATTCTAATTCATTCGTACGATCCATTCTAATTCATTCGTACGATCCATTCTAATTCATTTGTTTGATCCATTCTAATTCATTCATGCGATCCATTCTAATTCATTCGCGCGAATGTATCTACTCAAATTCATTCGTACGATCCATTCTAATTCTTTCGCACGATCCATTCTAATTAATTCGTATGATCCATTGTATCTCATTCGCACGATCCATTCTAATTCATTCATACGATCCAAACTAATTCATTCGTACGATCCATTCTAATTCATTCGCATGAATGTATCCATTCTAATTCATTAATACGATCCATTCTAATTTATTTCCATGATCCATTCTAATTCATTCGTACGATCCATTCTAATTCATTCGCACGAATGTATCCATTCTAATTCATTCGTACGATCCATTCTAATTCATTCGCACGAATGTATCCATTCTAATTCATTCGTAAGATCCATTCTAATTCATTCATACGATCCATTCTAATTCATTCGTACGATCCATTCTAATTCATTCGGACGATCCATTCTAATTCATTCGTACGATCCATTCTAATTCATTCGCATGAATGTATCCATTCTAATTCTTTCGTATGATCCATTCTAATTTATTCGCACGATCCATTCTAATTCATTCGTACGATCCATTCTAATTCATTCGTACGAACGAATGTAGCAATTCTAATTTAGTCGCAAGAAATATTCGTACGATCCATTCTAATTCATTCATACGATCAATTGTAATTGATTTGTACGATCCATTCAAATTCATTCTCACGAATGTATCCATTTTAATTCGTTCATACGATCCATTCTAATTCATTCGTACGATCCTTTCTAATTCATTCGTACGTTCCATTCTAATTCATTCGCACGAATGTATCCATTGTAATATATTCATACGATCCATTCTAATTCATTCGTATGATCCATTCTAATTCATTCGCACGAATGTATCCATTCTAATTCATTAGTACGATATACGAATAAATTAGAATGGATTGTATAAATAAATTAGAATGGATACATTCGTGCGAATGAATTAGAATGGATCGTGCGAATGAATTTGAATGGATCGTACGAATGAATTAGAATGGATCGTACGATTGAATTAGAATGTATCGCGTGAATGAATTAGAATGGATAGCATGAATGAATTAGAATGGATTGTACGAACGAATTAGAATGGATCGTACGAATGAATTAGAATGGATCGTACAAATGAATTAGAATGGATATATTCGTGTGAATGAATTAGAATGGATACATTCATATGATCCATTATAATTCATTCACACTAATGTATATATTCTAATTCATTCGTATGATCCATTCTAATTCATTCACACGAATGTATCCATTCTAATTCATTCGTACGATCCATTCAAATTCATTTGTACGATCCATTCTAATTTATTCGCACGAATGTATCTATTCTAATTCATTTGTTCGATCCATTCTAATTCATTCGTACGATACATTGTAATAAATTGGTACGATCCATTCTAATTATTTCGTACGATCCATTTCCATTCGCACGATCCATTCTAAGTCATTCGTACGATCCATTCTAATTCATTCGCACAAATGTATCCATTCTAATTCATTCGTACGATCCATTCTTATTCATTTGTACGATCCATTCTAATTCAATCGTACAATCCCTTCAAATTCATTTGTACGATCCACTCTAATTCATTCGCATGAATGTATCCATTATAATTCATCCATACGATCAATTCTAATTCATTTGTACGATCCATTTTAATTCATCTATACGATCCATTCTAATTTATTAACACAAATGTATCCATTGTAATTCATCCGTACGATCCATTCTAATTCATTCGCACGATCCATTCTAATTCATTCATACGATCCATTCTAATTCATACGAACGAATATATCCATTATAGTTCATTCGTACGATCCATTCTAATTCATTCGTACGAATGTATCAATTCTAATTCATTCATACGGTCCATTCTAATTCTTTCGTACGATCCATTCTAATTCATTCGCACGAATGTACCCATTCTTATTCTTTCCTATGATTCATTCCAATTCATTTAGACTATCCATTCTAATTCATTCATATGATCCATTCTAATTCATTCATATGATCCATTCTAATTCAATCGTACGATCCATTCTAGTTCATTCGCACGAATGTATCTATTCTAATTCATTTGTACGATCCATTGTAATTCATTCGCACGATCCATTCTAATTCATTCGTATGATCCATTCTAATTCATTCGTTCGATCCATTCTAATTCATTCGTTTGATCCATTCTAATTCATTTGCACGAATGTATCCATTCTAATTGATTCGTATGATCCATTCTAATTCATTCATACGATCCATTCAAATTCATTCATACGATCCATTCTAATCCAATCGTACAAATGTATCCATTCTAATTCATTCGTACGATCCATTCTAATTCATTCGGACGATCGATTCTAATTCATTCGTACGATCCATTCTAAATCATTCGTACGTTCCATTCTAATTCATTCGTACGAATGTATCCATTCTAATTCATTCGTACGGTCCATTCTAATTTATTCGTATGATCCATTATAAATCATTCGTACGATCCATTCTAATTCATTCGTACGATCCATTCTAATTCATTCGCACGAATGTATCCATTCTAATTCATTCGTATGAGCCATTCTAATTCATTCGCACGATCTATTCTAATTCATTTGTACGATCTATTCTAATTCATTCGCAAGAATGTATCCATTCTAGTTCACTCGTACAATTCATTCTTAAGATCCATTCTAATTCATTCGTACGATCCATTCTAATTGGTTCGCACGAATGCAGCCATTCTAATTCATTCGTTTGATCCATTAGAATTCATTCACACGATCCATTCTAATTCATTCGTACGATCCATTCTAATTCATTCGTATGATTCATTCTAATTCATTCGCATGAATGTATCCATTCTAATTCATTCGTACGATCCATTATAATTCATTGGCACGATCCATTCTAATTCATTCATACGATCCATTCTAATTCATTCATACGATCCATTCAAATACATTCGTATGATCCATTCTAATTCATTCATACGATCCATTCTAATTCATTCGCACGAATGTAACCATTTAATTGATTCGTATGCTATATTCTAATTCATTTGTATGATCCAATCTAATTAATTCATACGATCCATTCTAATTAATTCGTACGATCCATTCTAATTCATTCGTACGATCCATTGTACCTCATTCGCACGAATATATCCATTCTAATTCATTCGTACGATCCATTCTAATTCATTCACACGATCCATTCTAATTCATTCATATGATCCATTCTAATTTATTCATATGATCTATTCTAATTCATTCGTATGATCCATTCTAATTCATTCGCACGAATGTATCCATTCTAATTCATTCATACGATCCATTCTAATTCATTCGTACGATCCATTCTAATTCATTCGTACGATCCATTCAAATTCATTCGTACAATTCATTCTAATTCATACGTAAGATCCATTCTAATTCATTCACACGAATGTATCCATTCTAATTCATTCGTACGAATGTATCCATTCTAATTCATTCGCACGAATGTATCCATTCTAATTCATTCGGATGGATCATACGAATAAATTAGAATGGATCGTGCGATGAATTAGAATAGATCATACGAATGAATTAGAATGGATCGTACGAATAAATTAGAATGGATCATAAGAATGAGTTAGAATGGATCGTGCGATGAATTAGAATAGATCGCACGAATGAATTACAATGGATACATTCGTGTGAATGAATTAGAATGGATCATACGAATGAATTAGAATGGATCGTACGAATGAATTAGAATGGATCGTACTAATGAATTAGAATGGATCGTGCGAATGAATTAGAATGGATCGTACGAATGAATTAGAATGGATACATTCGTGCGAATGAATTAGATTGGATCGTATGAATGAATTAGAATAGATCGTACGAATGAATTAGAATGGATCGTACGAATGAATTAGAATGGATCATGCGAATGAATTAGAATGGATTGTACGAATGAATTAGAATGGATACATTCGTGCGAATGAATTAGAATGGATCATACGAATGAATTAGAATGGATAGTAGGAATGAATTAGAATGGATACATTTGTGCGAATGAATTTGAATGGATTGTACGAATGAATTAGAATGGATCGTACGAATGAATTACAATGTATCGTACGAATGAATTAGAATAGATCATGCGGATGAATAAGAATGGATGAATTCGTGCGAATGAATTAGAATAGATCGTACGAATGAATTAGAATAGATTGTGCGAATGAATTATTATGGATCGTATGAATGAATTAGAATGGATACATTCGCGCGAATGAATTAGAATGGATACATTTGTGCGAATGAATTAGAATGGATCGTACGAATGAATTTGAATGGATCGTACGAATGAATTAGAATAGATCGTACGAATGAATTAGAATGAATCTTGCGAATGAGTTAGAATAGATCGTACGAATGAATTAGAATGGATCGTACGAATGAATTAGAATGGATCGTGAGATGAATTAGAATAGATCGTACGAATGAATTAGAATGGATCGTACGAATGAATTAGAATGGATCATACGAATTAATTAGAATGGATCGTGCGATGAATTAGAATAGATCGTTCGAATGAATTACAATGGATACATTCGTGTGAATGAATTAGAATGGATCATACGAATGAATTAGAATGGATCGTACGAATGAATTAGAATGGATCATGCAAATGAATTAGAATGGATCGTACGAATGAATTAGAATGGATACATTCGTGCGAATGAATTAGAATGGATCGTATGAATGAATTAGAATAGATCGTACGAATTAATTTGAATGGATCGTACGAATGAATTAGAATGGATCGTGCAAATGAATTAGAATGGATCGTACGAATGAATTATAATGGATACATTCATGCAAATGAATTAGAATGGATCATACGAATGAATTAGAATGGATCGTACGAATGAATTAGAATGGATACATTCGTGCGAATGAATTTGAATGGATCGTACGAATGAATTAGAATGGATCGTCCGAATGAATTACAATGTATCGTACGAATAAATTAGAATAGATCATGCGGATGAATAAGAATGGATGCATTCGTGAGAATGAATTAGAATGGATCGTACAAATGAATTAGAATGGATCGTACGAATGAATTAGAATAGAGTATGCGAATGAATTATAATGGATCGTATGAATGAATTAGAATGGATACATTCGCGCGAATGAATTAGAATGGATACATTTGTGCGAATGAATTAGAATGGATCATATGAATGAATTAGAATGGATCATACGAATGAATTAGAATGGATCATACGAATGAATTAGAATGGATACATTCGTGCGAATGAATTTGAATGGATCGTACAAATGAATTAGAATGGATCGTCCGAATGAATTACAATGTATGGTACGAATAAATTAGAATAGATCATGCGGATGAATAAGAATGGATGCATTCGTGCGAATGAATTAGAATGGATCGTATAAATGAATTAGAATGGATCGTACGAATGAATTAGAATAGATTATGCGAATGAATTATAATGGATCGTATGAATGAATTAGAATGGATACATTCGCGCGAATGAATTAGTATGGATACATTTGTGCGAATGAATTAGAATGGATCATATGAATGAATTAGAATGGATCATACGAATGAATTAGAATGGATCGTGTGAATGAATTAGAATGGATCGTACGAATTAATAAGAATCGATACATTCGTGCGAATAAATTAGAATGGTTCGTACGAATGAGTTAAATTGGATCGTAGGAATGAATTAGAATAGATCGTACGAATGAATTAGAATAGATCGTGCGAATGAATTAGAATGGGTCGCACGAATGAATTAGAATGGATACATTCGTGTGAATGAATTAGAACGGATCGAACGAATGAATTATAATGGATTGAACGAATGAATTAGAATGGATTGTGCAAATGAATTAGAATGGATTGTACGAATGAATTAGAATGGATACATTTGTGCGAATGAATTAGAATGGATCGTACGAATGAATTAGAATGGATACATTCGTGCGAATTAATTAGAATGGATCGTACGAATGAATTAGAATGGATCATACGAATGAATTAGAATGGATCTTGTGAATGAATTAGAATGGATCGTACGAATGAATTAGAATGGGTACAATCGTGCGAATGAATTAGAATGGATCGTACGAATGAATCAGAATGGATCGTATGAATGATTTAGAATGGATACATTCGTGCGAATGAATTAGAATGGATCGTATGAATGAATTAGTATGGATCGTACCGATGAATTAGAATGGATCGTTCGAATGAATTAGAATGGATCGTACGAATGAATTGGAATGGATACATTAGTGCGAATGAATTAGAACGCATCATACGAATGAATTATAATGGATCGTACGAATGAATTAGAATGGATCGTACGAATGAATTAGAATGGATCATGCGAATGAATTAGAATGGATCGTACGATTGAATTAAAATGGATACATTCGTGCGAATTAATTTGAATGGATAGTATGAATGAATTAGAATGGATACATTCGTGCAAATAAATTAGAATGGATCATACGAATGAATTAAAATGGATCGTGCGAATGAATAGGATGGATCGTGCGATTGATTTAGAATGGATCGTACGAATGAATTAGAATGGATACATTCATACGAATAAATTAGAATGGATCATACGAATGAATTAGAATGGATTGTATGAATGAATGAGAATGGATCGTGCGAATGAATTAGATTGGATCGTACGAATGAATTAGAATGGATACATTTGTGCGAATGTATTAGAATGGATCGTGCAAATGAATTAGAATGGATCGTGCGAATGAATTAGAATGGATCGTACGAATGAATTAGAATAGATCGTACGAATGAATTAGAATGGATCGTGCGAATGAATTAGAGTGGATCATAAGAATGAATTATAATGGATATATTCGTGCGAATGAAATAGAATGGATCGTACGAATTAATTAGAATGGATCGTATGAATGAATTAGAATGGATCGCACGAATGTACTAGAATGGATCGTACGAATGAATTAGAATGGATCGTACGAATGAATTAGAATGGATACATTCGTGTGAATGAATTAGATTAGATCGTACGAATGAATTAGAGTGGATCATACGAATGAATTAGAACGCATCGTACGAATGAATTAGAATGGATACATTCGTGCGAATGAATTAGAATGGATCATACGAATGAATAAGAATAGATAGATTCGTGCGAATGAATTAGAATGGATCGTATGAATGAATTAGAATGTAACTTACAAATGAATTAGAATGGATTGTATGAATGAATTAGAATGGATACATTCGTGCGAATGAATTAGAATGGCTTGTACGAATGAATTAGAATAGATCGTACGAATGAATTAGAATGGATCGCACGAATGAATTAGAATAGATCAAATGAATGAATTAGAATGGATCGTACGAATGAATTAGAATGGATACATTCGTGCGAATGAATTAGAATGGATCGTACGAATGAATTAGAATGGATCGTACGAATAAATTAGATTGGATACATTCGTGCGAATGAATTAGAATAGATCTTGCGAATGAATTAGAATGGATCGTATGAATGAATTAGAATGGATCTTACGAATGAATTAGAATGGATCATGCGAAAGAATTAGAATGGATCGTACGAATGAATTAGAATGGATACATTCGTGCGAATGAATTAGAATGGATCGTACGAAAGAATTAGAATGGATCGTACGAATGAATTATAATGGATCATCCGAATGAATTAGAATGGATCATACGAATGAATTAGAATGGATACATTCATGCGAATGAATTAGAATGGATCGTACGATTGATTAGAATGGATCGTACGAATGATTTAGAATGGATCGTAAGAATAAATTAGAATGGATTGTACGAATGAATTAGAATGGATCATGCGAATCAATTAGAATGGATCGTACGAATGAATTAGAATGGATACATTCATGCAAATGAATTAGAATGGATCGTACGAATGAATTAAAATGGAACGTATGAATGAATTAGATTTGATCGTACGGATGAAATAGAATGGATCGTGCAAATGAATTAGAATGAATCGTGCGAATGAATTAGAATGGATCGTGCGAATGAATTAGAATGGATCGTATGAATGAATTAGAATGGATTCATTAGTGCGAGTGAATTAGAATGGATCGTACGAATGAATTAGAATGGATTTTATGACTGAATAAGAATGGATCGTACGAATGAATTAGAATGGATCGTACGAATGAATTAGAATGGATCGTGCGAATGAATTAGAATGGATCGTATGAATGAATTAGAATGGATACATTCGTGCGAATGAATTAGAATGGATCGTACGAATGAATTAGAATGTATCATCCGAATGAATTAATATGGATCATGCGAATGAATTAGAATGCATCGTACGAATAAATTAGAATGGAAACATTTATGCGAATGAATTAGAATAGATTGTATGAATGAATTAGAATGGATCGTACGAATGAATTAGAATGGATCGTATGAATGAATTAGAATGGATCGTGCGAATGAATTAGAATGGATCGTATGAATGAATTTGAATGGATACATTTATGCTAATGTATTTGAATGGATCGTACGAATGAATTAGAATGTATCTTACGAATGAATTAGAATGGATTGTATGAATGAATTTGAATGGATCGCACGAATATACTAGAGTGGATCGTACGAATGAATTAGAATGGATCGTACGAATGAATTAGAATGGATACATTCGTGTGAATGAATTAGATTAGATCGTACGAATGAATTAGAGTGGATCATACGAATGAATTAGAATGGATCATATCAATGAATTAGAATGGATACATTCGTGCGAATGAATTAGAATGGATCGTACGAATGAATAAGAATAGATACATTCGTGTGAATGAATTAGAATGGATCGTATAAATGAATTAGAATGGAACTTACGAATGAATTAGAATGGATTGTATGAATGAATTAGAATGGATACATTCGTGCGAATGAATTAGATTGGCTCGTACGAATGAATTAGAATGGATCGTACGAATGAATTAGAACGGATCGTACGAATGAATTAGAATAGATCAAATGAATGAATTAGAATGGATCGTACGAATAAATTAGAATGGATACATTCGTGCGAATGAATTAGAATGGATCGTATGAATGAATTAGAATGGATCGTAAGAATAAATTAGATTGGATACATTCGTGCGAATGAATTAGAATAGATCTTGCGAATGAATTAGAATGGATCGTACGAATGAATTAGAATGGATCGTACGAATGAATTAGAATTGATCAAGCGAATGAATTAGAATGGATCGTACGAATGAACTAGAATGGATACATTCGTGCGAATGAATTAGAATGGATCGTACGAATGAATTAGAATGGATCGTTAGAATGAATTAGAATGGATACATTTGTGTGAATAAATTAGAATGGATCGTACGAATGAATTAGAATGGATCGTACGAATGATTTAGAATGTATCGTAGGAATGAATTAGAATGGATTGTACGAATGAATTAGAATGGATCGTGCGAATCAATTAGAATGGATCGTACGAATGAATTAGAATGGATACATTCATGCGAATGAATTAGAATGGATCATACAAATAAATTAAAATGGAACGTATGAATGAATTAGATTTGATCGTATGAATGAATTAGAATAGATCATGCAAATGAATTAGAATGAATCGTGCAAATGAGTTAGAATGGAACGTGCGAATGAATTAGAATGGATCGTATGAATGGATTAGAATGGATACATTAGTGCGAGTGAATTAGAATGGATCGTACGAATGAATTAGAATGGATTGTATGACTGAATAAGAATGGATCTTACGAATGAATTAGAATGGATCGTACGAATGAATTAGAATGGATCGTGCGAATGAATTAGAATGGATCGTATGAATGAATTAGAATGGATACATTCGTGCGAATGAATTAGAATGGATCGTACGAATGAATTAGAATGTATCGTCCGAATGAATTAGAATGGATCATGCGAATGAATTAGAATGGATCGTACGAATAAATTAGAATGGAAACATTCATGCGAATGAATTAGAATAGATTGTATGAATGAATTAGAATGGATCGTACGAATGAATTAGAATGGATCGTATGAATGAATTAGAATGGATCGTACGAATGAATTAGAATGGATCGTACGAATGAATTTGAATGGATCGTGCGAATGTATTAGAATGGATCGTACGAATGAATTAGAATGGATACATTCGTGCAAATAAATTAGAATGGATCATACGAATGAATTAAAATGGATCGTGCGAATGAATAGGATGGATCGTGCGATTGATTTAGAATGGATCGTACGAATGAATTAGAATGGATACATTCATACGAATAAATTAGAATGGATCATACGAATGAATTAGAATGGATTGTATGAATGAATGAGAATGGATCGTGCGAATGAATTAGATTGGATCGTACGAATGAATTAGAATGGATACATTTGTGCGAATGTATTAGAATGGATCGTGCAAATGAATTAGAATGGATCGTGCGAATGAATTAGAATGGATCGTACGAATGAATTAGAATAGATCGTACGAATGAATTAGAATGGATCGTGCGAATGAATTAGAGTGGATCATAAGAATGAATTATAATGGATATATTCGTGCGAATGAAATAGAATGGATCGTACGAATTAATTAGAATGGATCGTATGAATGAATTAGAATGGATCGCACGAATGTACTAGAATGGATCGTACGAATGAATTAGAATGGATCGTACGAATGAATTAGAATGGATACATTCGTGTGAATGAATTAGATTAGATCGTACGAATGAATTAGAGTGGATCATACGAATGAATTAGAACGCATCGTACGAATGAATTAGAATGGATACATTCGTGCGAATGAATTAGAATGGATCATACGAATGAATAAGAATAGATAGATTCGTGCGAATGAATTAGAATGGATCGTATGAATGAATTAGAATGTAACTTACAAATGAATTAGAATGGATTGTATGAATGAATTAGAATGGATACATTCGTGCGAATGAATTAGAATGGCTTGTACGAATGAATTAGAATAGATCGTACGAATGAATTAGAATGGATCGCACGAATGAATTAGAATAGATCAAATGAATGAATTAGAATGGATCGTACGAATGAATTAGAATGGATACATTCGTGCGAATGAATTAGAATGGATCGTACGAATGAATTAGAATGGATCGTACGAATAAATTAGATTGGATACATTCGTGCGAATGAATTAGAATAGATCTTGCGAATGAATTAGAATGGATCGTATGAATGAAATAGAATGGATCTTACGAATGAATTAGAATGGATCATGCGAAAGAATTAGAATGGATCGTACGAATGAATTAGAATGGATACATTCGTGCGAATGAATTAGAATGGATCGTACGAAAGAATTAGAATGGATCGTACGAATGAATTATAATGGATCATCCGAATGAATTAGAATGGATCATACGAATGAATTAGAATGGATACATTCATGCGAATGAATTAGAATGGATCGTACGATTGATTAGAATGGATCGTACGAATGATTTAGAATGGATCGTAAGAATAAATTAGAATGGATTGTACGAATGAATTAGAATGGATCATGCGAATCAATTAGAATGGATCGTACGAATGAATTAGAATGGATACATTCATGCAAATGAATTAGAATGGATCGTACGAATGAATTAAAATGGAACGTATGAATGAATTAGATTTGATCGTACGGATGAAATAGAATGGATCGTGCAAATGAATTAGAATGAATCGTGCGAATGAATTAGAATGGATCGTGCGAATGAATTAGAATGGATCGTATGAATGAATTAGAATGGATTCATTAGTGCGAGTGAATTAGAATGGATCGTACGAATGAATTAGAATGGATTTTATGACTGAATAAGAATGGATCGTACGAATGAATTAGAATGGATCGTACGAATGAATTAGAATGGATCGTGCGAATGAATTAGAATGGATCGTATGAATGAATTAGAATGGATACATTCGTGCGAATGAATTAGAATGGATCGTACGAATGAATTAGAATGTATCATCCGAATGAATTAATATGGATCATGCGAATGAATTAGAATGCATCGTACGAATAAATTAGAATGGAAACATTTATGCGAATGAATTAGAATAGATTGTATGAATGAATTAGAATGGATCGTACGAATGAATTAGAATGGATCGTATGAATGAATTAGAATGGATCGTGCGAATGAATTAGAATGGATCGTATGAATGAATTTGAATGGATACATTTATGCTAATGAATTTGAATGGATCGTACGAATGAATTAGAATGTATCTTACGAATGAATTAGAATGGATTGTATGAATGAATTTGAATGGATCGCACGAATATACTAGAGTGGATCGTACGAATGAATTAGAATGGATCGTACGAATGAATTAGAATGGATACATTCGTGTGAATGAATTAGATTAGATCGTACGAATGAATTATAGTGGATCATACGAATGAATTAGAATGGATCATATCAATGAATTAGAATGGATACATTCGTGCGAATGAATTAGAATGGATCGTACGAATGAATAAGAATAGATACATTCGTGTGAATGAATTAGAATGGATCGTATAAATGAATTAGAATGGAACTTACGAATGAATTAGAATGGATTGTATGAATGAATTAGAATGGATACATTCGTGCGAATGAATTAGATTGGCTCGTACGAATGAATTAGAATGGATCGTACGAATGAATTAGAACGGATCGTACGAATGAATTAGAATAGATCAAATGAATGAATTAGAATGGATCGTACGAATAAATTAGAATGGATACATTCGTGCGAATGAATTAGAATGGATCATATGAATGAATTAGAATGGATCGTAAGAATAAATTAGATTGGATACATTCGTGCGAATGAAT
Organism: Chamaelirium japonicum; assembly: GCA_947650365.1. NCBI lineage: Eukaryota > Viridiplantae > Streptophyta > Magnoliopsida > Liliales > Melanthiaceae > Chamaelirium > Chamaelirium japonicum. Next base: position 71,564,609 of record OX393556.1, on the reverse strand, counting down.
TAGAATAGATCTTGCGAATGAATTAGAATGGATCGTACGAATGAATTAGAATGGATCGTACGAATGAATTAGAATTGATCAAGCGAATGAATTAGAATGGATCGTACGAATGAACTAGAATGGATACATTCGTGCGAATGAATTAGAATGGATCGTACGAATGAATTAGAATGGATCGTTAGAATGAATTAGAATGGATACATTTGTGTGAATAAATTAGAATGGATCGTACGAATGAATTAGAATGGATCGTACGAATGATTTAGAATGTATCGTAGGAATGAATTAGAATGGATTGTACGAATGAATTAGAATGGATCGTGCGAATCAATTAGAATGGATCGTACGAATGAATTAGAATGGATACATTCATGCGAATGAATTAGAATGGATCATACAAATAAATTAAAATGGAACGTATGAATGAATTAGATTTGATCGTATGAATGAATTAGAATAGATCATGCAAATGAATTAGAATGAATCGTGCAAATGAGTTAGAATGGAACGTGCGAATGAATTAGAATGGATCGTATGAATGGATTAGAATGGATACATTAGTGCGAGTGAATTAGAATGGATCGTACGAATGAATTAGAATGGATTGTATGACTGAATAAGAATGGATCTTACGAATGAATTAGAATGGATCGTACGAATGAATTAGAATGGATCGTGCGAATGAATTAGAATGGATCGTATGAATGAATTAGAATGGATACATTCGTGCGAATGAATTAGAATGGATCGTACGAATGAATTAGAATGTATCGTCCGAATGAATTAGAATGGATCATGCGAATGAATTAGAATGGATCGTACGAATAAATTAGAATGGAAACATTCATGCGAATGAATTAGAATAGATTGTATGAATGAATTAGAATGGATCGTACGAATGAATTAGAATGGATCGTATGAATGAATTAGAATGGATCGTACGAATGAATTAGAATGGATCGTACGAATGAATTTGAATGGATCGTGCGAATGTATTAGAATGGATCGTACGAATGAATTAGAATGGATCGTACGAATAAATTAGAATGGATACATTCATGCAAATGAATTACAATGGATAGTACGAATGAATTAGAATGGATCGTATGAATGAATTAGAATGGATCGTGTGAATGAATTAGAATGGATAGTATGAATGAATTAGAATGGATACATTCATGCGAATGAATTAGAATGGATCGTACGAATGAATTAGAATAGATCGTACGAATAAATTAGAATGCATCGTATGAATGAATTAGAATGGATCGTGTGAATGAATTAGAATGGATTGTACGAATGAATTAGAATGGTTATATTCGTGCGGATGAATAAGAATGGATCGTACGAATGAATTAGAATGGATCGTACGAATGGATTAGAATAGATAAATTCGTGCGAATGAATTAGAATGGATCGTGCAAATGAATTAGAATGGATCGTGCAAATGAATTAGAATGGATCGTACGAATGAATTAGAATGGATATATTCGTGCGAATTAATTAGAATGATCCTACGAATGAATTAGAGTGGATCGTACGAAAGAATTAGAATGGATTGTACGAATGAATTAGAATGGATCGTATGAATGAATTAGAATGGATCGTGTGAATGAATTAGAATAGATCGTACGAATGAATTAGAATGGATACATTCGTGCGAATGAATTAGATTGGATCGTACGAATGAATTAGAATAGATCGTACGAATGATTTAGAATGGATCATACGAATGAATTAGAATGGATCGTACGAATGAATTAGAATGGATCGTGCGAATGAATTAGAATGGATCGTGCGAATGAATTAGAATGGATCGTACGAATGAATTAGAATGGATACATTCGTGCGAATGAAATAGAATGGATCGTACGAATAAATTTGAATGGATACATTCGTGCGAATTAATTATTATGGATCATACGAATGAATTAGAATGGATCATGCGAATGAATTAGAATGGATCATGCGAATGATTTAGAATGGATCGTACGAATGAACTAGAATGGATACATTCGTATGAGTGAATTAGAATGGATCGTACGAATGAATTAGTCTGGATCGTGCGAATAAATTAGAATGGATCGAATGAATCAATTAGAATGGATACATTCGTGTGAATGAATTAGAATAGATCATACGAATGAATTAGAATGGATCGTACGAATGAATTAGAATAGATCGTACGAATAAATTATAATGGATCGTGCGAATGAATTAGAATGGATCATACGAAAGAATTAGAATGGATACATTCGAACGAATGAATTAGAATAGATCATATGAATGAACTAGAATGGATCATACGAATGAATTAGAATGGATCGTTCGAATCAATTAGAATTGTTCGTACGAATGAATTATAATGGATCGTACAAATGAATTAGAATAGATCGTACGAATGAATTAGAATGGATACATTCGTGCGAATGAATTAGAATGGATCGTGCGAATGAATTACAATGGATCGTACGAATGAATTAGAATGGATAAATTCATGCGAATGAATTAGAATGGATCGTACAAATGAACAAGAATGGATCGCATGAATGAATTAGAATGGATATATTCGTGCGAATGAATTAGAATGGATCGTATGAATGAATTAGAATGGATTGTACGAATGAATTAGAATGAATCGTACGAATGAATTAGAATGGATCATAGGAATGAATTAGAATGGATACATTCATGCCATTGAATTAGAATGGATCGTATGAATGAATTAGAATGTATCCATTCTAATTCATTAGCACGAATGTATCCATTCTAATTTATTCGCACGATCTATTCTAATTCTTTCGTATGATCCATTCTAATTTATTTGCACGAATGTATCCATTCTAATTTATTCGTACTATCCATTCTAATTCATTCGTACGATCCATTCTAATTCATTCGTACGATCCATTCTAATTTATTCGCATGATCCATTCTAATTAATTCGTACGATCCATTCAAATTAATTCGTACGATCTATTCTAATTCATTAGTATGATCCATTCTAATTCATTCGTATGATCCATTCTAATTCATTCGTATGAATGTATATATTCTAATTCATTCGTACTATCCATTCTAATTCATTCGTATGATCCATTCTAATTTATTCGTACAATCCATTCTAATTTATTCGTACGAATGTATCAATTCTAATCCATTCGTGCGAATGAATTAGAATGGATCGTACGAATGAATTTGAATAGATCGTACGAATGAATTAGAATGGATTTTATGTAATATAATTATTAGATTATTATTTAAATAAATTATTAAATATTTGTTTATTGAAATAATTATGAAATAAGAATTTCATTAATTAGATAATAATATAAAGAATTATTTATATAATAATTTTTGAAAATAAATAAATATTTATTCAATTATTTAAATATTGAAAAACTTATTTAGTAAATAAATATATTAAATGGCTTATTTACTTAAATAAAAAAATATTTTAATTATTAAATAATTTCATAGTTAAATAAATTATAATTTTTTGAAACAATAAAATAATTTAATTAATAATTATATAACTAAATTATTAGGAAATAAAATTATTATATTATTATTTAAATAAATTTTTTCATTATTATTTTTTGAAATTATTATAAAATAAGAATTTTATTATTTAGATAATTATATAAAGAATTATTTAAATAATAATTATTTTATATAATTAAAAAATTAGTCAAGTATTCAAATATATAAAAACTTATTTAGTAAAGAAATATATTAAATAGATTATTTACTAAAAAAAAAATAATTTAATTATAAATAATTTTATAGATAAATAAAATGCATCAAAAAATTAATTATTTCATTAAGTAATAAAATAAAAAATTAATTCAATAACCATTTACTTTATATTTAAATAATTAGTTAATTATTTGAACATATAAATAATAAAATATTTTTTAAAATAATATGAAAATTTTTAAATATTAATTAATTAGTTATTATATTAATATAATATTATATTAATTTAATAAATAAATAAATAAATTAAATATTATTTTATAATATAATTAAATAAAAATTATAATAATTATTTAATTAATAGTAATTAATTAAATATTTTCATTATTTACTTATTAAATAATAAAATAATGAATTAATTAATTATTTTAATATTTCAATAATTTATTATTTCATGAATTAATTAAATTGTTATGGACTATTCTAATTCATTGTTATGGACTATTCTAATTCATTCGTATGAATGTATCTATTCTAATTCATTCATACGATCCATTCTAATTCATTCGTACGTGCTATTCAAATTCATTCATACGACCCATTCTAGTTCATTCGTACAATCCAATCTAATTCATTCGTATGATCCATAAGATCCATTCTAATTCATTCGTACGAGCTATTGTAATTCATTCGTACGAACTATTCTAATTCATTCATACGAATGTATCCATTCTAATTCATTCGTACAATGCATTCTAATTCATTCGTACGATTTATTCAAATTTATTCATACAATTCATTCTAATTCATTAGTAGGAGCTATTCTAATTCATTTGTACGATCCATTCTAATTTATTCGTACGATCCATTCTAATTCATTCGTAAGATCCATTCAAATTCATTCGTCTGGGCTATTCTAATTCGTTCGTACGACCTATTCTAATTCATTCATATGAATCCATTCTAATTCATTCGTATGATCCATGCGATCCATTCTAATTCATTCGTACAACCTATTCTAATTCATTCGTACAAATGTATCCATTCTAATTCATTCGTACCATCCATTCTAATTCATTCGTACGAGCCATTCTAATTCATTCGTACGACCCATTTTAATTTATCCATACGAATCCATTCTAATCCATTCGTACGATCCATATGATCCATTCTAATTCATTCGTACGATCCATTCTAATTCATTCGTACAAGCTATTCGAATTCATTCGTACGACCAATTCTAATTCATTCGTACGATCCATTCCAGTTCATTCGTACGATCCATACAATCCATTCTAATTTTTTTAAATAAATAAATAATTATTAATTTATTTAAATATTTAAAAACTTATTTAGTAAAGTAATATATTAAATGGATTATTAACTTAAAAAAAAATTTAATTATTAAAAATTTTATAGTTAAATATATAATAATTTAAATAAATTATAATTTTTTTAAATAATAAAATCATTTAATTTATAATTATATAACTAAATTATAAGGTAATAAAATTATTATATTATTATTTAAATAATTTTTTTCATAATTATTTATTAAAATAAATATAAAGTTAGAATTTCATTATTTAGATAAATATATAAAGAATTATTTAAATAATAATTTTTTAAAATAATTAAAAAATTAGTTAATTATTCAAATATTTAAAAACTTATTTAGTTAAGAAATATATTAAATAGATTACTAACTAAAACTAAAAAATAATTTAACAATTAAATAATTTTATAGTTAAATAAAAAATAATTATTTTATAACGAATTATTTTATTAAATTATAAAAAATTAAAAACAATACATAAAAAAATTAATTATTTTATAACTTAATAGAATAAAAAATTTATTCAATAACTATTACTTATTATTTAAATAATTAGTTAATTATTTGAACATGTAAATAATAAAATATTTTACTAAATAATATAATTTTTAGAAAATAATAAGTCATTAGTTACTATATTATTATATTATTTTATTACTTTATAAAATAAATGATTAAAATAATAAATTATTTCATAAAATAATTAAATAAAAATTGTAATAATTAATTCATTAATGGTAATTTTTTAAATATTTTCATTATTAACTTATTGAATAATAAAATGTTGAATTAATTATTTATTTTATTATTTCAATAATTTATTATTTAATAAATTAGTGAAATTAATTTAAAAAATAGTAATAATTAAATAAATAACTAATAAAATAAATTAATCATATAATTAAATCATTATTTCTTTATTTAATATTTTAAGCCTTTAAATAATTATATAATTTAATTATTTAATAATATAATAATTAATAAATAAATGAAATAATAAATTTCATTAATTAACTAGATAATTAAATTATTAAATATCCATTCTAATTCATTCGTACGAGCTATTCTAATTCATTCTTATGGCCTATTCTAATTCATTTGTAAGAATGTATCCATTCTAATTCATTCGTACGATCCATTCTAATTCATTCGTACGTGCTATTCTAATTCATTTGTACGACCCATTCTAATTCATTCGTACGATCCATTCTAATTCATGCGTATGATCCATACGATCCATTGTAATTCATTCATACGAGCTATTGTAATTCATTCGAATGACCTAATCTAATTCATTCGTACGAATGTATCCATTCTATTTCATTCGTACAATCCATTCTAATTCATTCGTATGATCTATTCAAATTCATTCGTACGATCCATTCTAATTCATTCGTACGAGCTATCCTAATTCATTTGTACGATCCATTCTAATTCATTCGTACGATCCATTCTAATTCATTCGTAAGATCCATTCTAATTCATTCGTATGAGCTATTCTAATTCATTCGTATGACCTATTCTAATTCATTCATATGAATCCATTCTAATTCATTCGTACGATCCATGCGATCCATTCTAATTCATTCATATGACCTATTCTAATTCATTCGTACAAATGTATCCATTCTAATTCATTCTTACGATCCATTCAAATTCATTTATACGATCCATTCTAATTCATTCATACGAGCCATTATATATTATTCGTACGACCCATTCTAATTGATTCATACGAATCCATTCTAATTCATTCGTACGATCCATACGATCCATTTTAATTCATTCGTACGATCCATTGTAATTCATTCGTACGAGCTATTCTAATTCATTCGTACGACCCATTCTAATTCATTCGTATGATCCATTCCAATTCATTCATACGATATATACGATCCATTCTAATTCATTCGTAAGATCCATTCTAATTCATTCGTACGAGCTATTCTAATTCATTCGTACGACCTTTTCTAATTCATTCATATAAAGCCATTCTAATTTATTCGTACGATACATATGATCCATTCTAATTCATTCGTACGACCTATTCTAATTCATTCGAACAAATGTATCCATTCTAATTCATTCGTACGATCTATTCTAATTCATTCGTACGGGCCATTCTAATTCATTCGTACGACCCATTCTAATTCATTCATACGAATCCATTCTAATTCATTCGTACGATCCATTCTAATTCATTCGTACGAGCTATTCTAATTCATTTATATGGCCTATTCTAATTCATTCGTACGAGCTATTCTAATTCATTTATATGGCCTATTCTAATTCATTCGTACGAATGTATCCATTCTAATTCATTCGTATGATCCATTTTAATTCATTTGTATGATCCATTCTAATTCATTCGTATGATCCATTCTAATTCATTCATACGAGCTATTCTAAATCATTCGTACGACCCATTCTAATTCATTCGTACGATCCATTCCAATTCATTCGTACGATCCATACGATCCATTCTAATTCATTCGTACAAGCTATTCTAATTCATTCGTACGATCCATTCTAATTCATTCGCATGAGCTATTCTAATTCATTCGTACGATTCATATGTACGATCCATTCTAATTCATTCGTACGATTCATACGTTCCATTCCAATTCATTCGTACGATCCATTCTAATTTATTCGCACGAATGTATCTATTCTAATTCATTCGCACGATCCATTCTAATTCATTCGTACGATCCATTCTAATTCATTCATACGATCCATTCTATATCATTCGTACGATCCATTCTACTTCATTTGTACGATCCATTCTAATTCATTCACAAGAATGTATCCATTATAATTCATTGGCACGGTCCATTCTAATTCATTCGTACGATCTATTCTAATTCATTCGTATGATCCATTCTAATTCATTCGTACGAGCTTTTCTAATTCATTCGTAAGATCCATTCTAATTCATTCATAAGAGCTATTCTAATCCATTCGTACCATCCATTCTAATTCATTCGTACGATCCATTCTAATTAGATCGTATGAGCTATTCTAATTCATTCTGACGAGCTATTATAATTCATTCGTATGATCCATTCTAATTCATTCGTATGATCCATTCTAATTCATTCGTATGAGCCAATCTAATTCATTCGTACAAGCTATTCTGATTCATTCGTACGATCTATTCTAATTCATTCGTACGACCTATTCTAATTCATTCGTACGAATGATTCCATTCTAATTCATTCATGCGATCCATTCTAATTTATTCGTATGATCCATTCTAATTCATTCGTACGACCTATTGTAATTCATTCGTACGACCCATTCTAATTCATTCGTATGATCCATTCTAATTCATTCGTACGAGCTATTCTAATTCATTCGTACGACCTATTCTAATTCATTCATATGAATGTATCCATTCTAATTCATTCGAATGATCTATTATAATTCATTCATACGATCCATTCTAATTCATTCCTACGATCCATTCTATTCCATTCCTCCGATCCATTCTATTTCATTCGTATGATCCATTCTATTTCATTCGTACGATCCATTATAATTCATTCGTACGACACATTCTAATTCATTCGTACGATCTATTCTTATTCATTCGTACCAACTCTACTAATTTATTCGTACGACCTATTCTAATTCATTCGTACGAATGTATCTATTCTAATTCATTCGTACGATCCATTATAATTAATTCGTACGATCCATTCTAATTCATTCGTACGACCCATTCTAGTTCATTCGTACAATCCATTCTAATTTATTCCTACGATCCATACAATCCATTCTAATTCGTTCGTACGAGCTGTTCTAATTCATTTGTAAGACCTATTTTAATTCGTTCTTACGAATGTATCCATTATAATTCATTCGTATGATCCATTCTAATTCATTTGTACGATCCATTCTAATTTATTCGTACGAGCTATTCTAATTCATTCATACGACCCATTCTAATTTATTTGTACGAACCATTCTAATTCATTCGTACGAGCAATTCTTATTCATTCATACGATCTATTCTAATTCATTTGTATGAATGTATCCTTTCTTATTCATTCGTACGATCCATTCTAATTCATTCATACGATCCACTCTAATTCATTCGTACGAGCTATTCTAATTCATTCGTACGACCCATTCTAATTTATTAATACGATCCATTCTAATTCATTCGTACGTTCCATACGATCCATTCTAATTCATTCGTACGAGCTATTCAAATTCATTCGTACGACTAATTCTAATTTATTCGTATGAATGTATCCATTCTATTTCATTTGTATGATCCATTCTATTTCATTTGTATGACCCATTCTAATTTATTCGTACGATCCATTCTAATTCATTCGTATGATCCATACGATCCATTCTAATTCATTCATACGAGCTATTCTAATTCGTTCGTACGACCTATTCTAATTCATTCGTACGAATGTTTCTATTCTAATTCATTCGTACGATCCATTCAAATTCATTCATATGATCCATTCTAATTCATTTGTATGATCCATTCTAATTCATTCGTACGATCCATTCTAATTCATTCGTATGACCCATTCTAATTCATTCGTACCATCCATTCTAATTCATTCGTACGATCCATATCATCCATTCTAATTCATTCATACGAGCTATTCTAATTCATTCTTACGACCTATTCTAATTCATTCATATGATTCATTCTAATTCATTCGTACGATCCATTCTAATTCATTCGTATGATCCATTCTAAATCATTCGTGTGATTCTTACGATCCATTCTAATTCATTCGTACGAGCTTTTCTAATTCATTCGTACGACCCATTCTAATTCATTCGTACGATCCATTCTAATTCATTCGTATGATCCATACGATCCAATCTAATTCATTTGTCTGAACTATTCTAATTCGTTCATATGACCTATTCTAATTCATTCGTACGAGTGTTTCCATTCTAATTCGTTCCTATAATCCATTCTAATTTATTTGTACGATCCATTCTAATTCATTCATACAAGCTATTCTAATTCATTCGTATAATCCATTCTAATTCATTCATACGATCCACTCTAATTCATTCGTACGATTCATACGATCCATTCTAATTCATTCGTACGAGCAATTCTAAATCATTCGTAAGACCTATTCTAATTCATTCATATGAATGTATCCATTCTAATTCATTCGAACGATCCATTCTAATTCATTCGTACGATCCATTCTAATTCATGCGTACGATCCATTCTAATTCATTCGTACGACCAATTTTAATTCATTCATACGATCCATTCTAATTCATTCGTACGATCCATACGATCCATTCTAATTCATTCCTACGAGCTATTATAATTTATTCGTACGACCTATTATAATTCATTCGTGCGAGATATTCTAATTCATTCGTATGACCCATTCTAATTTATTCGTACGATCCATTCTAATTCATTCTTATGATCCATACGATCCATTCAAATTCATTCGTACGAGCTATTCTAATTCATTCGTACGATCTATTCTAATTCAATTGTATGAGCTATTCTAATTTATTCATAGGAATGTATCCATTCTAATTCATTCATACGATCCATTCTAATTCATTCGTACAATCCATTCTAATTCATTCGTACGATCCATTCTAATTCATTTGTACGACCCATTCTAATTCATTCGTACGATCCATACGATTTATTCTAATTCATTCGTACGACCTATTCTAATTCATTCGTACGACCTATTCTAATTCATTCGTACGAATGTATCCATTCTAATTCATTCGTACGATCCATTCTAATTCATTCGTACAACCCATTCTAATTCATTCGTACGTTCCATTCTAATTCATTCGTACGATCCATTCTAATTCATTCGTACGAGCTATTCTAATTTATTCATACGACCTATTCTAATTCTTTCGTACGAGTTATTCTAATTCATTCGTACGACCTATTGTAATTCATTCGTACGAATGTATCCATTCCAATTCATTCGTACGATCCATTCTAATTCATTCGTACGATCCATTCGAATTTATTCATACGACCCATTCTAATTCATTCGTACGATCTATTCTAATTCATTCGTACGATCCATACGATCTATTCTATTTCATTCGAATGAGCAATTCTAATTCATTCGTATGACCTATTCTAATTCATTCATTTGAATATATCTATTCTAATTCATTCGTACGATCCATTCTAATTTATTCGTACGATCCATTCTAATTCATTCGTATGATCCATTCTAATTCATTCGTACGAGCTATTCTAATTCATTCGTACGACCCATTCTAATTCATTCATACGATCCATTCTAATTCATTCGTACGATCCGTACGATCCATTCTAATTCATTCGTACGAGCTATTCTAATTCATTCGTACGAATGTATCCATTCTAATTCATTCGTACGATCCATTCAAATTCATTTATACGATCCATTCTAATCCATTCGTACAAGCTATTCTAATACATTCGTACGACCCATTCTAATTCATTCGTACGATCTATACTATTCATTCTAATTCATTCGTACGAGCTATTCTAATTCATTCGTACAAACTATTCTAATTCATTCGTACGAAAGTATCCATTCTAATTCATTCGTACGATCCATTCTAATTAATTCGTACGATCCATTCTAATTCATTCGTACGATCCAGTCTAATTCATTCGTACGATCCATTCTAATTCATTCGCATGATTCATACGATCCATTCTAATTCATTCATACGAGCTATTCTAATTAATTTGTACGAGCTATTCTAATTCATTCATACGAATGTGTCCATTCTAATTCATTCATACGATCCATTCTAACTCATTCGAATGAGCCATTCTAATTCATTCGTATGAGCTATTCTAATTCATTCGTACGACCCATTTTAATTCATTCGTACGATCCATTCTAATTAATTCGTACGATCCATACGATCCATTCTAATTCATTCGTACGAGCTATTCTAATTCATTCGTACGACCTATTCTAATTCATTCGTACGAATGTATCCATTCTAATTCATTCATTCGATCCATTCTAATTCATTCATACGATCCATTCTAATTCGTTCGTACTAGCTATTCTAATACATTCGCACGATCCATTCTAATTCATTCGTACGATCCATTCTAATTCATTCGTACGATCCATACGATCCATTCTAATTCATTCGTGCGAGCTATTCTAATTCATTCATACGACCTATTCTAATTCATTTGTACGAATGTATCCATTCTAATTCATTCGTATGATCCATTTTAATTCATGCGTACGATCCATTCTAATTCATTCGTACGAGTCATTCTAATTTATTTGTACAACCTATTCTAATTCATTCGTACGATCCATTCTAATTCATTCGTACGATCCATACGATCCATTCTAATTCATTCGTACAAGCAATTCTAATTCATTCGTACGACCTATTCAAATTCATTTGTACGAATATATCCATTTTAATTCATTGGTACGATCCATTCTAATTCATTCATACGATCCATTCTAATTTATTCGTACGAGCAGTTCTAATTCATTCGTATGAGCTATTCTAAGTCATTCGTACAACCCATTCTAATTCATTCATACGATCCATTCGTACAATCCATATGCTCCATTTTGAATCATTCACACGATCCATTCTAATTCATTCTCATGAATGTATCCATTCTAATTCATTCGTACGATCCATTCTAATTTATTCGTATGAGTCATTATAATTCATTCGTACGAGCTATTCTAATTCATTCGTACGACCCATTCTAATTCATTCGTACAATCCATTCTAATTCATTCGATCGATGCATATGATCCATTCTGATTCAGTCGTATGAGCAATTCTAATTCATTCGTACGACCTATTCTAATTCATTCATATGAATGTATCCATTCTAATTCATTCGTACGATCCATTCTAATTCATTCATACGAGCTATTCTAATTCATTCGTACGACCCATTCTAATTTATTCGTACGATCCATTCAAATTCATTCCTACGAGCTATTCTAATTCATTCGTACGACCTATTCTAATTCATTTATAGGAATGTATCCAATCTAATTAATTCGTACGATCCATTCTAATAAATTCGTACGATCCATTCTAATTCAGTCGCATGATCCATTATAATTCATTCATACGAGCTATTCTAATTCTTTCGTACGACCCATTCTAATTCATTCGTACGATCCATTCTAATTCATTCGTACGACCTATTCTAATTCATTCGTACGAATGTATCCTTTCTAATTCATTCGTAATCCATTCTAATTCATTCGTACGATCCATACGATCCATTCTAATTCATTCGTACGATCCATACGATCCAATCTTATTTATTAGTACGAGCTATTCTAATTCATTCGTATGACCTATTCTAATTCATTCGTACGAATGTATCCATTCTAATTCATTCGTACGATCCATCCTAATTCATTCGTATGATCCATTCTAATTCATTCGTACGAGCTATTATAAATCATTCGTACGACCCATTCTAATTCATTCGTGCGAATTCATTCTAATTCATTCGTACGATCTATATGATCCATTCTAATTCATTCGTACGAATGTATCCATTCTAATTCATTCGTACGATCCCTTCTAATTCATTTGTACTATTCATTCTAATTCATTCGTACGACCCATTCTAATTCATTCGTACGAATCCAGTCTAATTCATTCGTACGATCCATACGATCCATTCTAATTTATTCCTATGAGCTATTCTAACTCATTCGTACGACCTATTCTAATTTATACGTATGAATGTATACATTCTAAATCATTTGTACGATCCGTTGTAATTCATTTATACGATCCATTCTAATTCATTCGTACGATCCATTCTAATTCATTCATACGAGCTATTATAATTCATTCGTACGACCCATTCTAATTCATTCGTACGATCTATTCTAATTCATTCGTACGAGCTATTTTAATTCATTTGTTCGACCTATTCTAATTTATTCGTACGAATTTATCCATTCTAATTCATTCATACGAGCTATTATAATTCATTCGTACGATCCATTCTAATTCATTCGTACGAGCTATTCTAAATTAGAATGTATCCATTCTAATTTATTCGTACTATATATCCATTCAATTTCATTCATACGATCCATTCTAATTCATTCGCACGAATGTATCCATTCTAATTCATTCGCAAGATCCTAATTCATTCGTACGATCCATTCTAATTCATAAATACTATCCATTCTAATTCATTCGTACGAGCTATTCTAATTCATTCGTACAATCCATTCTAATTCATTCGTACGAGCTATTATAATTCATTCGCACAAATATATCCATTCTTATTCATTCGCACGATCCATTTTAATTCATTCGTACGATCCATTCCAATTCATTCGTACGATCCATTCTAATTCATTCGTAAGAGTTTTTCTAATTTTTTCATACGCTCCATTTTAATTCATTCGTACGAGCTATTCTAATTCATTCGTACGATCCATTCTAATTCATTCGTACGATCCATTCTAATTCATTCGTACGAGCTATTATAATTCATACGTACGATCCATTCTAATTCATTCGTACGATACATTCTAATTCATTCGCACGATCCATTCTAATTCATTCGTACGATCCATTCTAATTCATTCGTACGAGTTATTCTAATTCATTCGCACGATCTATTCTAATACATTCGTACATTCCATTCTAATTCATTCGCACGAATGTATCCATTCTAATTCATTTGTAAGAACTATTCTAATTCATTCGTATGAGCTATTCTAATTCATTCGTACAACCCATTGTAATTCATTTGCATGATCCATTCTAATCCATTCTACGAATGTAGCTATTCTAATTCATTCGTACGATCCATTCTAATTCATTCGTACTAGAATGGATACATTCGTGCGAATGAATTAGAATGGATCGTATGAATGAATGAATGAATTAGAATATCTCGTACGAATGAATTAGAATGGATCGTACGAATGAATTAGAATGGCTACATTCATATGAATTAGAATGGATCGTACGTATGAATTAAAATGGATCCTATGAATGAATTAGAATAGATACATTCGTGCGAATGAATTATAATGGATCGTACGAATGAATTAGAATGGATCATGCGAATGAATTAGAATGGATCGTGCGTATAAATTAGAATGGATCGTACGAATGAATTAGAATGGATATCTTTGTGCGAATGAATTAGAATGGATTGTACTATTAAATTAGAATTGATCGTACGGATGAATTACAATTGATCGTGCGAATGAATTAGAATGAATCATACGAATGAATTAGAATGGATACATTCTAATTCATTCGTACAAGCTCTTCTTATTTATTCGTACGAACTACAATTGCACGTATGTATCCCTTTTAATTCATTCGTATGAGCTATTTTAATTCATTCGTACGACCCATTCTAATTCATTCGTATGATCCCTTCTAATTCATTCGTACGATCTACAATCGAATGAATGTATCCATTCTAATTTATTCATACGATCCAATCTAATTCATTCGTACTATCCATTCTAATTCATTCGTATGAACCATTCTAATTGATTCGTACGAATGATTGAATACGAGCTATTCTAATTCATTATTACAACCCATTCTAATTCATTCGTATGATCCATTCTAATTCATTTGTGCGATTCTAATTAGAATGGCTACATTCGTAGAATGAATTAGAATGGCTACAATCGTACGAATGAATTAGAATAGCTTGTACGAATGAATTAGAATGGATCGGACGAATGAATTAGAATGGATCGTACGAATGAATATGAATGGATCATACAAATAAATTAGAATAGCTCGTACGAATGAATTAGAATGGTTTGTACGAATGAATTAGAATGGATCGTACGAATGAATTAGAATTGATACATTCATGCGATACGTACGACCCATTCTAATTCATTCGTTCGAGATACTCTAATTCATTCGTACGATCCATTCTAATTCATTCGTACGACCCATTCTAATTCATTCGTACGAACTACAATCGCACGAATATATCCATTCTAATTCATTCGTATCTATGATCCATTCTAATTCATTCGTATGAGCTATTCTAATTCATTCGTATGACCCATTCTATTTCATTCGTATGATCCATTCTACTTTATTAGTACGATCTACAATCGCACGAATGTATGCATTCTAATTCATTCGTACGATCTATTCTAATTCATTCGTATGATCCATTCTAATTCTTTCGTACGAACCATTCTAATTCATTCGTACGAATAATTGCATATGAGCTATTCTAATTCATTCATACGACCCTTTATAATTCATTCGTACGATCCATTCTAATTCATTCGTGCGATTCTAATTAGAATGGCTACATTCATAGAATGAATTAGATTGGCTACAACCGTACGAATGAATTAGAATGGATCGTACGAATGAATTAGAATGGATCATACAAATGAATTAGAATAGCTCGTACGAATGAATTAGAATGGTTCATACGAATGAATTAGAATGGATCGTACGAATGAATTAGAATGGATCGCACGAATGAATTAGAATAGATACATTCGTGCGATACGTACGACCTGTTCTAATTCATTTGTACGATCCATTCTAATTCATTCGTACGATCCATTCTAATTCATTTGTACGACCCATTCTAATTCATTCGTGCGAATTACATTCTAATTCATTCGTATGAGCTATTCTAATTCATTCGCACGAACCATTCTGATTCATTCGTACGAGCTATTCTAATTCATTTGTACGAGCTATTCTAATTCATTCATACGACACATTCTAATTCATTCACATGGCCCATTCTAATTCGTTCGCCCGATCCATTCTAATTCAATCGTATGATCCATTCTAATACATTAGCACAAGCCATTCTAATTCATTCACACGATCCATTCTAATTCAATCGTACAATCCATTCTAATTCATTCGCATGAATGTATCCATTCTAAATGGATCGTATGAATAAATTAGAATGGTTACAATCGTACGTACGAATGAAATAGAATGAGTTAGAATGGATCGTACGAATGAATTAGAATGGATCGTGCAAATGAATTAGAATGGATCGTACGAATGAATTAGAATGGAAACATTCGTGCGAATGAATTAGAATGGATCGTACGCATGAATTAGAATGGGTCGAATGAATGAATTAGAATGGCTCGTATGAATGAATTAGAATGGATCATACGAATGAATCAGTATGGATCGTACAAATGAATTAGAATGGATACATTCGTGCGAATGAATTTGAATAGGTCGTATGAATGAATTCGAATGTATCTTACGAATGAATTAGAATAGATCGTATGAATGAATTAGAATGGATTCATACGAATGAATTAGAATGGCTCTTATGAATGAATTAGAATGGATTGTACGAATGAATTAGAATGGATCGTGCGAATGAATTAGAATGGATCGTACAAATGAATTAGAATGGACCGTGCGAATGAATTGGAATGGATCGTACGAATGAATTAGAATGGATACATTCGTGCGAATGAATTAGAATGGACTGTATTAATGAATTAGAATGGATCATACGAATGAATTAGAATGGATTCGTATAAATAAATTAGAATAGCTCGTAAGAATGAATTAGAATGGTTCGTAAAATAGATCGTAAAATAGTTACATAATTTGATTATTTAATAATATAATAATTAATAAATAAATAAAATAATAAATTTTATTAAATAACTAGATAATTAAATATTTAAGTAAAATTATTATTTTAATAAAAAGCTAAATATTAAAATATTTCAATTATTTAAATTTTTTTATAATTAAATAAATAATTACTATTATTTAAATTTTTATTTATTTAACTAAGAAATTATTTATTAATTATTAACATTTTTTTAAGTAAATAATCTATTTGATATATTTCTTCACTAATTAAGTATTTAAATATTTTAATAATTGACTAATTATTGAATTATTAAAAAAACTATTATTTACATACTATTTTATTTAATTATCTAAATAATTAAATTCTAATATTTTAGTTATTTAAATAAATAATTATTTAATAATTTATTTAAATAATAATCTAATAATTTTATTATATAATCATTTAGTTATGTTATTATTGATTAAATTACATAAATAAATTATTATGTAATAAAATTATTATATTATCATTTGAATAAATTATTATGTAATAAAATTATTATATTATCATTTAAATAAATTATTATGTAATAAAATTAATTATAATTAATAAATAATTTAATAGTTAAATATATAATAATTTAAATAAATTATTATGTAATGAAATAATTAACAAATTATTTTATTAAGTTATAAAAAATTAAGTAAAATACATCAAAAAATTATCTAATCAAATAATTAAAGAAGACTTATAATAATTATTTTATTAATGGTTATTAATTAATTATTTTCATTATTTACTTTTCGAATAATAAAATGATGAATTAATTATTTATTTTATTATTTCAACAAGTTATTATTTAATGAATTAATTAAATTTATTTAATAATAATAATAATTAAAGAATTAACTAATAAAATAAATTAATTATATACTTAAATCATTATTTCTTTATTTAATATTTTAAACCATTAAATAGTTACATAATTTGATTATTTAATAATATAATAATTAATAAATAAATAAAATAATAAATTTCATTAAATAACTTGATAATTAAATAATTAAATAAAATTATCATTTTACTAAAATATAAAATATTTAAATATTTCAATTTTTTAAATTATTTTATAATTAAATAAACGATTACTATGATTATCATAATAACATTGAGATGATACTATTGATTATTTATTATTTGAATATTAAAATCAATAAATATTAATTTGATTATTAAATAAAATATTAAGCTATTTAAAAAAATATTTTATTATTCATAAATTCAAATAATTAAATAATTATTTAAATAATAAGTAAATAGTTATTAAATTATTATTTTATTTTATTACTCAAATAAATATTTAACATTTTTCATTATTTTGATTAGTATTTCATAATTTAATAAATTTTTTTATTTATTTAATTACATAATATTTTATTTAATAATTATTTATTGAAATAATTATAAAATTAGAATTTCATTAATTAGATAATTATATAAAGAATTCTCTAAATAATAATTTTTTTAAATAAATAAATAATTATTAAATTATTTAAATATTTAAAAACTTATTTAGTAAAGAAATATATTAAATGGATTATTTACTTAAACAATAAAATTATTATTATTTCATTGTCTAAATAATTAAATTCTAAGATTTTAGTTATTTAAATAAATAATTATTTAATAATTTATTTAAATGATAATCTAATAATTTTATTACATAATAATTTAGTTATATAATTATTGATTAAATTATTTTTTTATTTTAAAATTATTAATTAATATAATTTATACTTTAAATTATTACATAAATATTTAAATAATAAAATACTTAAATTATTTGATTAAAATATTATATAATGATATAATTACATTATTTTATTAAAAAATACTAATAACACAAAGAAAAATAAAATTATTTAAATATTTTATAAAATGGATCATACAAATGAATTAGAATGGATCATGCGAAGGAATTAGAATGGATTGTACGAATGAATTAGATTGGATATATTCGTGCGAATGAATTAGAATGGATCGTATGAATAAAATAGAATGGATCGTACGAATAAATTCGAATGGATCGTGCGAATGAATTAGAATGGATCGTACGAATGAATTAGAATGGATACATTCGTGCGAATGAATTAGAATTGATCGTACGAATGAGTTTGAATGAATTGCACAAATTAATTAGAATGGATCATATGAATGAATTAGAATGGATCGTACGAATGAATTAGAATGGATCGAACGAATAATTAGTATGGATACATTCGTGTGAATGAATTAGAATGGATCGTACGAATGAATTATAATGGATCGTGCGAATGAATTAGAATGGATTGTACGAATGAATTAGAATGGATACATTCGTCCGAATGAATTAGAATGGATCGTACGAATTAATTAGAATAGATCGTATGAATGAATTAGAATGGATCGTACGAATGAATTAGAATGGATATTGCGAATTAATTAGCATGGTGCGTACAAATGAATTAGAACGGATACATTCGTGCGAATGAATTAGAATGGATCGTACGAATGAATTAGAATGGATCGTACGAATGAATTAGATTGGATCGTACAAAGGAATTAGAATGGATCGTACTAATGAATTAGAATGGATAGTGCGAATGAATTAGAATGGATCGTACGAATGAATTAGAATGGATGCATTCGTGCGAATGATATAGAATGGATCGTACGTATGAATTTAAATGGATCGTACGAATGAATTAGAATGGATATATTCGTGCGAATGAATTTGAATGGATCATATGAATGAATTAGAATGGATCGTACGAATGAATTAGAATGGATACATTCATGCGAATGAATTAGAATGGATCATACTAATAAATTAGAATGGATCATACGAATAAATTAGAATGGATAGTACGAATAAATTAGAATGGATCGTGCGAATGAATTAGAATGGATCGTATGAATGAATTAGAATGCATACAATCATACGAAAGAATTAGAATGGATCGTACGAATGAATTAGAATAGATCATATGAATGAATTAGAATGGATACATTCGTCCGAATGAATTAGAATGGACACATTCATGCGAATGAATTAGAATGGATCGTACGAATGAATTAGAATGGATTGTACGAATGAATTAGAATGGATCGTACGAATGAATTAGAATAGATCATATGAATGAATTAGAATGGATAGTGCGAATGAATTAGAACGGATCGTACGAATGAATTAGAATGGATACATTCGTGCGAATGAATTAGAATGGATCGTACGAATGAATTAGAATGGATCACACGAATGAATTAGAATGGATATATTCGTGCGAAAGAATAAGAATGGATCGTATGAATGAATTAGAATGGATCGTGCGAATGAATTAGAATGGATCATGCGAATGAATTAGAATAGATCGTACATATGAATTAGTATCGATACATTCATGCGAATGAATTAGAATGGATCGTACGAATGAATTAGAATGGATCGCACGAATGAATTAGAAAGGATCGCCCGAATGAATTAGAATGGATCGAACGAATGAATTAGAATAGATCATTCGAATGAATTAGAATGGATCATACGAATGAATTAGAATGGATACATTCGTGCAAATGAATTAGAATGGATCGTACGAATGAATTAGAATAGATCGTACGAATGAATTAGAATGGATACATTCGTGCGAATGAATTAGAATGGATCGTACGAATGAATTAGAATGGATCGTACAAATGAATTAGAATGGATCGTATGAATGAATTAGAATGGATCTTACGAATGAATTAGGATGGATACATTTGTGTGAATGAATTTGAATAAATCATAGGAATAAATTAGAATAGCTCGTATGAATGAATTAGAGTAGTTAGTACGAATGAATTAGAATGGATCGTACGAATGAATTAGAATGGATACATTCATGCGATACGTACGACCCATTCTAATTCATTCGTACGAGCTACTCTAATTCATTCGTACGATCCATTCTAATTCATTCGTACGACCCATTTTAATTCATTCGTACGAACTACAATCGCACGAATGTATCCATTTTAATTCATTCGTACGTATGATCCATTCTAATTTATTCGTATGAGCTATTCTAATTCATTCGTACGACCCATTCTAATTCATTCGTACGATCCATTCTAATTCATTCGTACAATCCATTCTAATTCTTTCGTACGAACCATTCTAATTCATTCGTACGAATAATTGAATCCAAGCTATTCAATTCATTCGTACGACCCATTCAAATTCATTCGTATGATCCATTCTAATTCATTCGTGCGATTCTAATTAGAATGGCTACGTTCATAGAATGAATTAGAATGGCTACAATCGTATGAATGAATTAGAATGGCTCATACGAATGAATTAGAATGGATCGTACCAATGAATTAGAATGGATCGTACGAATGAATTAGAATAGCTCATACGAATGAATTAGAATTGTTCATACGAATGATTTAGAATGGATCGTACGAATGAATTAGAATGGATCGCACGAATAAATTAGAATGGATACATTCGTGCGATACGTACGACCTATTTTAATTCATTCGTACGATCCATTCTAATTCATTCTTACGATCCATTCTAATTCATTCGTACGACCCATTCTAATTCATTCGTGCGAATTACATTCTAATTCATTCGTACGAGCTATTCTAATTTATTCGCACGAACCATTCTAATTCATGCGTATGAGTTATTCTAATTCATTTATACGAGCTATTCTATTTCATTCATACGACATATTCTAATTCATTCGCACGACCCATTCTAATTCGTTCGCCCGATCCATTCTAATTCATTCGTACGATCCATTCTAATTCATTCGTATGATCCATTCTAGTACATTTGCACGAGCCATTCTAATTCATTTACACGATCCATTCTAATTCAATCGTACGATCCATTCTAATTCATTCGCACGAATGTATCCATTTTAAATGGATCGTACGAATGAATTAGAATGGTTACAATCGTACGTACGAATGAAATAGAATGAATTAGAATGGATCGTACGAATGAATTAGAATGGATCGTGCGAATGAATTAGAATGGATCGTACGAATGAATTAGAATGGAAACATTCGTGTGAATGAATTAGAATAGATCGTACAAATGAATTAGAATGGGTCAAATGAATGAATTAGAATGGCTCGTATGAATGAATTAGAATGGATCATACGAATGAATTAGTATGGATCGTACGAATGAATTAGAATGGATACATTCGTGCGAATGAATTTGAATCGGTCGTACGAATGAATTAGAATGTATCGTATGAATGAATTTGAATAGATCGTACGAATGAATTAGAATGGATTCGTACAAATGAATTAGAATGACTCGTATGAATGAATTAGAATGGATCGTACGAATGAATTAGAATGGATTGTGCGAATGAATTAGAATAGATCGTACGAATGAATTAGAATGGATCGTGCGAATGAATTGGAATGGATCGTATGAATGAATTAGAATGGATACATTCTTGTGAATGAATTAGAATGGACTGTATGAATGAATTAGAATGGATCGTACGAATGAATTAGAATGGATTCGTACAAAAAAATTAGAATAGCTCGTACGAATGAATTAGAATGGTTCGTGCGAATGTATTAGAATGGGTCATACGAATGGATTAGAATGGACACATTCGAGTGGATCGTATGAATGAATTAGAAAAGCTCGTACGAATTAGAATGGATCGTACGAATGAATTCTTTATTTAATTTTTCAAACCTTTAAATAGTTACATAATTTGATTATTTAATAATATAATAATTAATAAATAAATAAAATAATAAATTTTCTTAAATAACTAGATAAATAAATAATTAAATAAAATTAATATTTTAATAAAAAGTTAAATATTAAAATATTTTAATTATTTTATAATTAAATAAATGATTACTATTATTTAAATAATTATTTATTTAACCATGAAATTATTTAATAATTATTATATTTTTATAAGTAAATAATCTATTTGATATATTTCTTCACTAATTAAGTATTTAAATATTTCAATAATTGACAAATTATTGAATTATTAAAAAAACTATTACTTAAAAACTATTTTATTTAATTATCGAAATAATTAAATTTTAATATTTTAGTTATTTAAATAAATATTTATTTAATAATTTATTTAAATGATAATCTAATAATTTTATTATATAATAATTAGTTATGTTATTATCGATTAATTAATTTTATTTTTTTCAAAAATTATTAAAAATTTAATTAATAATTACAGAACTAAATTATTATGTAATAAAATTATTATATTATCATTTGAATAAATTTTTTTAAATATTTGCTGAAATAAATATAAAATTAGAGATTTATTTTTTAGATAATTATATAAAGAATTATTTAAATAATAGTTTTTTAAAATAATTAAATAATGGATCAATTATTTAAATATTTAAAAACTTATTTAGTTAAGAAATATGTAAAATAGATTATTTACTTAAACAAAAAAATAATTTAATTATTAAATAATTTAATAGTGAAATATATAATAATTTAAATAAATTATTATGTAATGACATAATTAACAAATTATTTTATTAAATTATAAAAAGTTAAATAAAATATATCAAAAAATTAATAATTTTATTAAGTAATCCAATAAAAAACTAATCCAATAACTATTTACTCATTATTTAATTACTTTATTGAATAAATAAGTAAATTAATAAATTATTTCATAAAATAATTAAATAAAAATTATAATAATTATTTCAATAATGGTAATTAATTAATTATTTTTTTATTTCTACAATTTATTATTTCATAAATTAATTAAATTAATTTTATAAATAATAATAATTTATAAAATAATTACGAAAATAAATTAATTATATAATTAAACCATTATTTCTTTATTTAATATTTTAAACCATTCAATAGTTATATCATTCGATTATTTAATAATATAATAAGTAATAAATAAATAAAATAATAAATTTTTTTAATTAACTAGATAATTAAATAATTAAATAAAATTATTATTTTAATAAAAGTTAATTTTTAAAATATTTTACTTTTTTAAATTATTTTATAGTTAAATAAATGATTAATATTACTAAAAAAATTATACGAAATTTTAATTAATATTTCTTAATTTACTAAATTTTTTTTATTAATTTAATGATTCAATATTTTATTTAAATTAATTTTTTTAAGTAAATATTCTATTTGATATATTTCTTCACTAATTAAGTTTTGAAATATTTCAATATAATGACAAATTATTTAGATAATGAAAAAAATTATTATTTAAATAATTCTTTATTAAATTATCTAAATAATTAAATTCTAATATTGTAGTTATACTTTAAATTATTACACAAATATTTAAATAATAAAATTATGAAATTATTTAATTAAAATATTATATAATGATATAATTGAATTATTTTATTAAAAAATATTAATAACATAAAGAAATAATAAAATTACTCAAATATTTTATAAAATAATTAAAATATAATTTAAATAATTATTCTATAAATTGTAATTAATTTAATATTTTTGTTATTTACTTATTGAATAATTCAGTAATGAAATAATTTAATAATCATTATGAAATATTCAATAAGTAAATAATAAAATATTACATTAATTATAATTTATGGAATAATGATTCAAATGATTATTCAATTATTTTATAAAATATTTGAATAATTCGATTATTTTTTTATATTATTATTATTTTCTAACAAAATAATTCCATTATATCATTATTCTTTTAATTATTATGTAATAAAATTATTCGTTTATTATTTAAATAAATTATTAAATAATTATTTATTGAAATATTTATCTAATTATAATTTCATAAAATAGATAATAATATTATAATTTAATTATTATTTAATTATTAAATAATTATTTCTTTACTAAATAATTTATTATTTGAATATTTATGAAATAATTTCTTCAATATATTAATAAATATTCAATAAATAATTTACTAAATAAATATTTAATAAAAATATTTAATATAAAAAATTTATTTATTGAATATTTAATTAAATTAAGAAATTACGTTATAAAATAATTAAAAAAATTATAATAATTATTTCATTAATGGTAATTAATTATATTTTTTCATTATGTACTTTTTGAATAATAAAATGATGAATTAATTATTTATTTTATTATTTCAACAAGTTATAATTTAATGAATTAATTAAATTAATTTAAAAAATAATACTAATTAAAGAGATAACTAATAAAATAAATTAATGATATGCTTAAATCAATATTTCTTTATTTAATATTTTAAACCATGAAATAGTTACATAATTTGATTATTTAATAATATCATAATTAATAAATAATATCATAATTTAACTATTTAAATTATATCATGAATTAATTAAATTAATTTGATTATTTAATAATATCATAATTGAACTATTTAAATTATTTTATATTTAAATAATTGATTATTTAAATAATTCTGTATTTTATTGTAAAAATAATTAAATTCTAATATTTTAGTTATTTAAATAAATAATTATTTTTTAATTTATTTAAATTATAATCTAACAATTTTGTTTTATAATAATTTAGTTATGTAATTATTGATTAAATTATTTTATTATTTAAAAAAATTATTAATTAATATTTTTTATACTTTAAATTATTATGTAAATATTTAAATAATAAAATACTAAAATTATTTAATTAAAATATTATATATTGATATAATTGGATTATTTTATTAAAAAATATTAATAATATAAAGAAAAATAAAATCATTAAAGTATTTTATAAAATAATTAAATAATTCTTTGAATCATTATTCCATAAATTATAATTAATTAAATATTTTCATTATTTACTTATTTAATAACTCAATAATCATTATTTAATTATTCAATAAGTAAATAACAAAAATGTTGGATTAATTATAATCTATGGAATAATGATGCAAATAAATATTTAATTATTTAATAAAATATATGAATAATTCAATAGTTTCTTTATTCTATTTTTATATTCTCACAAAATAATTCCATTATATCATTATTCTTTAAATTACTATGTAATAAAAATATTAGATTAATATTTAAATAAAATATTAAATAATTATTTATTAAAATATTTTTAAAATTAGAATTTCATTAATTAAAGAATAATATGACGAACTATTTGAATAATAATTTTTTAAAATTAGAATTTCATTATATTTTTTGAAATTATATAATAATTTAATTAATAATTACATAACTTAATTATTATGTAATAAAATTATTATATTATCATTTAAATAAATTTTTCAATAATTATTTATTAAAATAATGATAAAATAAGAATTTCATTGTTTAGATAATGATATAAAGAATTATTTAAATAATTATTTTTTGAAATAGTAAAATAATTAGTCAATTATTCAAATATTTAAAAACTCATTTAGTAAAGAAATATAATAAATAGATTATTTACTTAAAGAAAAAAAGAATTGAATTATTTAAAATTTAAAAAATAAATAAATAATAATTTAGTGAAATTATTATTTTATTACTTTATTAAATAAAAAATAATAATTAAATAAATTTATTTTAATGAATTAATTCAATTTATTTAAAAAATAATAGTAATTAAATAAATAACTAATAAAATAATTTAATTACACAGTTAAATCATTATTTCTTTATTTCATATTTTAAAACTTTAAATAGTTACATAACATGCTTATTGAATAATATAATAATAAATAAATAAATAAAGTAAAAAATTTCATTAAATAACTAGTTAATTAAATAATTAAAGAAAATTATTATTTTAATAAAAAGTTAAATATTAAAATATTTCAATTATTTAAATTACTTTATAATTAAATAAATGATTACTATTATTAAATTAATTATAGAAATATTACAATGATTATCATAATAACATTGAGATGATACTATTGATTATTTATTATTTCAATATTAAAATCAATAAATATTTCTTTGATTATTAAATAAATTATTAAGCTAATTAAAATAATATTTTATTATTCACGTATTCAAATAATTAAATATTTATTTAAATAATAAGTAAATAGTTATTAAATTATTATTTTATTTTATTACTTAATTAAATATTTCAATAATTGACTAGTTTTTTAATTATTGAAAAAAATTATTGTTTAGATACTTCTATATTTAATTATCTGAATATTTAAATTTTAATATTTTAATTATTTAAATAAATATTTAAATTAGTTGATTAAAATATTATATAATGATATAATTGTATTAGTTTTTTTTAAAATATTAATAACACAAAAAATAATGAAATTATTTAAATATTTTATATAATAATTAAATAAATATTTGAATCATTATTCCATAAATTATAATTAAATAAATATTTTCATTATTTACTTATTTAATAATTCAATTATAAAATAATTCAATAGTCATTATTGAATTATTCAATAAGTAAATATTAAAAATATTGGATTAATTATAATTTATGGAATAATGATTTAAATAATTATTTAATTATTTTAGAAAATATTTGAATAATTGAATTATTTCTTTATGTTATTAATATATTCTAATAATATAATTCTATTATATTATTATATAATATTTTAACAAAATAAATTTAATTATTTTATTTTTCAAATATTTAAATAATAATTTCATAGTTAAATAAATTTTATTTAATTCTAAATTCATAGTTAAATAAATAATAATTTAAATAAATTATTATGTAATGAAATAATTAACAAATTATTTTATTTAGTTATAAAAAATTAAGTAAAATACATCAAAAAATTATCTAATCAAATAATTAAAGAAAAATTATAATAATTATTTTATTAATGGTAATTAATTAAATATTTGCATTATTTACTTTTTGAATAATAAAATGGTGAATTAATTATTTATTTTATTATTTCAACAAGTTATTATTTAATGAATTAATTAAATTAATTTAAAAAATAATAATATTTAAAGAATTAACTAATACAATAAGTTAATTATATACTTAAATTATTATTTCTTTATTTAAAATTTTAAACCACTAAATACTTACATAATTTGATTATTTAATAATATAATAATTATAAATAAATAAAATAATAAATTTCATTAAATAACTAGTTAATAAAATAATTAAATAAAATTATTATTTTAATAAAAAATTCAATATTCAAATATTTCAATTTTTTAAATTATTTTATAATTAAATAAACGATTACTATGATTATCATAATAACGTTGAGATGATACTATTGATTATTTATTATTTTAATATTAAAATTAATAAATATTTCTTTGATTATTAAATAAAATATTAAGCTATTTAAATAGATTATTTACTTAAACTATTTAAATAGATTATTTAAATAAAATATTAAGCTATTTAAGTATAAAGCAATTTAAATAGATTATTTAGCAGAAAAATATATTAAATAGATTATTTACTTAAACAAAAAAATAATTTAATAAGTTAATTCAAAAAATTAATTAGAATGGATCGTGCGAATGAATTAGAATAGATCGTACGAATGAATTAGAATGGATCGTACGAATAAATTAGAATGGATATATTTGTGCGAATGAATTAGAATGGATCGTACGATTGAATTAAAATAGATCGTACGAATGAATTAGAATGGATACATTCGTGCGAATGAATTAAATGGATCGTACGAATGAATTAGAATGGATCATTCGAATGAATTAGAATGGATAGTACGAATGAATTAGAATGGATCGTACGAATGAATTAGAATGGATACATTCATGCGAATGAATTAAAATGGATCGTACGAATGAATTAGAATGGATCATACGAATGAATCAGAATGGATACATTCGTACGAATGAATTAGAATGGATCGTACGAATGAATTAGAATGGATCGTACAAATGAATTAGAAGGGATATATTTGTGCGAATGAATTAGAATGGATCGTACGTAGAATTAGAATGGATCGTATGAATGAATTAGAATGGATACATTCGTGCGAATGAATTAGAATGGATCGTACGAATGAATTAGAATGGATCATTCGAATGAATTAGAATGGATATATTTGTGCGAATGAATTAGAATGGATCGTACGAATGAATTAGAATGGATCGTACGAATGAGTTAGAATGGATACATTCGTGCGAATGAATTAGAATGGATCGTACGAATAAATTAGAATGGATCATTCGAATGAATTAGAATGGATAGTACGAATAAATTAGAATGGATCGTGCAAATGAATTAGAATGGATCATACGAATGAATTAGAATGGATACATTCATGTGAATGAATTAGAATGGATCGTACGAATGAATTAGAATGGATCATACGAATAAATTAGAATGGATACATTCGTGCGAATAAATTAGAATGGATCGTACGAATGAATTAGAATAGATCGTACGAATGAATTAGAATGGATTTATACGAATGAATTAGAATGGATCGTGTGAATGAATTAGAATGGATCATACCAATAAATTAGAATAAATACATTCGTGTGAATGAATTAGAATGGATTTTACAAATGAATTAGAATGGATCATACGAATGAGTTAGAATGGGTCATATGAATGAATTAGAATGGATCGTACGAATGAATTAGAATGGATTGTGCGAATGAATTAGAATGGATCGTACGAATGAATTAGAATGATACATTCGAGCGAATGAATTAGAATAGATCGTACGAATGAATTAGAATGGATCGTACGAATGAATTAGAATGTATCGTACGAATGAATTAGAATGGATCGTAAGAATGAATTAGAATGGATATTGCGAATGAATTAGAATGGTGCGTACGAATGAATTAGAATGGATACAGTAGTGCGAATGAATAAGAATGGATCGTACAAATGAATTAGAATGGATCGTATGAATGAATTAGATTGGATAGTACAAATAAATTCGAAGGGATCGTACTAATGAATTAGAATAGATCATGCGAATGAATTAGAATGGATCGTACGAATGAATTAGACTGGATACATTCGTGCGAATGAATTAGAATGGATCGTACGAATGAATTAGAATGGATTGTACGTCTGAATTAGAATGGCCCGTACGAATGAATTAGAATAGATCATAGCAAAAATTTAGAATGGATCGTGCAAATGAATTAGAATGGATCATACGAATGAATTAGAATGGATACATTCGTGCGAATGAATTAGAATGGATCGTACGAATGAATAAGAATGGATTATACAAATTAATTAGAATGGATCTGCGAATGAATTAGAATGGATCATACGAATGAATTAGAATGGATACATTCGTGCGAATGAATTAGAATGGATCGTACGAATGAATTAGAATGGATCATACAAATGAATTAGAATGAATCGTACGAATGAATTAGAATGGATCGAACGAATGAATTAGAATGGATCGTGCGAATGAATTAGAATAGATCGTAAGAATAAATTAGAATAGATACATTCGTGTGAATAAATTAGAATGGATTATACGAAGGAATTAGAATGGATCGTACGAATGAATTAGAATGTATCGTACGAATGAATAAAAATGGATCGTACGAATGAATTAGAATAGATCGTACGAATGAATTAGAATGGATCATAGAATGAATTAGAATGGATACATTCGTGCGAATGAATTAGAATGGATCGTACGAATGAATTAGAATGGATCCTGCAAATGAATTAGAATGGATCATACAAATGAATTAGAATGGATACATTCGTGCGAATGAATTAGAATGCATCGTACGAATGAATTAAAATGGATCGTACGAATGAATTAGAATGGATCGTGCGAGTGAATTAGAATGGATCGTACTAATGAATTAGAATGGATACATTTGTGCGAATGACTTAGAATGGATCATATAAATGAGTTAGAATGGATTGTACGAATGAATTTGAATGGATCATACGAATGAATTAGAATGGATCTTGCGAATGAATTAGAATGGATCATGTGAATGAATTAGAATGGATCGTACGAATGAATTAGAATGGATACATTAGTGCGAATGAATTAGAATGGATCGCACGAATGAATTAGAATGGATCGTACGAATAAATTAGAATGGATCGTACGAATGAATTAGAATGGAACGTGCGAATGACTTAGAATGGATCGTACGAATGAATTAGAATGGATACATTCATGCGAATGAATTAGAATGGATCGTACGAATGTATTAGAATGGATCGTATGAATGAATTAGAATGGATCGTACGAATGAATTAGAATGGATACATTCATACGAATGAATTAGAATGGATCGTACGAAGGAATTACATTGGATTGTACGAATGTGTAATGACCGGCACTCCAGGATGTTTCGCTCAGGGCATCCCAGTCTCATTTAAATATTATTTTAAGGCCACTTCTAGAATAATTGTTTGGGTTCATTGTTTGTGCTTGAACGGGACCAGGCAGCGGGTCCCGGGTACGAGTCACAGGGCTGTATCGGAGATATAGTTACATGAGCTTGTCAGCACGTGAATCGAGACAAGACACGAATATTATATATATATATATATATAATTTTAATAATCAAATACTGTAGTAGGTTTGTTGGACCCTGCGAGGTTTGCGCGCCGGTGCGCCTCGGCGCGACCCGAGTCGAGGGCGGGTCAGGCTCAGCGCGAGTCGAGCACGAGTCGAGCTCGACTGGTATTAGAAAAAAAAAAAAAAAAAAAAATCAAAACAAAAACCAAAACCCACCCAACCCCCCAAACCCGAACCCGAACCCAGCTTTCCCCTTTCTCCTTCTCCCTCTCTCTCTCTCTCTCTCTATCTCTCTCTCTCTCTCTCTATCTTCCCCCCCCCCCAAACCCGATCCCACTCTCTCTCTTTCGGATCCCTCATCCTCTCCCTCTCAAATCCGAGCCCCCCTCTCTCTTGGATCTCTCAAACCCGACCCGATCTGACCTGGCCCTCTCCCCAAAGACCGCCGCCTCTCCTTATCCCGAGCCCGGGATTCCGGCCTGGAATCCCGCCGGCCGCCGTGCCCCTACCCTGCTGTCGCCCCCCCTAGACCCTAAGCCCAGTCGCCGCCCCCCTTTCCCCCTTAAAAACCTAATCCGACCCCCCTTCCTTCAGACCGACCCCCCTACACCCCTCTAATCCCCCTCTCCGATCTCTCCTCCCTCTCTCCCCGACCTCTCTCTTCCTCTCTGATCTCTCTCTCCAAAGCTCTGATCCAATCTCTCTCTCTCTACATCTCTCTCATCTCTCACTCTCTCGATCTCTCATTACTCCCTCTCTTGATCTCATCTCTCCCTCTCGCTGTGGTGCTACGCCCAGCCACCGGAGAAAGAGGAGGAGGCGCCGGAATGGATCAAGGAGGAGGAGCCCACGGTCAGACCCGAGGACCCCGACCAGGTCAGCACCCTCTCTCCGCATTGTTCTCTGTTTGGCCGACCTCCTCTTTACCCTTTCTTTTGTTGTGGCAACGATCGCCGGCTATGTGGCCGGCGACTATGCAGTCAACGGAGCCCGACCCCCCATGGGCTGCTCTCCCTTTTGATCTTTCTCTCGTGGCTGTCGTCGGCCAGAGAGCATGATGGTTGGCAGCAACCATCGTAGCAGCAGCCCCTTTTCTTTTCCTTCCATTGTACTGACGTCGGCCATTTGACCGAGAAGTGCCAACCACTAGAGATAACTTGACTGCCCTCTCGTTCTTTTCCTTTGCATGAACCAAGCCTTATATTTGTTTGCCCTTTGTTGTTTTTTTTTTACCGACGTAATGGCCACCGGCCATGTGGCCGGCGATTGAACGACGACACCCAAACATCATGAGCATCCCACCTCCAGACACATGCATCGATGGCCCGAACCCCTGGGGTGGTTGATCGCAACCATCGACCCCCATATTGCCTGGCATTTGGAGCTCATGCCATAACCTGTTAAACCCTCTTGAATTGTCATTTCCGACCCACCATGTGTTGCGATTCAGTGAAAACCTTTTGATGGTTGCTAATATCAATTCTTTCACCGATTCGGTTATGGTTGTATTCGACCAAGTCTCGAGCCCTCATCTCGAGGTAGTGAGCCATTATCTTCAGGCCATGCCTACCTTGACGTCGGCACTACCCGTGATCACCATATAAATTGTTCTGTGCAGATGTGACTCCGACATTGCTAGGTAATTAAGTCAAGCCATGTGAACAGTCTCAGGGCATCAACGACTGTCGATAGGCCCCTTGGCCTTGAACTTAGCCCTAGCCTTGCCCTACCTTGTTTCATGTGCAAACTCATCGTGCTGTTGCGCATGGTGTCATGAGCCACCGGGTCGGTCAGTTATTTCCCTCCTCGTAGTGGCCATTGCCCCCTCTATGCCGACCCTACCCATTTTGGGACATGACCGGACGAGACACGTTAGTTAATTTTGATCATAGTTCGGACTTAGTAAGATCCATCAATCCGCTATTATTTTGAATCCCCGTATCTTTACTTAGCTCGAGGGCATCTTGGGTGGATGATGAGTTAAACCCTCAACCTTGCCTATGCCTGACCCTACCGGTGCACACCTTGGTGGTGATACGGAAGGCTCCTCGGAGCATGATTTCATGCTAACGGCAACAACCGACGCGGGTACGACCGTTTAGTCGGATTAGTACAAGTAGACCCTAATATGACCTTTGGCGTCGGCAACGCCGACTAACCAAGACGATACCATTGGAGCATCGTTTTGCGTGCCTATAGACCGGTGGTGTCTGGTGATACCTCAATTTCTCGATTCGGCCAACTCGGCCCTAAACCCGTATTACTCGATAGCAAGCATTGACCATGGGTCCACTATGTGTTAATTTGGCAGTGCGTAACCGGGACGATCCAGCAGTAAACGGAGCAGAGACGGATCAAGAGCAGTTAACGAAAGTTTGTGCGCGTTCGACAACCAGATGATATCTACTCCCCTTCCCGTGGTCTTTGATAGTGGGATATGAGAACAACTAGGGTAGGTGTCCTCGATATTGCATGCGGGTCCTGCCGGGCATCGCCGCATGTGGTCACGTGGATCCCTCCCTTGCATGCGAAGTTGCGAGCCCGGCAACGCATGCTTTAAAATATTATTAAAATAATCATGCTTTAAAATATTATTAAAATAAATCATGTTTTAAAATATTATTTAATCATGCTTTAAATATAAATATATATATATATATATATATATATATATATACATATATTAATAATTAGAGAATAATTATTTTTGCTGATTGTTGGGACACCGTAAGTAGGAATTCCCTTAAGTTTTGAAACTTAATAATTAAATAATTTTCGGGGCCTACCCTCCTGAGTGGAGTGTGGAGACCCGAGCACACGGGAATACGGGCGAGAGTAATTTAGGCTTATTGTGATGCATGGGTTGCGAGAGCAGTACGAGACCAGGGTTAAAACGTTGCAAATCATTATTTAACGCATGTACCCTTTTTATCTGTCTCGGTATATATTTAAAAGTAGTTATTCACTGTGTTAAGTTTTTGGCACTTTATTAAAATAATAGAATATTATAATCTATATTGTGGAAAGATTGGACCTCGTGCGCGCAAGGGCCGTGAACCACCCTGCGCGCACAGCTGAAGATCAGTAGGTTAGGGGTCACGGGCAGGGATTGTGGTAAAGCCAATAGGTGGTGCCCTCGAAGAGGGATTGGCCTAGCAATCCTGTCCCGGGGTAGTTGAAGCCCCCAAGGAAAGCAAGTTGGGCGGTAGAGCTCCACCGTGAAAGACGGGAAACCCCTTATGATCATATGGGTGACTTTGCGCATGGTGTCGGAGTATGCGCGGCGAGAGAGTTGGCCCTCTACATCGAAATAAAAGGCCCTATAGTAATGCCCGACCGGGGGCAGGATGAACAAAATATCCGGGGTTCACATTATGATAGATATTTTATATGATTACTAATTAGCAAGTATGGAATCTTAATGTTGGATTGTGGAATTCTAGAGCATTGGCAAATCTGGTAACATTTAGATGGGTTTTTTTTTTGTTTAAATAGTTTATTGATACTGTAAAATATTGAGTGGACTTTATGTTAGACAATCTAGTAACAGTAGGTATTGCATGAGAACATAGACTGATGGTAGGATTAGGTTATCCCTCTGTAAATATTAGTAATCCGTCTAGGACTGCTAAGAATAATTTAATTGGATCGGTTGTCTCATATTATTAAAGACTATTAGGATGTCACTAGCCATTAAATTGGCTAATCTCCCAATTTCCTATTGGGGGCTACTCTTTCCCACGAGTAGACTCTTATGCAGGTTTAGAGGCTCAGGACCGGAGTAGTGGTGGTAGTTCAGAGACAGAGTTGGAGTCCTAGCTTGTCTTCCTTTTTAGTATGTCAATTTTTGTAGTAGTACTTTTCATTCGATGTAATCGACATGAATATGAATAAGAGTTTATAAGTTCTTTAGTTTAGTGCTCTGAGTTTGATAGTAGTAATGTGCCAGCTGAATTTTTGGGTAAGCCTCTCCTCAAGGCCCCAAGCCTAGTTTAGGCCACAATGAAATATAAGAAGAGATTGACCTAATTTGATAAGCCCTTAGGTAGGACCCATAAACCACTGCCCAAGTGTTAGGGAGTGGGTGAGGCTACTCGGCTCGCCATCAGAGGCTTGAGCCTCGTGCTCCTTTTGAGAGACCTCTGTCGGTATGTAGTGGCATCGATGTGCCGCTCATACTGAGAGCATGGCCTTTTGAAAGTCGAGCTTAGTTATATCTCTGTCGACAAAAAAATTTTCTCTCTACTTTCTTTTAAATTAAAAATATTTTCACAAAAATCAAGTTTTAAATTATCCCTTGTTTCTCTCTCCTCCTTCTTCTTCATTTAAGAGAGAATCGCATCCCTGTGAGAAATCCTAATTGGTGTAGTTAGTTGACCAAACCCTAAATCCCTTGGTTTTCCTTATTTCACACCCCAGGAGTCGGTTCTGGATTTCTGGGGCGTGACAGCTGGTATCAGAGCTTAGGGATATGTTCCTAGGGGTTTCATTAGGATATTATCTTGTGATTCTTTATACGAGAGGTTTAGGTCGTACTAGTGCTATGATATTTCTAGAGATAGTCGAGAGATTGATTTGGTAGTATTTCTTAGAGTAGTTTGTGGTAACTTAGTGTATGAGAGTCTAGGGTTTATTGTACTTGGAGAATTGGATAGGTTAGAGGAATTAATTGGAATTTTGGAAATTGTCCATACTTGAGTATTTGATTGAAAAAGGGACTTGAGAAGTCAATATAATTATGCAGATTGATAAGGATTATGATTATTTCCGGACCTTAATGCTTAAGCTCAGACGCTAGTTGCAATGACTCAGGTAGGAAACCGCCTAGAACGTCTTAACCAAGGATAGTGTTGGAGTCAATCTCGAACTTTTTGTTTGAAGTCTAAATGTTTATTTGGATTTGCTAATTGTTGACCTTTAGCATTAAAAACCTAGCCGGTATTTTAGGACTCCTTAATCTTCGTTGACCCTTAGCACTAGAGACCTAGCCGGTATTTTAGGATTCCTTGATCTTTTATCGACTTTTAGTATTAGAGACTTAGTTGGTATTTTTAGGATTGTCCATTGTTTAGTTCTAGCTATAAAAATAGGATTGATCTTCTTATTAGTTCTCTAGTGTACCGTCGGTTATAATAGAGCTTATATATTGTGTCTAAATGAATCCTAGGAGTAATGCTGATGACCCTTAGGGGTAGTGGTTTCAAGGAGTGCACCAGGAGATGAAAATCTCTAGTAGTGGTTTGAATTCCCTTGGGTAGTAGATTTTGAAATGTCTTGATGGAGACTCGCGGCAGGGTACGCACTGTTCCTTGGGAACTTTGGCGGTGGATTATGATTGTCCGGTAGAGGACATTGTGAGGCTACACACCTTCTCTTCGGAGAATTTGGTGGATGAATACGCATTGACTCTTCGGAGGCTTTAGCGGTTGGTTTCGCAGTTCCTGCGGGGACTCGCGGCAGAGCGTGCACTGTTTCTTCAGAAACTTTGGCAGCTGGTTACTCAGTTAGACTCACGGAAGAGTGCACGGGTAGTGACGATGTTAGTCAAGGGTTTTGCCTATGATTATGAAATTCAAAAATGCTTTATCGGTTAGGATCTTAGGAATAATCATTATTAAGCCAATGCACCTCGCTTTGTTTCTAATCGTCCTCTTGTTGTGGTAACTTTTGTTGCTATTAGATCACCTAATGGTGTGAATGTGCTAGTTTCTCAGTTATCCCTGTTTTCTCTAAATTGTCTCGTTTGGACCCAACGTGTTTAGCTTTGTCCTAAGGTGTTTTGAGTTGTCTCTACTTGTCTCGGTTCGTTTATTCTTACTTTTCCGTGTCTAACTAGCTCGATTCGTTAGGGTAAGGATTTAATATTTTGCGCTAGTTGATCATCAGGTTTCTAGTTGGTAACTTCTTCAATTAAATCAGGGTTGCTTTAGTTTGGGACTAGTCACCCAGCCATACAGTAGGTGGCTTCTTTTTGTCACTATATTAGTTATCCTCTTATTTCATTATTCTCTACTTAGGTAGTGAGTTTCTTTCCTTACCTGATTCGTGCATTATAGTGTATCCCTTAGAAGATTTTCGAGCCGTGCGATAGTAGCATAGTGGGAGTGTTGGTATTATGTCTTTCATTAAGTATCGATGTTTTATGAATCATCATTGTTTCCTTTTTACT
Organism: Chamaelirium japonicum; assembly: GCA_947650365.1. Taxonomy (NCBI): domain Eukaryota; kingdom Viridiplantae; phylum Streptophyta; class Magnoliopsida; order Liliales; family Melanthiaceae; genus Chamaelirium; species Chamaelirium japonicum. The sequence continues at coordinate 71,526,318 of OX393556.1, read as the reverse complement.
CTCGTTCGTTTGTGGCATATTTGTGTTATCTTGGACTCAACAACTTCTAGGTTAGTTAACATGCATGTTGGGGTGTCCAATTCGTATCATAATAGTGACTTCCTTGTAGGTTAGTAGTGGTTGTGTAGGTAATGGAGGTATTTCCTCCAGAGAGGAATCTCGTAGAATTTAAATCTAAATGCACAAGTTTGAGTCGTCTAGTTGTCGTCTTCCGTTTGGATCTATAGGTGTATGGGGGTAGTTCTATGTGTATATACGAATATATATATATATATATATATATATATATATATATATATATATATATTGTTTTTTTTTGTTTTTTTGTACCGTTAGATGAGAGTGTCCCGTGATCTTATTTCATGAGTCAAACTATTACCTTACTTCTGGATAAGGGGGACGCTTTTTATCCAGAAGAAGGAGACAATCTGAACTCATGAAAGTCTATATTAGTCCTTAATGATTAGAATGGAAAATGAAACCAAAGCTCGTATCCGTGGTGCGAGAATTTGGAAATTCATCTCTATCCTAATAATTATGAGACTCGATTCATATTACGTTAGGTTAGTTGACGGAGTAGAGTCGCGAGTAGTAGGGTATAAGGCATATCTTTTCCTTTTTGGTAAGTTTGGTGTTGTGGCTTACTTTTCTTATTGGCAAGGAAAAATAATATTATCTATATCAATTATAGATTTGTCTTTCGTCGCTTTGATATCGTAGGTGACAATTTTGTATCCTTAGTTTAGAGATTAAATTTTCGGGACGAAAATTCTATTAAGCTGGGTAGGATGTAATGACCGGCACTCCAGGATGTTTCGCTCAGGGCATCCCAGTCTCATTTAAATATTATTTTAAGGCCACTTCTAGAATAATTGTTTGGGTTCATTGTTTGTGCTTGAACGGGACCAGGCAGCGGGTCCCGGGTACGAGTCACAGGGCTGTATCGGAGATATAGTTACACGAGCTTGTCAGCACGTGAATCGAGACAAGACACGAATATTATATATATATATATATATATATATATATATGTATAATTTTAATAATCAAATACTGTAGTAGGTTTGTTGGACCCTGCGAGGTTTGCGCGCCGGTGCGCCTCGGCGCGACCCGAGTCGAGGGCGGGTCAGGCTCAGCGCGAGTCGAGCACGAGTCGAGCTCGACTGGTATTAGAAAAAAAAAAAAAAAAATCAAAACAAAAACCAAAACCCACCCAACCCCCCAAACCCGAACCCGAACCCAGCTTTCCCCTTTCTCCTTCTCCCTCTCTCTCTCTCTCTCTATCTTCCCCCCCCCCAAACCCGATCCCACTCTCTCTCTTTCGGATCCCTCATCCTCTCCCTCTCAAATCCGAGCCCCCCTCTCTATTGGATCTCTCAAACCCGACCCGATCTGACCTGGCCCTCTCCCCAAAGACCGCCGCCTCTCCTTATCCCGAGCCCGGGATTCCGGCCTGGAATCCCGCCGGCCGCCGCGCCCCTACCCTGCTGTCGCCCCCCAAGACCCTAAGCCCAGTCGCCGCCCCCCTTTCCCCTTTAAAAACCTAATCCGACCCCCCTTCCTTCAGACCGACCCCCCTACACCCCTCTAATCCCCCTCTCCGATCTCTCCTCCCTCTCTCCCCGACCTCTCTCTTCCTCTCTGATCTCTCTCTCCAAAGCTCTGATCCAATCTCTCTCTCTCTCTACATCTCTCTCATCTCTCACTCTCTCGATCTCTCATTACTCCCTCTCTTGATCTCATCTCTCCCTCTCGCTGTGGTGCTACGCCCAGCCACCGGAGAAAGAGGAGGAGGCGCCGGAATGGATCAAGGAGGAGGAGCCCACGGTCAGACCCGAGGACCCCGACCAGGTCAGCACCCTCTCTCCGCATTGTTCTCTGTTTGGCCGACCTCCTCTTTACCCTTTTCTTTTGTTGTGGCAACGATCGCCGGCTATGTGGCCGGCGACTATGCAGTCAACGGAGCCCGACCCCCCATGGGCTGCTCTCCCTTTCATGATCCATTCTAATTAATTCATACAATCCATTCTAATTCATTCGCACGAATGTATCCATTCTAATTCATTCTAATTCCTTCGTACGATCCATTCATACGATACATTCTAATTCCATCGCACGAATGAATCCATTCTAATTCATCCGTATGATACATTCGAATTCATTCGCACAATCTATTCTAATTCATTCATACGGTCCATTCTAATTCATTAGCACGATCCATTCTAATTCATTCGTATGAACCATTCTATTTCATTCGTACGATCCATTCTAATTCATTCGCATGATCCATTGTAATTCATTCAAACGATCCATTCTAATTCATTCGTACGATCCATTCTAATTCATTCGCACGATCCATTCTAATTCATTCATACGATCCATTCTAATTTATTCATACGATCCATTCTAATTCATTCGCACGAATATATCCATTCTAATTCATTCGTACGATCCATTCTAATTCATTCGCACGATCCATTCTAATTCATTCATACGATCCAGTCTAATTCATTCGTACGATCAATTCTAATTCATTCGTATGAATGTATCCATTCTAATTCATTCGTACGATCCATTCTAATTCATTCGCACGATCCAATCTAATTCATTCGAACGATCCATTCTAATTCATTCATACGATCCATTCAATTTCATTCGTACGTTCCATTCTTACTCATTCGTACGATCCATTCAAATTCATACGTACAATCCATTCAAATTTATTCGTACGATCCATTCTAATTCATTCGCACAATCTATTCTAATTCATTTGTACGATCCATTCTAATTCATTAGCACAATACATTCTAATTCATTCGTACAATCCATTCAATTTCATTCGTACGATCCATTCTTACTCATTCGTACGATCCATTCTAATTCATTCGCACGAATGTATCCATTCTAATTCATTCATACGTTCCATTCTAATTCATTCGAACGATCCACTCTAATTTATTCATACGATCCATTCTAATTCATTCGTACGATCCATTCTAATTCATTCATACGATCCATTCTAATTCATTTATACGATCCATTCTAATTCATTCGCACGAATGTATCCATTCTAATTCATTCGTACGATCCATTCTAATTCATTCGTACGAATGTATCTATTCTAATTCATTCGTGCGATCCATTCTAATTCATTCGAATGATCCAATCTAATTCATCCGCACGATCGATTCTAATTTATTCGTACGATCCATTCTATTTAATTCGTACGATCCATTCTTACTCATTCGTACGATCCATTCTAATTCATTCGCATGAATGTATCCATTCTAATTCATTCGTACGATCCATTCTAATTCATTCGCACGATCTATTCTAATTCATTCATACGACCCATTCTAATTCATTCGTACGATCCATTCTAATTCATTCGCACGATCTATTCTAATTCCTTCATACGATCCATTCTAATTCATTCATACAATCCATTCTAATTCTTTCGCAAGAATGTATCCATTCTAATTCATTCGTACGATCCACCCTAATTCCTTCGTATGATCCATTCTAATTTATTCGCATGAATGTATCCATTCTAATTCATTCATATGATCCATTCGAATTCATTCATACGATCCATTCTAATTCATTCATACGATCCATTCTAATTCATTCGCACGAATGTATCCATTCTAATTCATTCGTACGATCCATTCTAATTCATTCGCACAATCTATTCTAATTCGTTCGTACGATCCATTCTAATTCATTCGCACGATCCATTCTAATTTATTTGTACGATCCATTCAAATTTATTCATACAATCTATTCTAATTCTTTTGCACGAATGTATCCATTCTAATTCATTCGTACGATCCATTCTAATTCCTTCATACGATCCATTCTAATTCCTTCATATGATCCATTCTAATTCCTTTGCTCGATCCATTCTAATTCATTCCCATGAATGTATCCATTCTAATTCATACGTACGACCCATTCTTATTCATTCATACGATCTAATCTAATTCATTCATACGATCCATTCTAATTCATTCGCACTAATGTATCCATTCTAATTCATTCTAATTCCTTCGTACGATCCATTCGTACGATACATTCTAATTCCTTCGCACGAATGTATCTATTCTAATTCATTCGTACGATCAATTCTAATTCATTCGCACAATCTATTCAAATTCATTCATACGATCCATTCTAATTGATTAGCACGATCCATTCTAATTCATTCATACGAACCATTCTATTTCATTCGTACGATCCTTTCTTACTCATTCGTACGATCCATTCTAACTCATTCGCACGAATATATCAATTCTAATTCATTCGTACGATCCATTCTAATTTATTCGCACGATCCATTCTAATTCATTCATACGTTCCATTCTAATTCATTCGTACGATCCGTTCTAATTCATTCGCACGATCCATTCTAATTCATTCATATGATCCATTCTAATTCATTCATACGATCCATTCTAATTCATTCGCACGAATGTATCCATTATAATTCATTCGTACAATCCATTCTAATTCATTCGCACAATCTATTCTTATTCATTCGTACGATCCATTCTAATTCATTAGCACGATCCATTCTAATTCATTCGTATGATCCATTCTATTTCATTGGTACGATCCATTCTTACTCATTCGTACGATCCATTCTAATTCATTCGCACGAATTTATCCATTCTAATTCATTCGTACGTTCCATTCTAATTGATTTGCACGATCCATTCTAATTCATTCATACGATCCATTCTAATTCATTCGTACGATCCATTCTAATTCATTCGTACGATCTATTCTTACTCATTCGTACGATCCATTCTAATTCATTCGCACGAATGTATCCATTCTAATTCATTCAAACGATCCATTCTAATTCATTTACATGATTCATTCTAATTCATTCATACGATCCATTCTAATTCATTCGTACGATCCATTCTAATTCATTCGCACGATCCATTCTAATTCATTCATACAATCAATTCTAATTCTTTCGCACGAATGTATCCATTCTAATTAATTCATACGATCCACCCTAATTCCTTCGTATGATCCATTCTAATTCATTCGCACGACTGTATCCATTCTAATTTATTCGTACGATCCATTCGAATTCATTCATACGATCCATTCTAATTCATTCATATGATCCATTCAAATACATTCGCACGAATGTATCCATTCTAATTTATTCGTACGATCAATTCTAATTCATTCGCACAATCGATTCTAATTCATTCGTACGATCGATTCTAATTCATTCGCACGATCCATTCTAATTCATTTGTACGATCCATTCTAATTCATTCATACAATCCATTCTAATTCTTTTGCACGAATGTATCCATTCTAATTCATTCGTACGATCCATTCTAATTCCTTCGTACGAACCATTCTAATTCCTTCGTACGATCCATTCTAATTTTTTCGTACGATCCATTCAAATTCATTCCCATGAATGTATCCATTCTAATTCATACGTATGATCCATTCTAATTCATTCATACGATCCAATCTAATTCATTCATACGATCTATTCCAATTCATTCGCACGAATGTATCCATTCTAATTCATTTGTACGATCCATTCTAATTCATTCGCACAATCTATTCTAATTCATTCGTACGATCCATTCTAATTTATTAGCACGATCCATTCTAATTCATTCGTACGATCCATTCTATTTCATTCGTACGATCCATTCTTACTCATTCGTACGATCCATTCTAATTCATTCGCACGAATGTATCCATTCTAATTCATTCATACGTTCCATTCTAATTCATTCGCACGATCCATTCTAATTCATTCATACGATCCATTCTAATTCATTCGTACGATCCATTCTAATTCATTCACACGATCCATTCTAATTCATTCATACGATCCATTCTAATTCATTCATACGATCCATTCTAATTCATTTGCACGAATATATCCATTCTAATTCATTTGTACGATCCATTCTAATACATTCGCACAATCTATTCAAATTCATTCGTACGATCCATTCTATTTCATTCATATGATCCATTCTTACTCATTCGTACGATCCATTCTAATTCATTCGCACGAATGTATCCATTCTAATTCATTCATACGATCCATACTAATTCATTTGCACGATCCATTCTAATTCATTCATACGATCCATTCTAATTCATTCGTACGATCCATTCTAATTCATTCGCACAATCTATTCTAATTCATTCGTACGATCCATTCAAATTCATTAGCACGATCCATTCTAATTCTTTCGTACGGTCCATTCTATTTCATTCGTACGATCCATTCTTACTCATTCGTACGATCCATTCTAATTCTTTCGCACGAATGTATCTATTCTAATTCATTCATACGATCCATTCTAATTCATTCGCACGATCCATTCCAATTCATTCATACAATCCATTCTAATTTATTCGTACGATCCATTTTAATTCATTTGCACGATCCATTCTAATTCATTCATACGATCCATTCTAATTCATTCATACAATCCATTCCAATTCTTTTGCACGAATATATCCATTCTAATTCATTCGTACGCTCCACCCTAATTCCTTCGTATGATCCATTCTAATTCATTTGCACGAATGTATCCATTCTAATTCATTCGTAAGATACATTCGAATTCATTCATACGATCTATTCTAATTCATTCATACGATCCATTCTAATTCATTTGCCTGAATGTATCCATTTTAATTTATTCGTATGATCCATTCTAATTCATTCGCACAATCTATTCTAATTCATTCGTACGATCCATTCTAATTCATTTGCACGATCCATTCTAATTCATTTGCACGATCCATTCTAATTCATTCATACAATCCATTCTAATTCTTTTGCACTAATGTATCCATTCTAATTCCTTCGTACGATCCATTCTAATTCCTTCGTATGATCCATTCTAATTCCTTCGTACGATCCATTCTATTTCATTTGTATGATCCATTCTAATTCCTTTATACGATCCATTCTAATTCATTCCCATGAATGTATCCATTCTAATTCATACGTACGATGCATTCTAATTCATTCATACGATCCAATCTAATTCATTAATACGATCCATTCTAATTTATTCGCACAAATGTATCCATTCTAATTCATTCGTACGATCTATTCTAATTCATTTGCACAATCTATTATAATTCATTCGTACGATCCATTCTAATTCATTAGCACGGTCCATTCTAATTCATTCGTACGATCCATTCTATTTCATTCGTATGATCCATTCTTACTCATTCGTACGATCCATTCTAATTCATTCACATGAATGTATCCATTCTAATTCATTCATACGATCCATTCTAATTCATTCGCACGATCCATTCTAATTCATTCGTACGATCCATTCTAATTCATTCGTACGATCCATTCTAATTAATTTGCATGATCCATTCTAATTCATTCATACGATCCATTCTAATTCATTCATACAATCCATTCTAATTCTTTCACACAAATGTATCCATTCTAATTCATTCGTGTGATCCACCCTAATTCCTTCATATGATCCATTCTAATTCATTCGCACGATTGTATCCATTCTAATTCATTCGTACGATCCATTCGAATTCATTCATACGATCCATTCTAATTCATTCATACGATCCATTCTAATTCATTCGTACGAATGTATCCATTCTAATTTATTCGTACGAATATATCCATTCTAATTCATTCGTACGATCCATTCTAATTCATTCGCAATATCCAATCTAATTCATTCGCACGATCCATTCCAATTCATTCAAACGATCCATTCTATTTCATTCGTACGATCTATTCGTACTCATTCGTACGATCCATTCTAATTCATTCGCACGAATGTATCCATTCTAATTCATTCGTACGATCCATTCTAATTCATTCGCACGATCTATTCTAATTCATTCATACGATCCATTCTAATTCATTCGTACGATCCATTCTAATTCATTCGCACGATCTATTCTAATACATTCATACGATCCATTCTAATTCATTCATACAATCCATTCTAATTCTTTCGCACGAATGTATCCATTCTAATTCATTCATACGATCCACCCTAATTCCTTCGTATGATCCATTCTAATTCATTCGCATGAATCTATCCATTCTAATTCATTTGTAAGTTCCATTCGAATTATTTCATACGATCCATTCTAATTCATTCATACGATCCATTCTAATTCATTCACACAAATGTATCAATTCTAATTCATTCGTACGATCCATTCTAATTCATTCGCACAATCTATTCTAATTCATTCATACGATCCATTCTAATTCATTCGCACGATCCATTCTAATTCATTTGTACAATCCATTCTAATTCATTCATACAATCCATTCTAATTCTTTTGCACGAATGTATCCATTCTAATTCATTCGTACGATCCATTCTAATTCCTTCATACGATCCATTCTAATTCCTTCGTACGATCCATTCTAATTCCTTCGTTTGATCCATTCTAATTAATTCTCATGAATGTATCCATTCTAATTCATACGTACGATCCATTCTAATTCATTCATACGATCCAATCTAATTCATTCATACGATCCATTCTAATTCATTCGCACGAATGTATCCATTCTAATTCATTCTAATTCCTTCGTACGATCCATTCGTACGATCCATTCTAATTCCTTCGCACAAATGTATCTATTCTAATTCATTCATACGATTCATTCTAATTCATTCGCACAATCTATTCTAATTCATTCATACGATCCATTCTAATTTATTAGCACGATCGATTCTAATTCATTCGTACGATCCATTCTATTTCATTCGTATGATCCATTCTTACTCATTCGTACGATCCATTCTAATTCATTCGCACGAATGTATCCATTCTAATTCATTCGTACAATCCACCCTAATTCCTTCGTATGATCCATTCTAATTCATTCGCACGAATGTATCCATTCTAATTCATTCGTACGATCCATTCGAATTCATTCATACGATCCATTCTAATTCATTCATGCGATCCATTCTAATTCATTCGCACGAATGTATCCATTCTAATTCATTCGTACGATCCATTCTAATTCATTCGCATAATCTATTCTAATTCATTCGTACGATCCATTCTAATTCATTTGTACGATCCATTCTAATTCATTCATACAATCCATTCTAATTCTTTTGCACGAATGTATCCATTCTAATTCATTCGTACGATGGATTCTAATTCCTTCATACGATCCATTCTAATTCCTTCATATGATGTATTCTAATTCTTTCGTTCGATTATTCTAATTCATTCCCATGAATGTATCCATTCTAATTCATACGTACGATCCATTCTAATTCATTCATACGATCCAATCTAATTCATTCATACGATCCATTCTAATTCATTCGCACGAATATATCCATTCTAATTCATTCTAATTCCTTCGTACGATCTATTCGTACGATACATTCTAATTCCTTCGCATGAATGTATCCATTCTAATTCATCCGTATGATCCATTCGAATTCATTCGCACAATCTATTCTAATTCATTCGTACGATCCATTCTAATTCATTAGCACGATCCATTCTAATTCATTCGTACGAACCATTCTATTTCATTCGTACGATCCATTCTAATTCATTCGCACGATCCATTCTAATTCATTCATACGATCCATTCTAATTCATTCGTACAATCCATTCTAATTCATTCGCACGATCCATTCTAATTCATTCATACGATCCATTCTAATTTATTCATACGATCCATTCTAATTCGTTCGCACGAATGTATCCATTCTAATTCATTCGTACGATCCATTCTAATTCATTCGCACGATCCATTCTAATTCATTCATACGATCCATTCTAATTCATTCGTACGATCCATTCTAATTCATTCGTATGAATGTATCCATTCTAATTCATTCATACGATCCATTCTAATTCATTCGCACGATCCAATCTAATTCATTCGAACGATCCATTCTAATTCATTCATACGATCCATTCAATTTCATTCGTACGATCCATTCTTACTCATTCGTACGATCCATTCAAATTCATACGTATAATCCATTCTAATTCATTCGTACGATCCATTCTAATTCGTTCGCACAATCTATTCTAATTCATTCGTACGATCCATTCTAATTCATTAGCACGATCCATTCTAATTCATTCGTACGATCCATTCTATTTTATTCGTACGATCCATTCTTATTCATTCGTACGATCCATTCTAATTCATTCGCATGAATGTATCCATTCTAATTCATTTATACGTTCTATTCTAATTCATTCGCACGATCCACTCTAATTCATTCATACGATCCATTCTAATTCATTCGTACGATCCATTCTAATTCATTCGCACGATCCAATCTAATTCATTCGAACGATCCATTCTAATTCATTCGTACGATCCATTCAATTTCATTCGTACGATCCATTCTTACTCATTCGTATGATCCATTCAAATTCATACGTACAATCCATTCTAATTCATTCGTACGATCCATTCTAATTCGTTCGCACAATCTATTCTAATTCATTCGTACGATCCATTCTAATTCATTAGCACGATCTATTCTAAATCATTCGTACGATCCATTCTATTTCATTCGTACGATCCATTCTTACTCATTCGTACGATCCATTCTAATTCATTCGAACGAATGTATCCATTCTAATTCATTTATACGTTCCATTCTAATTCATTCTCACGATCCACTCTAATTCATTCATACGATCCATTCTAATTCATTCGTACGATCCATTCTAGTTCATTCGCACGATCCATTCTAATTCATTCATACGATCCATTCTAATTCATTCATACGATCCATTCTAATTCATTCGCACGAATGTATCCATTCTAATTCATTCGTACGATCTATTCTAATTCATTCGCACGATCCATTCTAATTCATTCATACGATCCAGTCTAATTCATTCGTACGATCCATTCTAATTCATTCGTACGAATGTAACCATTCTAATTCATTCATGAGATCCATTCTAATTCATTCGCACGATCCAATCTAATTCATTCGCACGATCCATTCTAATTCATTCGTACGATCCATTCTATTTCATTCGTACGATGCATTCTTACTCATTCGTACGATCCATTCTAATTCATTCGCATGAATGTATCCATTGTAATTCATTCGTACGATCCATTCTAATTCATTCGCACGATCAATTCTAATTCATTCATACGATCCATTCTAATTCATTCGTACGATCCATTCTAATTCATTCGCACGATCTATTGTAATTCATTCATACGATCCATTCTAATTCATGAATACAATCCATTCTAATTCTTTCGCATGAATTTATCCATTCTAATTCATTCGTACGATCCACCCTAATTCCTTCGTATGATCCATTCTAATTTATTCGCATGAATGTATCCATTCTAATTCATTCGTACGATCCATTCGAATTCATTCATACGATCCATTCTAATTCATTCATACGATCCATTCTAATTCATTCGCACGAATGTATCCATTCTAATTCATTCCTACGATCCATTCTAATTTATTCGCACAATCTATTCTAATTCATTTGTACGATCCATTCTAATTCATTCGCACAATCCATTCTAATTCATTTGTACGATCCATTCTAATTTATTCATACAATCCATTCTAATTCTTTTGCACGAATGTATCCATTCTAATTCATTCGTACGATCCATTCTAATTCCTTCATACGATCCATTCTAATTCCTTCGTATGATCCATTCTAAATCCTTCGTTCGATCCATTCTAATTCATTCCCATGAATGTATCCATTCTAATTCATACGTACGACCCATTCTAATTCATTCATACGATCCAATCTAATTCATTCATACGATCCATTCTAATTCATTCGCACGAATGTATCCATTATAATTCATTATACTTCCTTCGTACGATCCATTCGTACGATACATTCTAATTCCTTCGCACGAATGTATCCATTCTAATTCATTCGTACGATCCATTCTAATTCATTCGCACAATCTATTCTAATTCATTCGTACGATCCATTCTAATTCATTCATACAATCCATTCTAATTCTTTCGCACGAATGTATCCATTCTAATTCATTCGTATGATCCACCCTAATTCCTTCATATGATCCATTCTAATTCATTCGCACGAATGTATCCATTCTAATTCATTCGTACGATCCATTCGAATTCATTCATACGATCCATTCTAATTCATTCATACGATCCATTCTAATTCATTCATAAGAATGTATCCATTCTAATTCATTCGTAATATCTATTCTAATTCATTCGCACGATCCAATCTAATTCATTCGCACGATCCATTCAAATTCATTCATACGATCCATTGTATTTTATTCGTACGATCTATTCTTACTCATTTGTACGATCCATTCTAATTCATTCGCACGAATGTATACATTCTAATTCATTCGTACGATCCATTCTAATTCATTCGCACGATCTATTCTAATTTATTCATACGATCCATTCTAATTCATTCGTACGATCCATTCTAATTCATTTGCACGATCCATTCTAATTCATTCATACAATCCATTCAAATTCTTTCGCACGAATGTATCCATTCTAATTGATTCGTACGATCCACCCTAATTCCTTCGTATGATCCATTCTAATTCATTCGCATGAATGTATCCATTCTAATTCATTCGTACGATCCATTCGAATTCTTTCATACGATCCATTCTAATTCATTCATACGATCCATTCTATTTCTTTTACACGAGTGTATCCATTCTAATTCATTCGTACGATCCATTCTAATTCATTCGCACAATCTATTCTAATTCATTCCTACGATCCATTCTAATTCATTCGCACGATCCATTCTAATTCATTTATACGATCCATTCTAATTCATTCATACAATCCATTCTAATTCTTTTGCACGAATGTATCCATTCTAATTCATTCGTACGATCCATTCTAATTCCTTCATACGATCCATTCTAATTCCTTCGTACGATCCATTCTAATTCCTTTGTTCGATCCATTCTAATTCATTCGCACGAAAGTATCCATTTTAATTCATTCTAATTCCTTCGTACGATCCAGTCGTATGATCCATTCTAATTCCTTCGCACGAATGTATCCATTCTAATTCATTCGTACGATTCATTCTAATTCATTCGCACAATCTATTCTAATTCTTTCGCACGATCCATTCTAATTCATTAGCACGATCGATTCTAATTCATTCGTACGATCCATTCTATTTCATTCGTACAATCCATTCTTACTGATTCGTACGATCCATTCTAATTCATTCGCACGAATGTATCCATTCTAATTCATTCGTACGATCCATTCTAATTCATTCGCACGATCCATTCTAATTCATTCATACGATCTAATCTAATTCATTCGTACGATCCATTCTAATTCATTCACACAATCCATTTTAATTCATTCATATGATCCATTCTAATTCATTCATACAATCCATTCTAATTCATTCGCACAAATGTATCCATTGTAATTCATTCGTACAATCCAATCTAATTCATTCACACAATCTATTCTAATTCATTCATACGATCCATTCTAATTCATTAGCATGATCCATTCTAATTCATTCTTACGATCCATTCTATTTCATTGGAACGATCCATTCTTACTCATTCGTACGATCCATTCTAATTCATTCGCACGAATATATTCTTTCTAATTCATTCGTACGATCCATTCCAATTCATTTGCACGATCCATTCTAATTCATTCATACGATCCATTCTAATTCATTCGTACGATCCATTCTAATTCATTCGCACAATATGTTCTAATTCATTCGTACGATCCATTCTAATTCATTCGTACGATCCATTTTAATTCATTCGTACGATCCATTCTAATTCATTCGCATGATCCATTCTAATTCATTCATACGATCCATTCTAATTCATTCATACAATCCTTTCTAATTCTTTCGCACGAATGTATCCATTCTAATTCATTCCTACGATCCACCCTAATTCCTTCGTATGATCTATTCTAATTCATTCGCACGAATGTATCCATTCTAATTCATTCTTACGATCCATTCAAATTAATTCAGACGATCCATTCTAATTCATTCATACGATCCATTCTAATTCATTTGCAAGAGTGTATCCATTCTAATTCATTCGTATGATCCATTCTAATTCATTCGCACAATCTATTCTAATTCATTCGAACGATCCATTCTAATTCATTCGCACGATCCATTCTAATTCATTCATACGATCCATTCTAATTCATTCATACGATCCATTCTAATTCATTCATACAATCCATTCTAATTCTTTCGCACGAATGTATCCATTCTAATTCATTCGTATGATCCACCCTAATTCCTTCATATGATCCATTCTAATTCATTCGCACGAATGTATCCATTCTACTTCATTCGTACGATCCATTCGAATTCATTCATATGATCCATTCTAATTCATTCATACGATCCATTCTAATTCATTCATACGAATGTATCTATTCTAATTCATTCGTACGAATGTATCCATTCTAATTCAATCGTACGATCTATTCTAATTCATTCGCACGATCCAGTCTAGTTCATTCGCACGATCCATTCTAATTCATTCATACGATCCATTCTATTTTATTCGTACGATCTATTCTTACTCATTCATACGATACATTCTAATTCATTCGCACGAATATATCCATTCTAATTCATTCGTATGATCCATTCTAATTCATTCACACGATCTATTCTAATTCATTCATACGATCCATTCTAATTCATTCGTACGATCCATTCTAATTCATTTGCACGATCCATTCTAATTCATTCATACGATCCATTCTAATTCATTCATACACTCCATTCTAATTCTTTCGCACGAATGTATCCATTCTAATTCATTCGTACGATCCACCCTAATTCCTTTGTATGATCCATTCTAATTCATTCGCATGAATGTATCCATTCTAATTCATTCGTACGATCCATTCGAATTATTTCATACGATCCATTCTAATCCATTCATACGATCCATTCTAATTCATTTACACGAATGTATCCATTCTAATTCATTCGTACGATCCATTCTAATTCATTCGCACAATCTATTCTAATTCATTCATACGATCCATTCTAATTTATTCGCACGATCCATTCTAATTCATTTGTACGATGCATTCTAATTCATTCATACAATCTATTCTAATTTTTTTGCACGAATGTATCCATTCTAATTCATTCGTACAATCCATTCTAAATCCTTCATACGATCCATTCTAATTCCTTCGTACGATCCATTCTAATTCCTTCGTTCGATCCATTCTAATTCATTCTCATGAATGTCTCCATTCTAATTCATACGTACGATCCATTCTAATTCATTCATACGATCCAATCTAATTCATTCATACGATCCATTCTAATTCATTCGCACGAATGTATCCATTCTAATTCATTCTAATTCCTTCGTACGATCCAGTCGTACGATCCATTCTAATTCCTTCGCACGAATGTATCCATTCTAATTCATTCGTACGATTCATTCTAATTTATTCGCACAATCTATTCTAATTCATTCGCACGATCCATTCTAATTCATTAGCACGATCGATTCTAATTCATTCGTACGATCCATTCTATTTCATTCGTACGATCCATTCTTACTCATTCGTACGATCCATTCTAATTCATTTGCATGAATGAATCCATTCTAATTCATTCATACGATCCATTCTAATTCATTTACACGATCCATTCTAATTCACTCATACGATCTAATCTAATTCATTCGTACGATCCATTCTAATTCATTCAGACGATCCATTCTAATTCATTCATATGATCCATTTTAATTCATTCATACAATCCATTCTAATTCATTCGCACAAATGTATCCATTATAATTCATTCGTACAATCCATTCTAATTCATTCACACAATCTATTCTAATTCATTCATACAATCCATTCTAATTCATTAGCACGATCCATTCTAATTCATTCTTACGATCCATTCTAATTCATTCGCACAATCTATTCTAATTCATTCGTACGATCCATTCTAAATCATTTGTACGATCCATTCTAATTCATTCATACAATCCATTCTAATTCTTTTGCACGAATGTATCCATTCTAATTCATTCGTACGATGGATTCTAATTCCTTCATACGATCCATTCTAATTCCTTCGTATGATCTATTCTAATTCTTTCGTTCGATTATTCTAATTCATTCCCATGAATGTATCCATTCTAATTCATACGTACGATCCATTCTAATTCATTCATACGATCCAATCTAATTCATTCATACGATCCATTCTAATTCATTCGCACGAATATATCTATTCTAATTCATTCTAATTCCTTCGTACGATCCATTCGTACGATACATTCTAATTCCTTCGCATGAATGTATCCATTTTAATTCATCCGTATGATCCATTCGAATTCATTCGCACAATCTATTCTAATTCATTCGTACGATCCATTCTAATTCATTAGCACGATCCATTCTAATTCATTCGTACGAACCATTCTATTTCATTCGTACGATCCATTCTAATTCATTCGCACGATCCATTCTAATTCATTCATACGATCCATTCTAATTCATTCATACAATCCATTCTAATTCATTCGCACGATCCATTCTAATTCATTCATACGATCCATTCTAATTTATTCATACGATCCATTCTAATTCATTCGCACGAATGTATCCATTCTAATTCATTCGTACGATCCATTCTAATTCATTTGCACGATCCATTCTAATTCATTCATATGATCCAGTCTAATTCATTCGTACGATCCATTCTAATTCATTCGTATGAATGTATCCATTCTAATTCATTCGTACGATCCATTCTAATTCATTCGCACGATCCAATCTAATTCATTCGAACGATCCATTCTAATTCATTCATACGATCCATTCAATTTCATTCGTATGATCCATTCTTACTCATTCGTACGATCCATTCAAATTCATACGTACAATCCATTCTAATTCATTCGTACAATCCATTCTAATTCGTTCGCACAATCTATTCTAATTCATTCGTACGATCCATTCTAATTCATTAGCACGATCCATTCTAATTCATTCGTACGATCCATTCTATTTCATTCGTACGATCCATTCTTACTCATTCGTACGATCCATTCTAATTCATTCGCATGAATGTATCCATTCTAATTAATTTATACGTTCTATTCTAATTCATTCGCACGATCCACTCTAATTCATTCATACGATCCATTCTAATTCATTCGTACGATCCATTCTAATTCATTCGCACGATCCAATCTAATTCATTCGAACGATCCAATCTAATTCATTCGTACGATCCATTCAATTTCATTCGTACGATCCATTCTTACTCATTCGTATGATCCATTCAAATTCATATGTACAATCCATTCTAATTCATTCGTACGATCCATTCTAATTCGTTCGCACAATCTATTCTAATTCATTCGTACGATCCACTCTAATTCATTAGAATGATCTATTCTAAATCATTCGTACGATCCATTCTATTTCATTCGTACGATCCATTCTTACTCATTCGTACGATCCATTCTAATTCATTCGCACGAATGTATCCATTCTAATTCATTTATACGTTCCATTCTAATTCATTCTCACGATCCACTCTAATTCATTCATACGATCCATTGTAATTCATTCGTACGATCCATTCTAGTTCATTCGCACGATCCATTCTAATTCATTCATACGATCCATTCTAATTCATTCATACGATCCATTCTAATTCATTCGCACGAATGTATCCATTCTAATTCATTCGTACGATCTATTCTAATTCATTCGCACGATCCATTCTAATTCATTCATACGATCCAGTCTAATTCATTCGTACGATCCATTCTAATTCATTCATACGAATGTAACCATTCTAATTCATTCATGAGATCCATTCTAATTCATTCGCACGATCCAATCTAATTCATTTGCACGATCCATTCTAATTCATTCGTACGATCCATTCTATTTCATTCGTACGATGCATTCTTACTCATTCGTACGATCCATTCTAATTCATTCGCATGAATGTATCCATTGTAATTCATTCGTACGATCCATTCTAATTCATTCGCACGATCAATTCTAATTCATTCATACGATCCATTCTAATTCATTCGTACGATCCATTTTAATTCATTCGCACGATCTATTGTAATTCATTCATACGATCCATTCTAATTCATGAATACAATCCATTCTAATTCTTTCGCATGAATGTATCCATTCTAATTCATTCGTACGATCCATTTGAATTCATTCATACGATCCATTTTAATTCATTCATACGATCCATTCTAATTCATTCGCACGAATGTATCCATTCTAATTCATTCCTACGATCCATTCTAATTTATTCGCACAATCTATTCTAATTCATTTGTACGATCCATTCTAATTCATTCGCACAATCCATTCTAATTCATTTGTACGATCCATTCTAATTTATTCATACAATCCATTCTAATTCTTTTGCACGAATGTATCCATTCTAATTCATTCGTACGATCCATTCTAATTCCTTCATACGATCTATTCTAATTCCTTCGTATGATCCATTCTAATTCTTTCGTTCGATCTATTCTAATTCATTCCCATGAATGTATCCATTCTAATTCATACGTACGACCCATTCTAATTCATTCATACGAGCCAATCTAATTCATTCATACGATCCATTCTAATTCATTCGCACGAATGTATCCATTCTAATTCATTATAATTCCTTCGTACGATCCATTCGTACGATACATTCTAATTCCTTCGCACGAATGTATCCATTCTAATTCATTCATACGATCCATTCTAATTCATTCGCACAATCTATTCTAATTCATTCGTACGATCCATTCTAATTCATTCATACAATCCATTCTAATTCTTTCGCATGAATGTATCCATTCTAATTCATTCGTATGATCCACCCTAATTCCTTCATATGATCCATTCTAATTCATTCGCACGAATGTATCCATTCTAATTCATTCGTACGATCCATTCGAATTCATTCATACGATCCATTCTAATTCATTCATACGATCCATTCTAATTCATTCATACGAATGTATCCATTCTAATTCATTCGTAAGATCTATTCTAATTCATTCGCACGATCCAATCTAATTCATTCGCACGATCCATTCAAATTCATTCATACGATCCATTGTATTTTATTCGTACGATCTATTCTTACTCATTCGTGCGATCCATTCTAATTCATTGGCACGAATGTATACATTCTAATTCATTCGTACGATCCATTCTAATTCATTCGCACGATCTATTCTAATTTATTCATACGATCCATTCTAATTCATTCGTACGATCCATTCTAATTCATTTGCACGATCCATTCTAATTCATTCATACAATCCATTCTAATTCTTTCGCACGAATGTATCCATTCTAATTCATTCGTACGATCCACCGTAATTCCTTCGTATGATCCATTCTAATTCATTCGCATGAATGTATCTATTCTAATTCATTCGTACGATCCATTCGAATTCTTTCATACGATCCATTCTAATTCATTCGTACGATCCATTCTAATTCTTTTACACGAGTGTATCCATTCTAATTCATTCGTACGATCCATTCTAATTCATTCGCACAATCTATTCTAATTCATTCCTACGATCCATTCTAATTCATTCGCACGATCCATTCTAATTCATTTGAACGATCCATTCTAATTCATTCATACAATCCATTCTAATTCTTTTGCACGAATTTATCCATTCTAATTCATTCGTACGATCCATTCTAATTCCTTCATACGATCCATTCTAATTCCTTCGTACGATCCATTCTAATTCCTTCGTTCGATCCATTCTAATTCATTCACACGAAAGTATCCATTCTAATTCATTCTAATTCCTTCGTACGATCCAGTCGTATGATCCATTCTAATTCCTTCGCACGAATGTATCCATTCTAATTCATTCGTACGATTCATTCTAATTCATTCACACAATCTATTCTAATTCTTTCGCACGATCCATTCTAATTCATTAGCACGATCGATTCTAATTCATTCGTACGATCCATTCTATTTCATTCGTACGATCCATTCTTACTGATTCGTACGATCCATTCTAATTTATTCGCACGAATGTATCCATTCTAATTCATTCGTACGATCCATTCTAATTCATTCGCACGATCCATTCTAATTCATTCATACGATCTAATCTAATTCATTCGTACGATCCATTCTAATTCATTCACACGATCCATTCTAATTCATTCATATGATCCATTCTAATTCATTCATACAATCCATTCTAATTCATTCGCACAAATGTATCCATTATAATTCATTCGTACAATCCATTCTAATTCATTCACACAATCTATTCTAATTCATTCATACGATCCATTCTAATTGATTAGCATGATCCATTCTAATTCATTCTTACGATCCATTCTATTTCATTGGAACGATCCATTCTTACTCATTCGTACGATCCATTCTAATTCATTCGCACGAATATATCCATTCTAATTCGTTCGTACGATCCATTCCAATTCATTTAAACGATCCATTCTAATTCATTCATACGATCCATTCTAATTCATTCGTACGATCCATTCTAATTTATTCGCACAATATGTTCTAATTCATTCGTACGATCCATTCTAATTCATTCGTACGATCCATTTTAATTCATTCGTGCGATCCATTGTAATTCATTCGCATGATCCATTCTAATTCATTCATACGATCCATTCTAATTCATTCATACAATCCTTTCTAATTCTTTCGCACGAAAGTATCCATTCTAATTCATTCGTACGATCCACCCTAATTCCTTCGTATGATCCATTCTAATTCATTCGCACGAATGTATCCATTCTAATTCATTCTTACGATCCATTTGAATTAATTCAGACGATCCATTCCAATTCATTCATACGATCCATTCTAATTCATTTGCAAGAGTGTATCCATTCTAATTCATTCGTATGATCCATTCTAATTCATTCGCACAATCTATTCTAATTCATTCGAACGATCCATTCTAATTCATTCGCACGATCCATTCTAATTCATTAATACGATCCATTCTAATTCATTCATACGATCCATTCTAATTCATTCATACAATCCATTCTAATTCTTTCGCACGAATGTATCCATTCTAATTCATTCGTATGATCCACCCTAATTCCTTCATATGATCCATTCTAATTCATTCGCACGAATGTATCCATTCTACTTCATTCGTTCGATCCATTCGAATTCATTCATATGATCCATTCTAATTCATTCATAC
Organism: Chamaelirium japonicum; assembly: GCA_947650365.1. Taxonomy (NCBI): domain Eukaryota; kingdom Viridiplantae; phylum Streptophyta; class Magnoliopsida; order Liliales; family Melanthiaceae; genus Chamaelirium; species Chamaelirium japonicum. Next base: position 71,505,023 of record OX393556.1, on the reverse strand, counting down.
GATCCATTCTAATTCATTCATACGAATGTATCCATTCTAATTCATTCGTACGAATGTATCCATTCTAATTCATTCGTACGATCTATTCTAATTCATTCGCACGATCCAATCTAGTTCATTCGCACGATCCATTCTAATTCATTCATAAGATCCATTCTATTTTATTCGTACGATCTATTCTTACTCATTCATACAATCCATTCTAATTCATTCGCACAAATGTATCCATTATAATTCATTCGTACAATCCATTCTAATTCATTCACACAATCTATTCTAATTCATTCATACAATCCATTCTAATTCATTAGCACGATCCATTCTAATTCATTCTTACGATCCATTATATTTCATTGGAACGATTCTTTCTTACTCATTCGTATGATCCATTCTAATTCATTCGCACGAATGTATCCATTCTAATTCATTCGTACGATCCATTCTAATTCATTTGCACGATCCATTCTAATTCATTCATACGATCCATTCTAATTTATTCGTACGATCCATTCTAATTCATTCGCACAATATATTCTAATTCATTCGTACGATCCATTCTAATTCATTAGTACGATCCATTCTAGTTCATTCGTACGATCCATTCTATTTCATTCGTACGATCCATTCTCACTCATTCGTACGATCCATTCAAGTTTATTCGCATGAATATATCCATTCTAATTCATTCGTACGATCCATTCTAATTCATTCGCTCGATCCATTCTAATTCATTCGTACGATCCATTCTAATTCATTCGCACGATCCATTCTAATTTGTTCATATGATCCATTCTAATACATTCATACAATCCTTTCTAATTCTTTCGCACGAATGTATCCATTCTAATTCATTCGTACGATCCAACCTAATTCCTTTGTATGATCCATTCTAATTCATTCGCACGAATGTATCCATTCTAATTCATTCATACGATCCATTTGAATTAATTCAGACGATCCATTCTAATTCATTCATACGATCCATTCTAATTCATTCGCAAGAATTTATCCATTCTAATTCATTCGTATGATCCATTCTAATTCATTCGCACAATCTATTCTAATTCATTCGAACGATCCATTCTAATTCATTCGCACGATCCATTCTAATTCATTTGCAAGATCCATTCTATTTCATTCATACAATCCATTCTAATTCTTTTGCACGAATGTATCCATTCTAATTCCTTCGTACGATCCATTCTAATTACTTCGTACGAGCCATTCTATTTCATTCGTATGATCCATTCTAATTCGTTCGAACGATCCATTCTAATTCATTCCCATGAATTTATCAATTCTAATTCATACGTACGATCCATTCTAATTCATTCATACGATCCAATCTAATTCATTCATATGATCCATTCTAATTCATTCGCACGAATGTATCCATTCTAATTCATTCGTACGATCCATTCTAATTCATTCGCACAATCTATTCTAATTCATTCGTACGATCTATTCAAATTCATTAGCACGATCCATTCTAATTCATTCATACGATCCATTCTATTTCATTCGTACGATCCATTCTTACTCATTCGTACGATCCATTCTAATTCATTCGCACGAATGTATCCATTCTAATTTATTCTAACGATCCATTCTAATTCTTTCGCACGATCCATTCTAATTCATTCATACGATCCATTCTAATTCATTCGTACGATCCATTCTAATTCATTCGCACGATCTATTCTAATTCATTCGTATGATCCATTCTAATTCATTAGCACGATCCATTCTAATTCATTCGTACGATCCATTCTATTTCATTCGTACGATCCATTCTTACTCATTCGTACGATCCATTCTACTTCATTTGCACGAATGTATCCATTCTAATTCATTCGTACGATCCATTCTAATTCATTCGCATGATCGATTTTAATTCATTCATACAATCCATTCTAATTCATTCGTACGATCCATTCTAATTCATTCGCACGATCCATTCTAATTCATTCATACGATCCATTCTAATACATTCGTACGATCCATTCTAATTCATTCGCACAATCCATTCTAATTCATTCGTACAATCTATTCTAATTCATTCGTATGATCCATTATAATTCATTAGCACGATCCATTCTAATTCATTCGTACGATCCATTCTATTTCATTGGTACGATCCATTCTTACTCATTTGTACGATCCATTCTAGTTCATTCGCACGAATGTATCCATTCTAATTCATACGTACGATCCATTCTAATTCATTCATACAATCCATTCTAATTCATTCGTACAATCCATTCTAATTCATTCGTACAATCTATTCTAATTCATTCGTATGATCCATTATAATTCATTAGCACGATCCATTCTAATTCATTCGTACGATCCATTCTATTTCATTGGTACGATCCATTCTTACTCATTTGTACGATCCATTCTAGTTCATTCGCACGAATGTATCCATTCTAATTCATACGTACGATCCATTCTAATTCATTCGCAAGATCCATTCTAATTCATTTATACGATCCATTCTAATTCATTCGTACGATCCATTCTCATTCATTCGCACGATCCATTCTAAATCATTCATACAATCCATTCTAATTCATTCATACAATCCATTCTAATTCTTTCGCACGAATGTATCCATTCTAATTCATTCGTACGATCCATTCGAATTCATTCATACGATCTATTCTAATTCATTCGCACGAATGTATGCATTCTAATTCATTCGTACGATCCATTCTAATTCATTCGCACAATCTATTCTAATTCATTCGTACGATCCATTCTAATTCATTAGCACGATACATTCTAATTCATTCGTACGATCCATTCTATTTCATTCGTACGATCCATTCTTACTCATTCGTACGATCGATTCTAATTCATTCGTACGAATGTATCCATTCTAATTCATTCGTACGTTCGATTCTAATTCATTCGCACGATCCATTCTAATTCATTCATACGATCCATTCTAATTCATTCGTATGATCCATTGTAATTCATTCGCACGATCCATTCTAATTCATTCACACGATCCATTCTAATTCATTCATAGGATCCATTCTAATTCATTCATACGATCCATTCTAATTCATTCTCACGATTGTATCCATTCTAATTCATTCGTATGATCCATTCTATTACATTCGCACAATCTATTCTAATTCATTCGTACGATCCATTCTAATTCATTAGCACAATCCATTCTAATTCATTCGTACGATCTATTCTATTTCATTCGTACGATCCATTCTTACTCCTTCGTACGATCCATTCTAATTCATTCGCACGAATGTATCCATTCTAATTCATTCGTACGATCCATTCTAATTAATTTGCATGATCCATTCTAATTCATTCATACGATCCATTTTTAATTCAGTCGTAAGATCCATTCTAATTCATTCGCACAATCTATTCTAATTCATTCGTATGATCCATTCTAATTCATTAGCACGATCCATTCTAATTCATTCGTACGATCCATTCTATTTCATTCGTACCATCCATTCTTACTCATTCGTACGATCCATTCTAATTCATTCGCACGAATATATCCATTCTAATTCATTTGTACGATCCATTCTAATTCATTCGCATGATCCATTCTAATTTATTCGTACGATTCATTCTAATTCATTTGTACGATCTATTCTAATTCATTCGTACGATCCATTCTAATTCATTCATACGATCCATTCTAATTCATTCATACAATCCATTCCAATTCCTTCGCACGAATATATTCATTCTAATTCATTCGTACGATCCACCCTAATTCCTTCGTATGATCCATTCTAATTCATTCACACGAATGTATCCATTCTAATTCATTCGTACGATCCATTCGAATTCATTCATACGATCTATTCTAATTTATTCATATGATCCATTCTAATTCATTCGCACGAATGTATCCATTCTAATTAATTCGTATGATCCATTCTAATTCATTCGCACAATCTATTCTAATTTATTCGTACGATCCATTCTAATTCATTCGCACGATCCTTTCTAATTCATTTGCACGATCCGTTCTAATTCGTTCATACAATTCATTCTAATTCTTTTGCACGAATGTACCCATTCTAATTCCTTCGTACGATCCATTCTAATTCCCTCGTACGATCCATTCTGATTCTTTCGTACGATCCATTCTATTTCATTCGTATGACCCATTCTAATTCCTTCGTATGATCCATTCTAATTCATTCCCATGAATTTATCCATTCTAATTCATACATATGATCCATTCTAATTCATTCATACGATCCAATCTAATTCATTCATACGATCCATTCTAATTCATTCGCACGAATGTATCCACTCTAATTCATTCATACGTTTCATTCTAATTCATTCGCACGAATGTATCCATTCTAATTCATTCGTATGATCCATTCTAATACATTCGCACAATCTATTCTAATTCATTCGTACGATCCATTCTAATTCATTAGCACAATCCATTCTAATTCATTCGTACGATCCATTCTATTTCATTCGTACAATCCATTCTTACTCATTCGTACGATCCATTCTAATTCATTCGCACGAATGTATCCATTCTAATTCATTCGTACGATCTATTCTAATTAATTTGCACGATCCATTCTAATTCATTCATATGATCCATTTTAATTCAGTCGTAAGATCCATTCTAATTCATTCGCACAATCTATTCTAATTCATTCGTACGATCCATTCTAATTCATTCGTACGATCCATTCTAATTCATTAGCACGATCTATTCTAATTCATTCGTACGATCCATTCTATTTCATTCATTCGATCCATTCTTACTCATTCGTACGATCCAATCTAATTCATTCGCACGAATGTATCCATTCTAATTCATTCGTTCGATCCATTCTAATTCATTCGCATGATCCATTCTAATTCATTCGTACGATCCATTCTAATTCATTTGTATGATCTATTCTAATTCATTCGTACGTTCTATTCTAATTCATTCATACGATCCATTCTAATTCATTCATACAATCCATTCCAATTCTTTCGCACGAATGTATTCATTCTAATTCATTCATACGATCCACCCTAATTCCTTCGTATGATCCATTCTAATTCATTCACACGAATGTATCCATTCTAATTCATTCGCACGATCCATTCGAATTCATTCATACGATCTATTCTAATTCATTCATACGATCCATTCTAATTCATTCGCACGAATGTATCCATTCTAATTCATTCGTATGATCCATTCTAATTCATTCTCACAATCTATTCTAATTCATTCGTACGATCCATTCTAATTCATTCGCACGATCCATTCTAATTCATTTGCACGATCCGTTCTAATTCATTCATACAATTCATTCTAATTCTTTTGCATGAATGTATCCATTCTAATTCCTTCGTACGATCCATTCTAATTCCTTCGTACGATCCATTCTATTTCATTCGTATGATCCTTTCTAATTCCTTCGTACGATCCATTCTAATTCATTCCCATGAATTTATCCATTCTAATTCATACGTACGATCCATTCTAATGCATTCATACGACCCAATCTAATTCATTCATACGATCCATTCTAATTCATTCGCACGAATGTATCCATTCTAATTCATTCGTACGATCCATTCTAATTCATTCGCACTATCTTTGCTAATTCATTCGTACGATCCATTCTAATTCATTAGCACGATCCATTCTAATTCATTCGTACGATCCATTCTATTTCATTCGTACGATCCATTCTTACTCATTCATACGATCCATTCTAATTCATTCGCACGAGTGTATCCATTCTAATTCATTCGTATGATCCATTCTAATTCCTTTGCACAATCCATTCTAATTCATTCATACGATCCATTCTAATTTATTCGTACGATCCATTCTAATTCATTCCCACAATCTATTCTAATTTATTCGTACGATCCATTCTAATTCGTTAGCACGATCCATTCTAATCCATTCGTACGATCCATTCTATTTCATTCGTACGATCCATTCTTACTCATTCGTAAGATCCACTCTAATTCATTCGCACGAATGTATCCATTCTAATTCATTCGTATGATCCATTCTAATTCATTTGCACGATCTATTCTAATTCATTCATACGATCCATTCTAATTTATTTGTACGATCTATTTTAATTCATTCGCACAATCCATTCTAATTCATTCATAAGATCCATTCTAATTCATTCATACAATTCATTCTAATTCTTTCGCATGAATGTTTCCATTCTAATTCATTCGTACGATCCACCCTAATTCCTTCGTATGATCCATTCTAATTCATTTGAACGAATGTATCCATTCTAATTCATTCGTACGATCCATTCGAATTCATTCATACGATCTATTCTAATTCATTCATACGATCCATTCTAATTCATTCACACGAATGTTACTATTCCAATTTATTCGTACGATCCATTCTAATTCATTCGCACAATCTATTCTAATTCCATCGTACGATCCATTCTAATTCATTCGCACGATCCATACTAATTCATTTGCACCATCCATTCTAATTCATTCATACAATCCATTCTAATTCTTTTGCACAAATGTATCCATTCTAATTCATTCGTACGATCCATTCTAATTCCTTCGTATGATCCATTACAATTCCATCGTACGATCCATTGTAATTCCTTCGTACGATCCATTCTATTTCATTCGTATGATCCATTCTAATTCTTTCGTACGATCCACTCTAATTCATTCCCATGAATGTATCCATTCTAATTCATACGTACGATCCATTCTAATTCATTCATACGATCCAATCTAATTCATTCATAAGATCCATTCTAATTCATTCGCATGAATGTATCCATTCTAGTTTATTTGTACGATCCATTCTAATTCATTCTCACAATCTTTTCTAATTCATTCGCACGATCCATTCTAATTCATTCGTACGATCCATTCTAATTCATTTGCACGATCCATTCTAATTCATTCATACGATCCACTCTAATTCATTCATACGATCTATTCTAGTTCATTCACACGAATGTATCCATTCAAATTCATTCGTACGATCCATTCTAATTCATTCGCACAATCTATTCTAATTCATTCGTACGATCCATTCTAATTCATTAGCACGATCCATTCTAATTCATTCGTACGATCCATTCTATTTCAATCGTATGATCCATTCTTTCTCATTCTTACGATCCATTCTAATTCATTCGCACGAATGTATCTATTCTAATTCATTCGTACGATCCATTCTAATTCATTCGCACGATCCATTCTAATTCATTCATACGATCCATTCTAATTCATTCGCACAATCTATTCTAATTTATTCGTATGATCCATTCTAGTTCATTAGCACGATCCATTCTAATTCATTTGTACGATCCATTCTATTTCATTCGTACGATCCATTCTTACTCATTCGTACGATCCATTTTAATTCATTCGCACGAATGTATCCATTCTAATTCATTCGTATGATCCATTCTAATTCATTCGCACGATCCATTCTATTTCATTTGTACGATCCATTCTAATTCATTTATACAATCCATTCTAATTCTTTTGCACGAATGTATCCATTCTAACGCATTCGTACGATCCATTCTAATTCCTTCGTACAATCCATTCTAATTCTTTCATACAATCCATTCTAATTTCTTCGTACGATCCATTCTAATTCATTCCCATGAATGTATCTATTTTAATTCATACGTACGATCCATTCTAATTCATTCATACGATCCAATCTAATTCATTCATACGATCTATTCTAATTCATTCGCACGAATGTATCCATTCTAATTCATTCGTACGATACATTCTAATTCATTCGCACAATATATTCTAATTTATTCGTACGATCCATTCTAATTCATTTGCACGATCCATTCTAATTCATTTGCACGATCCATTTTAATTCATTCATACAATCCATTCTAATTCTTTTGCACGAATGTATCCATTCTAATTCATTCGTACGATCCATTCAAATTCCTTCGTACGATCTATTCTAATTCCTTCATACGATCCATTCTTATTCCTTCGTACGATCCATTCTATTTTTTTTGTATGATCCGTTCTAATTCCTTTGTACGATCCATTCTAATTCATTCCCATGAATGTATCCATTCTAATTCATACGTATGATCCATTCTAATTCATTCATACGATCCAATCTAATTCATTAATACGATCCTTTCTAATTCATTCGCACGAATGTATCCATTCTAATTCATTCGTAAGATCCATTCTAATTCATTCGCACAATCTATTCTAATTCATTCGTACGATCCATTCTAATTCACTAGCAGAATCCATTCTATTTCATTCGTACGATCCATTCTATTTCATTCGTACGATCCATTCTTACTTATTCGTACGATCCATTCTAATTCATTCGCACGAATTTATCCATTCTAATTCATTCGTATGATACATTCTAATTCATTCGCACAATCCATTCTAATTCATTCATACGATCCATTCTAATTCATTCGTACGATCCATTCTTCTTCATTCGCGCGATCCATTCTAATTCATTCATACGATTCATTCAAATTCATTCATACAATCCATTCTAATTCTTTCGCACGAATGTATCCATTCTAATTCATTCGTACGATCCACCCTAATTCCTTCCTATGATCCATTCTAATTCATTCGCACGAATATATAAATTCTAATTCATTCGTACGACCCATTCGAATTCATTCATACGATCCATTCTAATTCATTCATACGATCCATTCTAATTCATTCGCACGAATGTATCCATTCTAAATTATTCGTATGATCCATTCTAATTCATTCATACGATCCATTCTAATTCCTTCGTACGATCCATTCTAATTCCTTCGTACGATTCATTCTAATTCATTCCCATGAATGTATCCATTCTAATTCATACGTACGATCCATTCTAATTCATTCATAGGATCAAATCTAATTCATTCATATGATCCATTCTAATTCATTCCCACAAATGTATCCATTCTAATTCATTCGTACGATCCATTCTAATTCATTCGCACAATCTATTCTAATTCATTCATACGATCCATTCTAATTCATTAGCACGATCGATTCTAATTCATTCGTACGACCCATTCTATTTCATTCGTACGATCCATTCTTACTCATTCGTATGATCCATTCTAATTCATTCGCACGAATGTATCCATTCTAATTCTTTCGTATGATCCATTCTAATTCATTTGCACGATCTATTCTAATTCATTCATACGATCCATTCTAATTCATTCGTACGATCCATTCTAATTCATTTGCACGATCCATTCTAATTCATTCGTACAATCCATTCTAATTCTTTCGCACGAATGTATCCATTCTAATTCATTCGTACGATCCACCCTAGTTCCTTCGTATGATCCATTCTAATTCATTCGAACGAATGTATCCATTCTAATTCATTCGGACGATCCATTCGAATTCATTCATACGATCCATTCTAATTTATTCATACGATCCATTCTAATTCATTCGCACGAATGTATCCATTCTAATTCATTCGTACGATCCATTCAAATTCATTCGCACAATCTATTCTAATTTATTCATACGATCCATTCTAATTCATTCGCACGATCCATTCTAATTCATTTGCACGATCCATTCTAATTCATTCATACAATCCATTCTAATTCTTTTGCACAAATGTATCCATTCTAATTCATTCGTACGTTCCATTCTAATTCCTTCGTACGATCCATTCTAATTCCTTCGTACGATCCATTCTATTTCATTCGTATGATCCATTCTAATTCCTTCGTACGATCCATTCTAATTCATTCCCATGAATGTATCCATTCTAATTGATACTTACGATCCATTCTAATTCATTCATACGATCCAATCTAATTCATTCATAAGATCCATTCAAATTCATTCGCACGAATGTATCCATTCTAATTCATTCGTACGATCCATTCTAATTCATTCGCACAATCTTTTCTAATTCATTCGTACGATCCATTCTAATTCATTAGCACGATCCATTCTAATTCTTTCGTACGATCCATTCTATTTGATTCGTACGATCCATTCTTACTCATTCGTACGATCCATTCTAATTCATTTGCACGAATGTATCCTTTCTAATTCATTCGTACGACCCATTCTAATTCATTCGCATGATCCATTCTAATTCATTCATACGATCCATTCTAATTTTTTCATACGATCCATTCTAATTCATTCACACGAATGTATCCATTCTATTTCAATCGTACGATCCATTCTTACTCATTCGTACGATCCATTCTAATTCATTCGCACGAATGTATCCATTCTAATTCATTCGTACGATCCATTCTAATTCATTCGCACGATCCATTCTAATTCATTCATACGATCCATTCTAATTCATTCGTACGATCTAATCTAATTCATTCGCACAATCTATTCTAATTTATTCGTACGATCCATTCTAATTCATTAGCACGATCCATTCTAATTCATTCGTACGATCCATTCTAATTTATTCGCATGATCTATTCTAATTCATTCATACGATCCATTCTAATTCATTCATACAATCCATTCTAATTCTTTCGCACGAATGTATCCATTCTACTTCATTCGTACAATCCATCCTAATTCCTTCGTATGATGCATTATAATTCATTCGCATGAATGTATCCATTCTAATTCATTCGTACGATCCATTCGAATTCATTCATACGATCCATTCTAATTCATTCATACGATCCGTTCTAATTCATTCGCACGAATGTATCCATTCTAATTCATTCGTACGATCCATTCTAATTCATTCGCACAATCTATTCTAATTCATTCGTACGATCCATTCTAATTCATTCGCACGATCCATTCTAATTCATTTGTACGATCCATTCTAATTCATTCATACAATCCATTCAAACTCTTTTGCACGAATTTATCCATTTTAATTTACTCGTACGATCCATTCTAATTCCTTCATACGATCCATTCTAATTCCTTTGTATGATCGATTCTAATTCCATCGTTCGATCCATTCTAATTCATTCCCTTGAATGTATCCATTCTAATTCATACGTACGATCCATTCTAATTCATTCATACGATCCAATCTAATTCATTCATACGATCCATTCTAATTCATTCGCACGAATGTATCCATTCTAATTCATTCTAATTCCTTCGTACGATCCATTCGTACGATACATTCTAATTTCTTCGCACGAATGTATCCATTCTAATTCATTCGTATGATCCATTCGAATTCATTCGCACAATCTATTCTAATTCATTCGTACGATCCATTCTAATTCATTAGCACGATCCATTCTAATTCATTCGTACGAACCATTCTATTTCAGTCGTACGATCCATTCTTACTCATTCGTATGATCAATTCTAATTCATTCGCACGATCCATTCTAATTCATTCGCACGATCCATTCTAATTCATTCATACGATCCAGTCAAATTCATTTGTATGATCCATTCTAATTCATTCGTACGAATGTATCCTTTCTAATTCTTTCGTACAATCCATTCTAATTCATTCGCACGATCCAATCTAATTCGTTCGCACGATCCATTCTAATTCATCCGTACGATCCATTCTAATTCGTTCGCACGATCCATTCTAATTCATTCATACGATCCATTCTAATTCATTCATACGATCCATTCTAATTCATTCGCACGAATGTATCCATTCTAATTCATTCGTACGATCCATTCTAATTCATTCGCACGATCCATTCTAATTCAATCATACGATCCAGTCTAATTCATTTGTACGATCCATTCTAATTCATTCGTACGAATGTTTCTATTCTAATTCATTCGTACTCCATTCTAATTCATTCGCACGATCCAATCTAATTCGTTCGTACGATCCATTCAAATTCATTCGTACGATCCATTCAATTTTATTCGTACGATCCATTCTTACTCATTTGTACGATCCATTCAAATTCATACGTACGATCCATTCTAATTCATTTGTACGATCCATTCTAATTCGTTCGCACAATCTATTCTAATTCATTCGTACGATCCATTCTAATTCATTAGCACGATCCATTCTAATTCATTCGTACGATCCATTCCATTTCATTCATACGATCCATTCTTACTCATTCGTACAATCCATTCTAATTCATTCGCATGAATGTATCCATTCTAATTCATTCATACGTTCCATTCTAATTCATTCGCACGATCCATTCTAATTCATTCATACGATCCATTCTAATTCATTCATACGATCCATTCTAATTCATTCATACGATCCATTCTAATTCATTCGCACGAATGTATCCATTCTAATTCATTCGTACGATCCATTCTAATTCATTCGCACGATCCATTCTAATTTATTCATACGATCCATTCTAATTCATTCGTACGATCCATTCTAATTCATTCGTACGAATGTATCCATTCTAATTCATTCGTACGATCCATTCTAATTCATTCGCATGATCCAATCTAATTCATTCGCACGATCCATTCTAATTCATTCATACGATCCATTTTATTTCATTCGTACGATCCATTCTTACTCATTCGTAAGATCCATTCTAATTCATTCGCATGAATGTATCCATTATAATTCATTCGTACGATCCATTCTAATTCATTCGCACGATCTATTCTAATTCATTCATACGATCCATTCTAATTCATTCGTACGATCCATTCTAATTCATTCGCACGATCTATTCTAATTCATTCATACGATCCATTCTAATTCAATCATACAATCCATTCTAATTCTTTCGCACGAATGTATCCATTCTAATTCATTCGTATGACACACCCTAATTCCTTCGTATGATCCATTCTAATTTATTCGCATGAATGTATCCATTCTAATTCATTCGTACGATCCATTCGAATTCATTCATACGATCCATTTTAATTCATTCATACGATCCATTCTAATTCATTCGCACGAATGTATCCATTCTAATTCATTCGTACGATCCATTCTAATTCATTCGCACAATGTATTCTAATTCATTCGTACGATCCATTCTAATTCATTCGCACGATCCATTCTAATTCATTTGCACGATCCATTCTAATTTATTCGTACGATCCATTCTTACTCATTCGTACGATCCATTCTAATTCATTCGCACAAATGTATCCTTTCTAATTCATTCGAATGATCCATTCTAATTCATTTGCACGATCTATTCTAATTCATTCATACGATCCATTCTAATTCATTCTTACGATCCATTCTAATTCATTTGCACGATCCATTCTAATTCATTCATATGATCCATTCTAATTCATTCGTACAATCCATTCTAATTCTTTCGCACGAATGTATCCATTCTAATTCATTCGTACGATCCACCCTAATTCCTTCGTATGATCCATTCTAATTCATTCGAACGAATTTATCCTTTCTAATTCATTCGTACGATCCTTTATAATTCATTCATACGATCCATTCTAATTCTTTCGCACGAATGTATCCATTCTAATTCATTTGTACGATCCATTCTAATTCATTCACACAATCTATTCTAATTCATTTGTACGATCCGTTCTAATTCATTCACACGATCCATTCTAATTCATTTGCACGATCCATTCTAATGCATTCATACAATCCATTCTAATTCTTTTGCACAAATGTATCTATTCTAATTCATTCGTACGATCCATTCTAATTCCTTCGTACGATCCATTATATTTCCTTCGTACAATCCATTCTAATTCCTTCGTACGATCCATTCTGTTTCATTCGTATGATCCATTCTAATTCCTTCGTACGATCCATTCTAATTCATTCCCATGAATGTCTCCATTCTAATTCATACGTACGATCCATTCTAATTCATTCATACTATCCAATCTAATTCATTCATAAGATCCATTCTAATTCATTCGCACGAATGTATGCATTCTAATTCATTCGTACGATCCATTCTAATTCATTAGCACGATCCATTCTAATTCTTTCGTACGATCCATTCTATTTCATTCGTACGATCCATTCTTACTCATTCGTACGATCCATTCTAATTCATTCGCACGGATGTATCGTTTCTAATTCATTCGTACGACCCATTCTAATTCATTCGCATGATCCATTCTAATTCATTCATACGATCCATTCTAATTCATTCGTACGATCCATTCTAATTCATTCGTTCGATCCATTCTAATTCATTCGCACGATCCATTCTAATTCATTCATACGATCCATTCTAATTTATTCATACAATCCATTCTAATTCATTCACACGAATGTATCCATTCTAATTCATTCGTACGATCCATTCTAATTCATTTGCACAATCTATTCAAATTCATTCGTACGATCCATTCTAATTCATTAGCACGATCCATTCTAATTCATTCGTACGATCCATTCTATTTCAATCGTACGATCCATTCTTACTCATTCGTACGGTCCATTCTAATTCATTCGCACGAATGTATCCATTCTAATTCATTCGCACGAATGTATCCATTCTAATTCATTTGTATGATCCATTCTAATTCATTCACACGATCCATTCTTATTCATTCATACGATCCATTCTAATTCATTCGTACGATCCATTCTAATTCATTCGCACAATGTATTCTAATTTATTCGTACGATCCATTCTAATTCATTAGCACAATCCATTCTAATTCATTCGTACGATCCATTCTATTTCATTCGTACGATCCATTCTTACTCATTCGTACGATCCATTCTAATTTATTCGCACGAATGTATCCATTCTAATTCATTCGTACGATCCATTCTAATTCATTCGCACGATCCATTCTAATTCATTCATACGATCCATTCTAATTCATTCGTACGATCCATTCTAATTTATTCGCACGATCCATTCTAATTCATTCATACGATCCATTCTAATTCATTCATACAATCCATTCTAATTCTTTCGCACGAATGTATCCATTCTAATTCATTCGTACAATCCACCCTAATTCCTTCGTATGATGCATTATAATTCATTCGCACGAATGTATCCATTCTAATTCATTCGTACGATCCATTCGAATTCATTCATACGATCCATTCTAATTCATTCATACGATCCATTCTAATTAATTCGCACGAATGTATCCATTCTAATTCCTTTATACGATCTATTCTAATTCCTTCGTATGATCCATTCTAATTCCTTCGTTCGATCCATTCTAATTCATTCCCTTGAATGTATCCATTCTAATTCATATGTACGATCCATTCTAATTCATTCATACGATCCAATCTAATTCATTCATATGATCCATTCTAATTCATTCGCACGAATGTATCTATTCTAATTCATTCTAATTCCTTCGTACGATCCAATCGTACGATACGTTCTAATTCCTTAGCACGAATGTATCCATTCTAATTCATTCGTATGATCTATTCGAATTCATTCGCACAATCTATTCTAATTCATTCGTACGATCCATTCTAATTCATTAGCACGATCCATTCTAATTCATTCGTACGAACCATTCTATTTCAGTTGTACGATCCATTCTTACTCATTCGTACGATCCATTCTAATTCATTCGCACGAATGTATCCTTTCTAATTCATTCATACGATCCATTCTAATTCATTCGCACGATCCATTCTAATTCATTCATATGAGCCATTCTAATTCATTCGTACGATCCATTCTAATTCATTCTCACGATCCATTCTAGTTCATTCATACGATCCATTCTAACTCATTCATACGATCCATTCTAATTTATTCGCATGAATGTATCCATTCTAATTCATTCGTACGATCCATTCTAATTCATTCGCACGATCCATTCTAATTCATTCATACGATCCAGTCTAATTCATTCGTACGATCCATTCTAATTCATTCGTACGAATGTATCCATTCTAATTAATTCGTACGATCCATTCTAATTCATTCGCACGATCCAATCTAATTTATTCGCACGATCCATTCTAATTCATTCGTGCGATCCATTCAATTTCATTCGTACGATCCATTCTTACTCATTCGTACGATCCATTCAAATTCATACGTACGATCCATTCTAATTCATTCGTAACATCCATTTTATTTCGTTTGCACAATCGATTCTAATTCATTCGTACGATCCATTCTAATTCATTAGCACGATCCATTCTAATTCATTCGTACGATCCATTCTTTCTCATTCGTACAATCCATTCTAATTCATTCGCACGAATGTATCCATTCTAATTCATTCATACGTTCCATTCTAATTCATTCGCACGATCCATTCTAATTCATTCATACGATCCATTCTAATTCATTCGTACGATCCATTCTAATTCATTCGCACGATCCAATCTATTTCATTCATACGATCCATTCTAATTCATTCATACGATCCATTCTAATTCATTCGCACGAATGTATCCATTCTAATTCATTCGTACGATCCATTCTAATTCATTCGCACGATCCATTCTAATTCATTCATACTATCCAGTCTAATTCATTCGTACGATCCATTCTAAGTCATTCGTACGAATGTATCCATTCTAATTCATTCGTACGATCCATTCTAATTCATTCGCACGATCCAATCTAATTTATTCGCACGATCCATTCTAATTCATTCGTACGATCCATTTTATTTCATTCGTATGATCCATTCTTACTCATTCGTATGATCCATTCTAATTCATTCGCATGAATGTATCCATTATAATTCATTCGTACGATCCATTCTAATTCATTCACACGATCTATTCTAATTCATTCATACGATCCATTCTAATTCATTCGTACGATCCATTCTAATTCATTCGCACGATCTATTCTAATTCATTCATACGATCCATTCTAATTCATTCATACAATCCATTCTAATTCTTTCGCACGAATATATCCATTCTAATTCATTCGTACGATCCACCCTAATTCCTTCGTATGATCCATTCTAATTTATTCGTATGAATGTATCCATTCTAATTCATTCGTACGATCCATTCGAATTCATTCATACGATCCATTTTAATTCATTCATTCGATCCATTCTAATTCATTCACACGAATGTATCCATTCTAATTCATTCATACGATCCATTCTAATTCATTCGCACAATGTATTCTAATTCATTCGTACGATCCATTCTAATTCATTCGCCCGATCCATTCCCATTCATTTGCACGATCCATTCTAATTCATTCATACAGTCCATTCTAATTCTTTTGCACGAACGTATCCATTCAAATTCATTCATACGATCCATTCTAATTCCTTCGTACGATCCATTCTAATTCCTTCGTACGATCCATTCTAATTCCTTCGTACGATCCATTCTATTTCATTCGTATGATCCATTCTAATTCCTTCGTACTATCCATTCTAATTCATTCCCATGAATGTATCCATTCTAATTTATACGTACGATCCATTCTAATTCATTCATACGATCCAATCTAATTCATTCATACGATCCATTCTAATTCATTCACACGAATGTACCCATTCTAATTCATTCGTACGATCCAATCTAATTCATTCGTACTATCTTTTCTAATTCATTCGTACGATCCATTCTAATTCATTAGCCTGATCCATTCTAATTCATTCGTATGATCCATTCTATTTCATACGTATGATCCATTTTTACTCATTCATACGATCCATTCTAATTCATTCGCATGAATGTATCTATTCTATATCATTCGTACGATCCATTCTAATTCATTCGTATGATCCATTCTAATTCATTCGCACAATCTATTCTAATTCATTCGTACGATCCATTCTAATTCATTAGCAGAATCCATTCTATTTCATTCGTACGATCCATTCTATTTCATTCGTACGATCCATTCTTACTTATTCGTACGATCCATTCTAATTCATTCGCACGGATTTATCCATTCTAATTCATTCGTATGATACATTCTAATTCATTCGCACAATCCATTCTAATTCATTCATACGATCCATTCTAATTCATTCGTACGATCCATTCTTCTTCATTCGCACGATCCATTCTAATTCATTCATACGATTCATTCAAATTCATTCATACAATCCATTCTAATTCTTTCGCACGAATGTATCCATTCTAATTCATTCGTACGATCCACCCTAATTCCTTCCTATGATCCATTCTAATTCATTCGCACGAATATATCAATTCTAATTCATTCGTACGACCCATTCGAATTCATTCATATGATCCATTCTAATTCATTCATACGATCCATTCTAATTCATTCGCACGAATGTATCCATTCTTATTCATTCGTATGATCCATTCTAATTCATTCATACGATCCATTCTAATTCCTTCGTACGATCCATTCTAATTCCTTCGTACGATTCATTCTAATTCATTCCCATGAATGTATCCATTCTAATTCATACGTACGATCCATTCTAATTCATTGATAGGATCAAATCTAATTCATTCATACGATCCATTCTAATTCATTCCCATAAATGTATCCATTCTAATTCATTCGTACGATCCATTCTAATTCATTCGCACAATCTATTCTAATTCATTCGTACGATCCATTCTAATTCATTAGCACGATCGATTCTAATTCATTCGTACGACCCATTCTATTTCATTCGTACGATCCATTCTTACTCATTCGTATGATCCATTCTAATTCATTCGCACGAATGTATCCATTCTAATTCTTTCGTATGATCCATTCTAATTCATTTGCACGATCTATTCTAATTCATTCATACGATCCATTCTAATTCATTCGTACGATCCATTCTAATTCATTTGCACGATCCATTCTAATTCATTCGTACAATCCATTCTAATTCTTTCGCACGAATGTATCCATTCTAATTCATTCGTACGATCCACCCTAGTTCCTTCGTATGATCCATTCTAATTCATTCGAACGAATATATCCATTCTAATTCATTCGTACGATCCATTCGAATTCATTCATACGATCCATTCTAATTTATTCATACGATCCATTCTAATTCATTCGCACGAATGTATCCATTCTAATTCATTCGTACGATCCATTCAAATTCATTCGCACAATCTATTCTAATTTATTCATACGATCCATTCTAATTCATTCGCACGATCCATTCTAATTCATTTGCACGATCCATTCTAATTCATTCATACAATCCATTCTAATTCTTTTGCACAAATGTATCCATTCTAATTCATTCGTACGTTCCATTCTAATTCCTTCGTACGATCCATTCTAATTCCTTCGTACGATCCATTCTATTTCATTCGTATGATCCATTCTAATTCCTTCGTAGGATCCATTCTAATTCATTCCCATGAATGTATCCATTCTAATTCATACTTATGATCCATTCTAATTCATTCATACGATCCAATCTAATTCATTCATAAGATCCATTCAAATTCATTCGCACGAATGTATCCATTCTAATTCATTCGTACGATCCATTCTAATTCATTCGCACAATCTTTTCTAATTCATTCGTACGATCCATTCTAATTCATTAGCACGATCCATTCTAATTCTTTCGTACAATCCATTCTATTTGATTCGTACGATCCATTCTTACTCATTCGTACGATCCATTCTAATTCCTTCGCACGAATGTATCCTTTCTAATTCATTCGTATGACCCATTCTAATTCATTCGCATGATCCATTCTAATTCATTCATACGATCCATTCTAATTTTTTCATACGATCCATTCTAATTCATTCACACGAATGTATCCATTCTATTTCAATCGTACGATTCATTCTTACTCATTCGTACGATCCATTCTAATTTATTCGCATGAATGTATCCATTCTAATTCATTCGTACGATCCATTCTAATTCATTCGCACGATCCATTCTAATTCATTCATACGATCCATTCTAATTCATTCGTACGATCTAATCTAATTCATTCGCACAATCTATTCTAATTTATTCGTACGATCCATTCTAATTCATTAGCACGATCCATTCTAATTCATTCGTACGATCCATTCTAATTTATTCGCATAATCTATTCTAATTCATTCATACGATCTATTCTAATTCATTCATACAATCCATTCTAATTCTTTCGCACGAATGTATCCATTCTAATTCATTCGTACAATCCATCCTAATTCCTTCGTATGATGCATTATAATTCATTCGCATGAATGTATCCATTCTAATTCATTCGTACGATCCATTCGAATTCATTCATACGATCTATTCTAATTCATTCAAACGATCCATTCTAATTCATTCGCACGAATGTATCCATTCTAATTCATTCGTACGATCCATTCTAATTCATTCGCACAATCTATTCTAATTCATTCTATTTCAATCGTACGATCCATTCTTACTCATTCGCACGATCCAATCTAATTCATTCGCACGATCGATTCAAAATCATTCATACGATCCATTTTATTTCATTCGTACGATCCATTCTTACTCATTCGTAAGATCCATTCTAATTCATTCGCATGAATGTATCCATTATAATTCATTCGTATGATCCATTCTAATTCATTCGCACGATCTATTCTAATTCATTCATACGATCCATTCTAATTCATTCGTACGATCCATTCTAATTCATTCGCACGATCTATTCTAATTCATTCATACGATCCATTCTAATTCAATCATACAATCCATTCTAATTCTTTCGCACGATTGTATCCATTCTAATTCATTCGTATGATCCACCCTAATTCCTTCGTATGATCCATTCTAATTTATTCGCATGAATGTATCCATTCTAATTCATTCGTACGATCCATTCGAATTCATTCATACGATCCATTTTAATTCATTCATACGATCCATTCTAATTCATTCGCACGAATGTATCCATTCTAATTCATTCGTACGATCCATTCTAATTCATTCGCACAATGTATTCTAATTCATTCGTACGATCCATTCTAATTCATTCGCACGATCCATTCTAATTCATTTGCACGATCCATTCTAATTTATTCGTACGATCCATTCTTACTCATTCGTACGATCCATTCTAATTCATTCGCACGAATGTATCCTTTCTAATTCATTCGTACGATCCATTCTAATTCATTTGCATGATCTATTCTAATTCATTCATACGATCCATTCTAATTCATTCTTATGATCCATTCTAATTCATTTGCACGATCCATTGTAATTCATTCATATGATCCATTCTAATTCATTCGTACAATCCATTCTAATTCTTTCGCACGAATGTATCCATTCTAATTCATTCGTACGATCCACCCTAATTCCTTCGTATGATCCATTCTAATTCATTCGAACGAATTTATCCATTCTAATTCATTCGTACGATCCATTATAATTCATTCATACGATCCATTCTAATTCTTTCGCACGAATGTATCCATTCTAATTCATGTGTACGATCCATTCTAATTCATTCACACAATCTATTCTAATTCATTTGTACGATCTGTTCTAATTCATTCACACGATCCATTCTAATTCATTTGCACGATCCATTCTAATGCATTCATACAATCCATTCTAATTCTTTTGCACAAATGTATCTATTCTAATTCATTCGTACGATCCATTCTAATTCCTTCGTACGATCCATTATATTTCCTTCGTACAATCCATTCTAATTCCTTCGTACGATCCATTCTGATTCATTCGTATGGTCCATTCTAATTCCTTCGTACGATCCATTCTAATTCATTCCCATGAATGTCTCCATTCTAATTCATACGTACGATCCATTCTAATTCATTCATACTATCCAATTTAATTCATTCATAAGATCCATTCTAATTCATTCGCACGAATGTATCCATTCTAATTCATTCGTACGATCCATTCTAATTCATTAGCACGATCCATTCTAATTCTTTCATACGATCCATTCTATTTCATTCGTACGATCCATTCTTACTCATTCGTACGATCCATTCTAATTCATTCGCACGAATGTATCCTTTCTAATTCATTCGTACGACCCATTTTAATTCATTCGCATGATCCATTCTAATTCATTCATACGATCCATTCTAATTCATTCGTACGATCCATTCTAATTCATTCGTACGATCCATTCTAATTCATTTGCACGATCCATTCTAATTCATTTATACGATCCATTCTAATTTATTCATACAATCCATTCTAATTCATTCACACGAATGTATCCATTTTAATTCATTCGTACGATCCATTCTAATTCATTTGCACAATCTATTCAAATTCATTCGTACGATCCATTCTAATTCATTAGCATGATCCATTCTAATTCATTCGTACGATCCATTCTATTTCAATCGTACGATCCATTCTTACTCATTCGTACGGTCCATTCTAATTCATTCGCACGAATGTATCCATTCTAATTCATTCGCACGAATGTATCCATTCTAATTCATTTGTATGATCCATTCTAATTCATTCACACGATCCATTCTTATTCATTCATACGATCCATTCTAATTCATTCGTACGATCCATTCTAATTCATTCGCACAATGTATTCTAATTTATTCGTACGATCCATTCTAATTCATTAGCACAATCCATTCTAATTCATTCGTACGATCCATTCTATTTCATTCGTACGATCCATTCTTACTCATTCGTACGATCCATTCTAATTTATTCGCACGAATGTATCCATTCTAATTCATTCGTACGATCCATTCTAATTCATTCGCACGATCCATTCTAATTCATTCATACGATCCATTCTAATTCATTCGTACGATCCATTCTAATTTATTCGCACGATCCCTTCTAATTCATTCATACGATCCATTCTAATTCATTCATACAATCCATTCTAATTCTTTCGCACGAATGTACCCATTCTAATTCATTCGTACAATCCACCCTAATTCCTTCGTATGATGCATTATAATTCATTCGCACGAATGTATCCATTCTAATTCATTCGTACGATCCATTCGAATTCATTCATACGATCCATTCTAATTCATTCATACGATCCATTCTAATTAATTCGCACGAATGTATCCATTCTAATTCCTTTATACGATCTATTCTAATTCCTTCGTATGATCCATTCTAATTCCTTCGTTCGATCCATTCTAATTCATTCCCATGAATGTATCCATTCTAATTCATACGTACGATCCATTCTAATTCATTCATACGATCCAATCAAATTCATTCATATGATCCATTCTAATTCATTCGCACGAATGTATCCATTCTAATTCATTCTAATTCCTTCGTACGATCCAATCGTACGATACGTTCTAATTCCTTAGCACGAATGTATCCATTCTAATTCATTCGTATGATCTATTCGAATTCATTCGCACAATCTATTCTAATTCATTCGTACGATCCATTCTAATTCATTAGCACGATCCATTCTAATTCATTCGTACGAACCATTCTATTTCAGTTGTACGATCCATTCTTACTCATTCGTACGATCCATTCTAATTCATTCGCACGAATGTATCCTTTCTAATTCATTCATACGATCCATTCTAATTCATTCGCACGATCCATTCTAATTCATTCATATGAGCCATTATAATTCATTCGTACGATCCATTCTAATTCATTCGCACGATCCATTCTAATTCATTCATACGATCCATTCTAATTCATTCATACGATCCATTCTAATTTATTCGCATGAATGTATCCATTCTAATTCATTCGTACGATCCATTCTAATTCATTCGCACGATCCATTCTAATTCATTCATACGATCCAGTCTAATTCATTCGTACGATCCATTCTAATTCATTCGTACGAATGTATCCATTCTAATCAATTCGTACGATCCATTCTAATCAATTCGTGCGATCCATTCAATTTCATTCGTACGATCCATTCTTACTCATTCGTACGATCCATTCAAATTCATACGTACGATCCATTCTAATTCATTCGTAACATCCATTTTATTTCGTTTGCACAATCTATTCTAATTCATTCGTACGATCCATTCTAATTCATTAGCACGATCCATTCTAATTCATTCGTACGATCCATTCTATTTCATTCGTACGATCCATTCTTACTCATTCGTACAATCCATTCTAATTCATTCGCACGAATGTATCCATTCTAATTCATTCATACGTTCCATTCTAATTCATTCGCACGATCCATTCTAATTCATTCATATGATCCATTCTAATTCATTCGTACGATCCATTCTAATTCATTCGCACGATCCAATCTATTTCATTTATACGATCCATTCTAATTCATTCATACGATCCATTCTAATTCATTCGCACGAATGTATCCATTCTAATTCATTCGTACATTCCATTCTAATTCATTCGCACGATCCATTCTAATTCATTCATACTATCCAGTCTAATTCATTCGTACGATCCATTCTAAGTCATTCGTACGAATGTATCCATTCTAATTCATTCGTACGATCCATTCTAATTCATTCGCACGATCCAATCTAATTTATTTGCACGATCCATTCTAATTCATTCGTACGATCCATTTTATTTCATTGTATGATCCATTCTTACTCATTCGTATGATCCATTCTAATTCATTCGCATGAATGTATCCATTATAATTCATTCGTACGATCCATTCTAATTCATTCGCACGATCTATTCTAATTCATTCATACGATCCATTCTAATTCATTCGTACGATCCATTCTAATTCATTCGCACGATCTATTCTAATTCATTCATACGATCCATTCTAATTCATTCATACAATCCATTCTAATTCTTTCGCACGAATATATCTATTCTAATTCATTCGTACGATCCACCCTAATTCCTTCGTATGATCCATTCTAATTTATTCGTATGAATGTATCCATTCTAATTCATTCGTACGATCCATTCGAATTCATTCATACGATCCATTTTAATTCATTCATTCGATCCATTCTAATTCATTCACACGAATGTATCCATTCTAATTCATTCATACGATCCATTCTAATTCATTCGCACAATGTATTCTAATTCATTCGTACGATCCATTCTAATTCATTCGCCCGATCCATTCCCATTCATTTGCACGATCCATTCTAATTCATTCATACAGTCCATTCTAATTCTTTTGCACGAACGTATCCATTCAAATTCATTCATACGATCCATTCTAATTCCTTCGTAAGATCCATTCTAATTCCTTCGTACGATCCATTCTAATTCCTTCGTACGATCCATTCTATTTCATTCGTATGATCCATTCTAATTCCTTCGTACGATCCATTCTAATTCATTCCCATGAATGTATCCATTCTAATTTATACGTACGATCCATTCTAATTCATTCATACGATCCAATCTAATTCATTCATACGATCCATTCTAATTCATTCACACGAATGTACCCATTCTAATTCATTCGTACGATCCAATCTAATTCATTCGTATTATCTTTTCTAATTCATTCGTACGATCCATTCTAATTCATTAGCCTGATCCATTCTAATTTATTCGTATGATCCATTCTATTTCATTCGTATGATCCATTTTTACTCATTCATACGATCCATTCTAATTCATTCGCATGAATGTATCTATTCTATATCATTCGTACGATCCATTCTAATTCATTCGCACGATCCATTCTAATTCATTCATACGATCCATTCAAATTCATTCGCACGAATATAACCATTCTAATTCATTCGTACGATCCATTCTAATTCATTTCCACAATCTATTCTAATTCATTCATACGATCCATTCTAATTCATTTACGATCCATTCTAATTCATTTGCACGATCCATTCTAATTCATTTGCACGATCCATTCTAATTCTTTCACACGAATGTATCCATTCTAATTCATTCGTACGATCCACCCTAATTCCTTCGTATGATCCATTCTAATTCATTCGAACAAATTTATCCATTCTAATTCATTCGTACGATCCATTATAATTCATTTATGCGATCCATTCTAATTCATTCGCACGAATGTATCCATCCTAATTCATTCATAAGATCAATTCTAATTCATTCGCATAATCTATTCTAATTGATTCGTACGATCCATTCTAATTCATTCGCACGATCCATTCTAATTCATTTGCACGATCCATTCTAATTCATTTATACAATCCATTCTAATTCTTTTGCACAAATGTATCCATTCTAATTCATTCGTACGATCTATTCTAATTCCTTCGTACGATCCATTATAATTCCTTCGTACGATCCATTATAATTCCTTCGTACGATCCATTCTATTTCATTCGTTATGATCCATTCGAATTCCTTCGTACGATCCATTCTAATTCATTCCCATGAATGTATCCATTCTAATTCATACGTATGATCCATTCTAATTCATTCATACTATCCAATCTAATTCATTCATAAGATCCATTCTAATTCATTCGCACGAATGTATCTATTCTAATTCATTCGTACGATCCATTCTGATTCTTTCACACAATCTATTCTAATTCATTCGTATGATCCATTCTAATTCATTAGCACGATCCATTCTAATTCTTTCGTACGATCCATTCTATTTCATTCGTACGATCCATTCTTACTTATTCGTACGATCCATTCTAATTCATTCGCACGATTGTATCCTTTCTAATTCATTCGTACGACCCATTCTAATTCATTCGCAGGATCCATTCTAATTCATTCATACGATCCATTCTAATTCATTCGTACGATCCATTCTAATTCATTCGCACGATCCATTCTAATTCATTCATACGATCCATTCTAATTCATTCATACGATCCATTCTAATTCATTCACACAATAGTATCCATTCTAATTCATTCGTACGATCCATTCTAATCCATTCGCACAATCTATTCAAATTCATTCGTACGATCCATTCTAATTCATTAGCACGATCCATTCTAATTCATTCGTACGATCCATTCTACTTAAATCGTACGATCCATTCTTACTCATTCGTACGATCCATTCTAATTCATTCGCACGAATGTATCCATTTTAATTCGTTCGTACGATCCATTCTAATTCATTCGCACGATTCATTCTAATTCATTCATACGATCCATTCTAATTCATTCATACGATCCAATCTAATTCATTCGCATAATCTATTCTAATTTATTCGTACGATCCATTCTAATTCATTAGCACGATCCATTCTAATTCATTTGTACGATCCATTCTATTTCATTCATACGATCCATTCGTACTCACTCGTACGATCCATTCTAATTCATTCACATGAATGTATCCATTTTAATTCATTCGTATGATCCATTCTAATTCATTCGCACGATCCATTCTAATTCATTCATACGATCCATTCTAATTCATTCGTACGATCCATTCTAATTCATTCGCACGATCCATTCTAATTCATTCATACGATCCATTCTAATTCATTCATACAATCCATTCTAATTCTTTCGCACGAATGTATCCATTCTAATTCATTTGTAGAATCCACCCTAATTCCTTCATATGATCCATTCTAATTCATTCGCACGAATGTATCCATTCTAATTCATTCGTACGATCCATTCGAATTCATTCATACGATCCATTCTAATTCATTTATACGATCCATTCTAATTCATTCGCACGAATGTATCCATTCTAATTCATTCCTACGATCCATTCTAATTCATTCGCACAATCTATTCTAATTCATTCGTACGATCCATTCTAATTCATTCGCACGATCCATTCTAATTCATTTGTACGATCCATTCTAATTCATTCATACAATCCATTCTAATTCTTTTGCACGAATGTATCCATTCTAATTCATTCGTACGATGGATTCTAATTCCTTCATACGATCCATTCTAATTCCTTCCTACGATCCATTCTAATTCTTTCGTTCGATCATTCTAATTCATTCGTACGATCCATTCTAATTCTTTCGTTCGATCATTCTAATTCATACGTACAATCCATTCTAATTTATTCATACGATCCAATCTAATTCATTCATACGATCCATTCTAATTCATTCGCACGAATGTATCCATTCTAATTCATTCTAATTCTTTCGTACGATCCATTCGTACGATACATTCTAATTCCTTCACACGAATGTATCCATTCTAATTCATCCGTATGATCCATTCGAATTCATTCGCACAATCTATTCTAATTTATTCGTACGATCTATTCTAATTCATTAGCACGATCGATTCTAATTCATTCGTACAAACCGTTCTATTTCATTTGTACGATCCATTCTAATTCATTCGCATGATCCATTCTAATTAATTCAAATGATCCATTCTAATTCATTCGTACGATCCATTCTAATTCATACGCATGATCCATTCTAATTCATTCATACGATCCAGTCTAGTTTATTCATACGATCCATTCTAATTCATTCGCACGAATGTATCCATTCAAATTCATTCGTACGATCCATTCTAATTCATTCGCACGATCTATTATTATTCATTCATACGATCCAGTCTAATTCATTCGTACGATCCATTCTAATTCATTCGTATGAATGTATCCATTCTAATTCATTCGTACGATCCATTCTAATATATTCGCACGATCCAATCTAATTCATTCGAATGATCCATTCTAATTCATTCGTACGATCCATTCAATTTTATTCGTACGATCCATTCTTACTCATTCGTACGATCCATTCAAATTCATACGTACAATCCATTCTAATTTATTCGTACGATCCATTCTAATTCGTTCGCACAATCTATTCTAATTCATTCGTATGATCCATTCTAATTCATTAGCACGATCCATTCTAATTCATTCGTACGATCCATTCTATTTCATTCCTACGATCCATTCTTACTCATTCGTACGATCCATTCTAATTCATTCGTACGATCCATTCTAATTCATTCGCACGATCCATTCTAATTCATTCATACGAGCCATTCTAATTCATTCGTACGATCCATTCTAATTCATTCGCACGATCCATTCTAATTCATTTATACGATCCATTCTAATTCATTCACACGAATTTATCCATTCTAATTCATTCGTACGATCCATTCTAATTCATTTGCACGATCCATTCTAATTCATTCATACGATCCAGTCTAATTTATTCGTACGATCCATTCTAATTCATTCGTACGAACGTATCCATTCTAATTCATTCGTGCGATCCATTCTAATTCATTCGCATGATCCAATCTAATTCATTCGCACGATCGATTCTAATTCATTCGTACGATCCATTCTATTTCATTCGTACGATCCATTCTTACTTATTCGTACGATCCATTCTAATTCATTCGCATGAATGTATGCATTCTAATTCATTCGTACGATCCATTCTAATTCATTCGCACGATCTATTCTAATTCATTCATACGATCCATTCTAATTCATTCATACGATCCATTCTAATTCATTCGCACGATCTATTCTAATTCATTCATACGATCCATTCTAATTCCTTCATACAATCCATTCTAATTCTTTCGCATGAATGTATCCATTCTAATTCTTTCGTAAGATCCACCCTAATTCCTTCGTATGATCCATTCTAATTTATTCGCATGAATGTATCCATTCTAATTCATTCGTACGATCCATTCGAATTCATTCATACGATCCATTCTAATTCATTCATACGATCCATTCTAATTCATTCGCACGAATGTATCCATTCTAATTCATTCGTACGATCCATTCTAATTCATTCGCACAATCTATTCTAATTCGTTCGTACGATCCATTCTAATTCATTCGCATGATCCATTCTAATTCATTTGTACGATCCATTCTAATTTATTCATACAATCCATTCTAATTCCTTCATATGATCCATTCAAATTCCTTCGTTCGATCCATTCTAACTCATTCCCATGAATGTATCCATTCTAATTCATACGTACGACCCATTCTAATTCATTCATACGATCCAATCTAATTCATTCATACGATCCATTCTAATTCATTCGCACGAATGTATCCATTCTAATTCATTCTAATTCCTTCGTACGATCCATTCGTACGATACATTCTAATTCCTTCGCACGAATGTATCCATTCTAATTCATTCGTCCGATCCATTCTAATTCATTCGCACAATCTATTCTAATTCATTCATACGATCCATTCTAATTCATTAGCACGATTCATTCTAATTCATTCGTACGAACCATTCTATTTCATTCGTACGATCCATTCTTACTCATTCGTACGATCCATTCTAACTCATTCGCACGAATGTATCCATTCTAATTCATTCGTACGATCCATTCTAATTCATTCGCACGATCCATTCTAATTCATTCATACGTTCCATTCTAATTCATTCGTACGATCCGTTCTAATTCATTCGCACGATCCATTCTAATTCATTCATATGATCCATTCTAATTCATTCATACGATCCATTCTAATTCATTCGCACGAATGTATCCATTATAATTCATTCGTACAATCCATTCTAATTCATTCGCAAAATCTATTCTAATTCATTCGTACGATCCATTCTAATTCATTAGCGCGATCCATTCTAATTCATTCGTAAGATCCATTCTATTTCATTGGTAAGATCCATTCTTACTCATTCGTACGATCCATTCTAATTCATTCGCACGAATGTATCCATTCTAATTCATTCGTACGTTCCATTCTAATTGATTTGCACGATCCATTCTAATTCATTCGTACGATCCATTCTAATTCATTCGTACAATCCATTCTAATTCATTCATACGATCCATTCTAATTCATTCACATGATCCATTATTATTCATTCATACGATCCATTCTAATTCATTCGTACGATCCATTCTAATTCATTCGCACGATCCATTCTAATTCATTCATACAATCGAATCTAATTCTTTCGTACGATCCATTCTAAATCATTCACACGATCCATTCTAATTCGTTCATACGATCCATTCTAACTCATTCATACGATCCATTCTAATTCATTCGTACGATCCATTCTTACTCATTCGTACGATCCATTCTAATTCATTCGCACGAATATATCCATTCTAATTCATTCATACGTTCCATTCTAATTCATTCGCACGATCCATTCTAATTCATTCATACGATCCATTCTAATTCATTCGTACGATCCATTCTAAATCATTCACACGATCCATTCTAATTCGTTCATACGATCCATTCTAATTCATTCATACGATCCATTCTAATTCAATTGCACGAATGTATCCATTCTAATTCATTTGTACGATCCATTCTAATACATTCGCACAATCTATTCTAATTCATTTGTACGATCCATTCTATTTCATTCGTATGATCCATTCTTACTCATTCGTACGATCCATTCTAATTCATTCGCACGAATGTATCCATTCTTATTCATTCATACGATCCATACTAATTCATTTGCACGATCCATTCTAATTCATTCATACGATCCATTCTAATTCATTCGTACGATCCATTCTAATTCATTCGCACAATCTATTCTAATTCATTCGTATGATCCATTCTAATTCATTAGCACGATCCATTCTAATTCTTTCGTATGGTCCATTCTATTTCATTCGTACAATCCATTCTTACTCATTCGTACGATCCATTCTAATTCATTCGCACGAATGTATCTATTCTAATTCATTCATACGATCCATTCTAATTCATTCGCACGATCCATTCCAATTCATTCATACGATCCATTCTAATTCATTCGTACGATCCATTCTAATTCATTTGCACGATCCATTCTAATTCATTCATACGATCCATTCTAATTCATTCATACAATCCATTCCAATTCTTTTGCACGAATGTATCCATTCTAATTCATTCGTACGCTCCACCCAAATTCCTTCGTATGATCCATTCTAATTCATTCGCACGAATATATCCATTCTAATTCATTCGTACGATCCATTCGAATTCATTCATACGATCTATTCTAATTCATTCATACGATCCATTCTAATTCATTCGCATGAATGTATCCATTCTAATTCATTCGTATGACCATTCTAATTCATTCGCACAATCTATTCTAATTCATTCGTATGATCCATTCTAATTCATTTGCACGATCCATTCTAATTCATTTGCACGATCCATTCTAATTCATTCATACAATCCATTCTAATTCTTTTGCACTAATGTATCCATTCTAATTCCTTCGTACGATCCATTCTAATTCCTTCGTATGATCCATTCTAATTCCTTCGTACGATCCAGTCTATTTCATTTGTATGATCCATTCTAATTCCTTTGTACGATCCATTCTAATTTATTCCCATGAATTTATCCATTCTAATTCATACATACGATCCATTCTAATTCATTCATACGATCCAATCTAATTCATTCATATGATCCATTCTAATTCATTCGCACGAATGTATCCATTCTAATTCATTCGTACGATCTGTTCTAATTCATTTGCACAATCTATTATAATTTATTCGTACGATCCATTCTAATTCATTAGCACGGTCCATTCTAATTCATTCGTACGATCCATTCTATTTCATTCGTATGATCCATTCTTACTCATTCGTACGATCCATTCTAATTCATTCGCATGAATGTATCCATTCTAATTCATTCGTACGATCCATTCTAATTCATTCGCACGATCCATTCTAATTCATTCATACGATCCATTCTAATTCATTCGTACGATCTATTCTAATTCATTCGTATGATCCATTCTAATTCATTTGCATGATCCATTCTAATTCATTCACACGATCCATTCTAATTCATTCATACAATCCATTCTAATTCTTTCGCACGAATGTATCTATTCTAATTCATTCGTATGATCCACCCTAATTCCTTCATATGATCCATTCTAATTCATTCGCACGAATGTATCCATTCTAATTCATTTGTACGATCCATTCGAATTCATTCTTACGATCCATTCTAATTCATTCATACGATCCATTCTAATTCATTCATATGATCCATTATAATTTATTCGTACGAATATATCCATTCTAATTCATTCGTACGATCCATTCTAATTCATTCGCACGATCCAATCTAAATCATTCGCACGATCCGTTCCAATTCATTCATACGATCCATTCTATTTCATTCGTACGATCTATTCTTACTCATTCGTACGATCCATTCTAATTCATTCGCACGAATGTATCCATTCTAATTCATTCGTACGATCCATTTTAATTCATTCGCACGATCTATTCTAATTCATTCATATGATCCATTCTAATTCATTCGTACGATCCATTCTAATTCATTCGCACGATCCATTCTAATACATTCATACGATCCATTCTAATTCATTCATACAATCCATTCTAATTCTTTCGCACAAATGTATCCATTCTAATTCATTCGTACGATCCACCCTAATTCCTTCGTATGATCCATTCTAATTCATTCGCATGAATGTATCCATTCTAATTCATTCGTAAGATCCATTCAAATTCTTTTATACGATCCATTCTAATTCATTCATACGATCCATTCTAATTCATTCACACGAATGTATCAATTCTAATTCATTCGTATGATCCATTCTAATTCATTCGCACAATCTATTCTAATTCATTCATACGATCCATTTTAATTCATTCG
The DNA here is from genome assembly GCA_947650365.1 of Chamaelirium japonicum. Lineage (NCBI taxonomy): Eukaryota > Viridiplantae > Streptophyta > Magnoliopsida > Liliales > Melanthiaceae > Chamaelirium > Chamaelirium japonicum. Next base: position 71,471,666 of record OX393556.1, on the reverse strand, counting down.
CACGATCCATTCTAATTCATTTGTACGATCCATTCTAATTCATTCATACAATCCATTCTAATTCTTTTGCACGAATGTATCCATTCTAATTCATTTGTACGATCCATTCTAATTCCTTCATACGATCCATTCTAATTCCTTCGTACGATCCATTCTAATTCCTTCGTTTGATCCATTCTAATTAATTCTCATGAATGTATCCATTCTAATTCATACGTACGATCCATTCTAATTCATTCATACGATCCAATATAATTCATTCATACGATCCATTCTAATTCATTCGCACGAATGTATCCATTCTAATTCATTCGTACGATCTATTCTAATTCATTCGTACAATCTATTAAAATTCATTCGTACGATCCATTCTAATTCATTAGCACGGTCCATTCTAATTCATTCGTACGATCCATTCTATTTCATTCGTATGATCCATTCTTACTCATTCGTACGATCCATTCTAATTCATTTGTATGAATGTATCCATTCTAATTCATTCGTACGATCCATTCTAATTCATTCGCACGATCCATTCTAATTCATTCATACGATCCATTCTAATTCATTCGTACGATCCATTCTAATTCATTCGTATAATCCATTCTAATTCATTTGCATGATCCATTCTAATTCATTCATACGATCCATTCTAATTCATTCATACAATCCATTCTAATTCTTTCGCACGAATGTATCCATTCTAATTCATTCGTATGATCCACCCTAATTCCTTCATATGATCCATTCTTATTCATTCGCACGAATGTATCCATTCTAATTCATTCGTACGATCCATTCGAATTCATTCATACGATCCATTCTAATTCATTCGTACGAATGTATCCATTCTAATTTATTCTTACGAATATATCCATTCTAATTCATTCGCACGATCCATTCCAATTCATTCATACGATCCATTCTATTTCATTCGTACGATCTATTATTACTCATTCGTACGATCCATTCTAATTCATTCGGACGAATGTATCCATTCTAATTCATTCGTACGATCCATTCTTCTTCATTCGCACGATCTATTTTAATTCATTCATGCGATCCATTCTAATTCATTCGTACGATCCATTCTAATTCATTCGCATGATCCATTCTAATTCATTCATACAATCCATTCTAATTCTTTCGCATGAATATATCCATTCTAATTCATTCGTACGATCCACCCTAGTACCTTCGTATGATCCATTCTAATTCATTCGCATGAATGTATCCATTCTAATTCATTCGTAAGATCCATTCGAATTCTTTCATACGATCCATTCTAATTCATTCATACGATCCATTCTAATTCATTCGCACGAAAGTATCCATTCTAATTTATTCGTACGATTCATTCTAATTCATTCGTACAATCTTTTCTAATTCATTCGTACGATCCATTCTAATTCATTAGCATGATTGATTCTATTTTATTCGTACGATCCATTCTATTTCATTCGTACGAACCATCCTTACTCATTCGTACGATCCATTCTAATTCATTCGCACGAATGTATCCATTCTAATTCATTCGTACGATCCATTCTAATTCATAAGCACGATCCATTCTAATTCATTCATACGATCTAATCTAATTCATTCGTACGATCCATTCTAATTCATTCGCACGATCCATTCTAATTCATTCATATGATCCATTATAATTCATTCATACAATCTATTCTAATTCATTCGCACGAATGTATCGATTATAATTCATTCGTACAATCCATTCTAATTCATTCACACAATCTATTCTAATTCATTCGTACGATCGATTCTAATTCATTAGCACGATCCATTCTTATTCATTCGTACGATCCATTCTATTTAATTGGAACGATCCATTCTTACTCATTCGTACGATCCATTCTAATTCATTCGCAAGAATGTATCCATTCTAATTCATTCGTACGATCCATTCTAATTCATTTGCACGATCCATTCTAATTCATTCATATGATCCATTCTAATTCATTTGTATGATCCATTCTAATTCATTCGCACGATCTATTCTAATTCATTCGTACGATCCATTCTAATTCATTAGTACGATCCATTCTAATTCATTCGTACGATCCATTCCATTTCATTCGTACGATCCATTCTTACTCATTCGTACGATCCATTCTAGTTTATTCGCACGAATGTATCCATTCTAATTCATTCGTACGATCCATTCTAATTCATTCGCACGATCCATTCTAATTCATTCATACGATCCATTCTAATTCATTCGTACGATCCCTTCTAATTCATTCGCACGATCCATTCTAATTCATTCATACGATCCATTCTAATTCATTCATACAATCCTTTCTAATTCTTTCGCACGAATGTATCCATTCTAATTCATTCGTACGATCCACCCTAATTCCTTCGTTTGTTCCATTCTAATTCACTCACATGAATGTATCCATTCTAATTCATTCGTACGATCCATTCGAATTAATTCAGATGATCCATTCTAATTCATTCATACGATCCATTCTAATTCATTCGCAAGAATGTATCCATTCTAATTCATTCGTATGATCCATTCTAATTCATTCGCACAATCTATTCTAATTCATTCGAACGATCCATTCTAATTCATTCGCACGATCCATTCTAATTCATTTGCACGATCCATTCTAATTCACTCATACAATCCATTCCAATTCTTTTGCACGAATGTATCCATTCTAATTCCTTCGTACGATCCATTCTAATTCCTTCGTACGATCCATTCTAATTCCTTCGTATGATCCATTCTATTTCATTCGTATGATCCATTCTAATTCGTTCGTACGATCCATTCAAATTCATTCCCATGAATTTAACCATTCTAATTCATACGTATGATCCATTCTAATTCATTCAAACGATCCAATCTAATTCATTCATACGATCCATTCTAATTCATTCGCATGAATTTATCCATTCTAATTCATTCGTACGATCCATTCTAATTCATTCGCACAATCTATTCTAATTCATTCATACGATTCATTCTATTTCATTCGTACGATCCATTCTTACTCATTCGTATGATCCATTCTAATTCATTCGCATGAATGTATCCATTCTAATTCATTATTATGATCCATTCTAATTCTTTCGCACGATCCATTCTAATTAATTCATACGATCCATTCTAATTCATTCGTACGATCCCTTCCAATTCCTTTGCATAATCTATTCTAATTCATTCGTACGATCCATTCTAATTCATTAGCACGATCCATTCTAATTCATTCATACGATCCATTCTATTTCATTCGTACGATCCATTCTGACTCATTCGTACGATCCATTCTACTTCATTCGCACGAATCTATCCATTCTAATTCATTCGTACGATCCATTCTAATTCATTCGCATGATCCATTCTAATTCATTCATACGATCCATTCTAATTCATTCGTATGATCCATTCTAATTCATTCGCACGATCCATTCTAATTCATTCATACGATCCATTCTTATTAAGTCGTACGATCCATTCTAATTCATTCGCACGAATGTATCCATTCTAATTCATTCGTACAATCCATTCTAATTCATTCGCACAATCTATTCTAATTCATTCGTACGATCCTTTCTAATTCATTAGCACGATCCATTCTAATTCATTCGTACGATCCATTCTATTTCATTGGTACAATCCATTCTTACTCATTCGTACGATCCATTCTAATTCATTCGCACGAATGTATCCATTCTAATTCATTCGTACGATCCATTCTAATTCATTCGCACGATCCATTCTAATTCATTTATACGATCCATTCTAATTCATTCGTACGATCCATTCTAATTCATTTGCACGATCCATTCTAATTCATTCATATGATCCATTCTAATTCATTCATACAATCCATTCTAATTCTTTCGCACGAATGTATCCATTCTAATTCATTCGTACGATCCATTCTAATTCATTCATACGATCTATTCTAATTCATTCGCACGAATGTATACATTCAAATTCATTCATACGATCCATTCTAATTCATTTGCACAATCTATTCTAATTCATTCGCACGATCCATTCTAATTCATTAGCACGATCCATTCTAATTCATTCGTACGATCCATTCTATTTTATTCGTACGATCCATTCTTATTCATTCGTACGATCCATTCTAATTCATTCGCACGAATATATCCATTCTAATTCATTCGTACGTTCCATTCTAATTCATTCGCACGATCCAATCTAATTCATTCATACGATCCATTCTAATTCATTCGTACGATCAATTACAATTCATTCGCACGATCCATTCTAATTCATTCATACGATCCATTCTAATTCATTCATACGATCCATTCTAATTCATTCGCACGAATGTATCCATTCTAATTCATTCTTATAATCCATTCTAATAAATTCGCACAATCTATTCTAATTCATTCGAACGATCCATTCTAATTCATTAGCACGATCAATTCTAATTCATTCGTACGATCCATTCTATTTCATTTGTACGATCCATTCTTACTGATTCGTACGATCCATTCTAATTCACTCGCAAGAATGTATCCATTCTAATTCATTTGTACGATCCATTCTAATTAATTTGCACGATCCATTCTAATTCATTCATACGATCCATTTTAATTCATTCGTAAGATCCATTCTAATTCATTCGCACAATCTATTCTAATTCAATCGTACGATCCATTCAAATTCATTAGAACGATCCATTCTAATTCATTCGTACGATCCATTCTATTTCATTCATACGATCCATTCTTACTCATTCGTACGATCTATTCTAATTTATTCGCACGAATGTATTCATTCTAATTCATTCGCACGATCCATTCTAATTCATTCGTACGATCCATTCTAATTCAGTTGTACGATCTATTCTAATTCATTCGTACGATCCATTCTAATTCATTCATACGATCCATTCTAATTCATTCATACAATCCATTCCAATTCTTTTGCACGATTGTATCCATTCTAATTCATTCACACGAATGTATCCATTCTAATTCATTCGTACGATCCATTCGAATTCATTCATACGATCTATTCTAATTCATTCATACGATCCATTCTAATTCATTCGCACGAATGTATCCATTCTAATTCATTCGTATGATCCATTCTAATTCATTCACACAATCTATTCTAATTCATTCGTACGATCCATTCTAATTCATTCGCACGATCCATTCTAATTCATTTGCACGATCCATTCTAATTCATTCATACAATTCATTCTAATTCTTTTGCACGAATGTATCCATTCTAATTCCTTTGTACGATCCATTCTAATTCCTTCGTACAATCCATTCTAATTCCTTCGTACGATCCATTCTATTTCATTCGTATGATCCATTCTAATTCCTTCGTACGATCCATTCTAATTCATTCCCATGACTTTATCCATTCTAATTCATACGTACGATCCATTCTAGTTCATTCATACGATCCAATCTAATTCATTCATACGATCCATTCTAATTCATTCGCACGAATGTATCCATTCTAATTCATTCGTACGATCCATTCTAATTCATTCGCACTATCTTTGCTAATTCATTCGTACGATCCATTCTAATTCATTAGCACGATCAATTCTAATTCATTCGTACGATCCATTCTATTTCATTCGTACGATCCATTCTTACTCATTCATACGATCCATTCTAATTCATTCGCACGAATGTATCCATTCTAATTTATTCGTACGATCCATTATAATTCATTTGCACAATCCATTCTAATTCATTCATACGATCCATTCTAAATCATTCGTACGATCCATTCTAATTCATTCACACAATCTATTCTAATTCATTCGTACGATCCATTCTAATTCGTTAGGACGATCCATTCTAATTCATTCGTACGATCCATTCTATTTCATTCGTACGATCCATTCTTACTCATTCGTAAGATCCATTCTAATTCATTCGCACGAATCTATCCATTCTAATTCATTCGTATGATCCATTCTAATTCATTTGCACGATCTATTCTAATTCATTCATACGATCCATTCTAATTCATTTGTACGATCCATTCTAATTCATTCGCACGATCCATTCTAATTCATTCATATGATCCATTTTAATTCATTCATACAATTCATTCTAATTCTTTCGCACGAATATTTCCATTGTAATTCATTCGTACGATCCTCCCTAATTTCTTCGTATGATCCATTCTAATTTATTCAAACGAATGTATCCATTCTAATTCATTCGTACGATCCATTCGAATTCGTTCATACGATCCATTCTAATTCATTCATACGATCCATTCTAATTCATTCGCACGAATGTATCCATTCTAATTCATTCGTACGATCCATTCTAATTCATTCGCACAATCTATTCAATTCATTCGTACGATCCATTCTAGTTCATTCACACGATCCATTCTAATTCATTTGCACAATACATTCTAATTCATTCATACAATCCATTCTAATTCTTTTGCACAAATGTATCCATTCTAATTCATTCGTACGATCCATTCTAATTCCTTCGTATGATCCATTATAATTCCATCGTACGATCCATTCTAATTCCTTCGTACGATCCATTCTATTTCATTCGTATGATCCATTCTAATTCCTTCGTACGATCCATTCTAATTCATTCCCATGAATGTATTCATTCTAATTCATACGTACGAACCATTCTAATTCATTGATACGATCCAATCTAATTCATTCAAACGATCCATTCTAATTCATTCGCACGAATGTATCCATTCTAATTTATTCGTACGATCCATTCTAATTCATTCGCACAATCTATTCTAATTCATTCGCATGATCCATTCTAATTCATTCGTACGATCCATTCTAATTCATTCGTACGATCCATTCTAATTCATTCGCACGATCCATTCTAATTCATTCATACGATCCATTCTAATTCAATCACATGAATGTATCCATTCTAATTCATTCGTACGATCCATTCTAATTCATTCGCACAATCTATTCTTATTCATTCGTACGATCCAATCTAATTCATTAGCACGATCCATTCTAATTCATTCGTACGATCCATTCTATTTCAATCGAACGATCCATTCTTACTCATTCGTACGATCCATTCTAATTCATTCGCACGAATGTATCTATTCTAATTCATTCGTACAATCCATTCTAATTCATTCGAACGATCCATTCTAATTCATTCATACGATCCATTCTAATTCATTCGTACGATCCATTCTAATTCATTCGCACAATCTATTCTAATTTATTCGTACGATCCATTCTAGTTCATTAGCACGATCCATTCTAATTCATTCGTACGATCCATTCTATTTCATTCGTATGATCCATTCTTACTCATTCGTATGATCCATTCTAATTCATTCGCACGAATGTATCCATTCTAATTCATTCGTACGATCCATTCTAATTCATTCGCACGATCCATTCTAATTCATTCATACGATCCATTCTAATTCATTCGAACGATCCATTCTAATTCATTCGCACGATCCATTCTAATTCATTCATAAGATCCATTCTAATTCATTCATACAATCCATTCTAATTCTTTCGCAAGAATGTATCCATTCTAATTCATTCATACGATCCACCCTAATTCCTTCGTATGATCCATTCTAATTCATTCGCACGAATGTATCCATTCTAATTCATTCGTACGATCCATTCGAATTCATTCATACGATCTACTCTAATTCATTCATACGATCCATTCTAATTCATTCGCATTAATGTATCCATTCTAATTCATTCGTACGATCCATTCTAATTTATTCACACAATCGATTCTAATTCATTCGTATGATCCATTCTAATTCATTCGCACGATCCATTCTAATTCATTTGCACGATCCATTCTAATTCATTCATACAATCTATTCTAATTCTTTTGCACGAATGTATCCATTCTACTTCATTCGTATGATCCATTCTAATTCCTTCGTACAATCCATTCTAATTCTTTCGTACGATCCATTCTAATTTCTTCATATGATCCATTCTAATTCATTCCCATGAATGTATCCATTCTAATTCATACGTACGATCCATTCTAATTTGTTCATACGATCCAATCTAATTCATTCATACGATCTATTCTAATTCATTCGTACGAATGTATCCTTTCTAATTCATTCGTACGATCCATTCTAATTCATTCGCACAATCTATTCTAATTCTTTCGTACGATCCATTCTAATTCATTTGCACGATCCATTCTAATTCATTTGCACGATCCGTTCTAATTCATTCATACAATCCATTCTAATTCTTTTGCACGAATGTATCCATTCTAATTCCTTCGTACTATCCATTCTAATTCTTTCGTACGATCCATTTTATTTTATTCGTATGATCCATTCTAATTCCATCGTACGATCCATTCTAATTCATTCCCATGAATGTATCCATTCTAATTTATACGTACGATCCATTCTAATTCATTCATACGATCCAATCTAATTCATTCATACGGTCCATTATAATTCATCCACACGAATGTATCCATTCTAATTTATTCGTACGATCCATTCTAATTCATTCGCACAATCTATTCTAATTCATTCGTACGATCCATTCTAATTCATTAGCACGATCCATTCTAATTCATTCGTACGATCCATTCTATTTCATTCGTACGATCCATTCTTACTTATTCGTACGAACCATTCTAATTCATTCGCACGAATTTATCCATTCTAGTTCATTCGTACGATCCATTCGAATTCATTCGCACGATCCATTCTAATTCATTCATACGATCCATTCTAATTAATTCATACAATCCATTCTATTTCATTCGCACGATCCATTCTAATTCATTCATACGATCCATTCTAATTCATTCATACAATCCATTCTAATTCTTTCGCACGAATGTATCCATTCTAAATCATTCGTACGATCCACCCTAATTCCTTCGTATGATCCATTCTAATTCATTCGCACGAATGTATCTATTCTAATTTATTCGTACAATCCATTCGAATTCATTCATACGATCCATTCTAATTCATTCATACGATCCATTCTAATTCTTTCGCAAGAATGTATCCATTCTAATTCATTCGTATGTTCTATTCTAATTCATTCGCACAATCTATTCTAATTCATTCGTACGATCCATTCTAATTCATTCGCACGATCCATTATAATTAATTTGTACGATCCATTCTAATTCATTCATACAATTCATTCTAATTCTTTTGCACGAATGTATCCATTCTAATTCATTCATACGATCCATTCTAATTTCTTCGTACGATCCATTCTAATTCCTTCGTCCAATCTATTCTAATTCATTCCCATGAATGTATCCATTCTAATTCATACGTATGATCCTTTCTAATTCATTCATACGATCCAATCTAATTCATTCATACGATCCATTCTAATTCATTCGCACGAATGTATCCATTCTAATTCATTCGTACGATCCATTCTAATTCATTCGCATAATCTATTCTAATTCATTTGTACGATCCATTCTAATTCATTAGCACGATCCATTGTAATTCATTCGTACGACCCATTCTAAATCATTCGTATGATCCATTCTTACTCATTCGTACGATCTATTCTAATTCATTCGCACGAATGTATCCATTCTAATTCATTCGTACGATCCATTCTAATTCATTCGTACGATCCATTCTAATTTATTCGCACAATCTATTCTAATTCTTTCGTACGCGTGCAAATGAATTAGAATGGATCGTGCGAATGAATTAGAATGGATCGTAGGATTGAATTAGAATAGATTGTGCGAATAAATAAGAATGGATAGTACGAATGAATTAGAATGGATATATTTGTGCGAATGAATTAGAATGGATCATATGAATGAATTAGAATGGATCGTATGAATGAATTAGAATGGATCGTATGAATGAATTAGAATGGATACATTCGTGCGAATGAATTTGAATGGATCATACGAAAGAATTAGGGTCGATCGTACGAATGAATTAGAATGGATACATTCGTGCAAAAGAATTAGAATGGATTGTATGAATGAATTAGAATGGATCGTCGAATGAATTAGAAAGGATTGTACGAAGGAATTAGAATGGATCATACGAATGAAATAGAATGGATCGTACGAAGGAATTAGAATGGATCGTACGAAGGAATAAGAATGGATCGTACGAAGGAATAAGAATGGATCGTACGAATGAATTAGAAGGGATACATTCGTGCAAAAGAATTAGAATGGATTGTATGAATGAATTAGAATGGATCGTGCAAATGAATTAGAATGTATCGTACGAATGAGGATACATTCGTGCGAATGAATTAGAATGGATCGTACGAATGAGTAAGAATGGATCGTACGAATGAAATAGAATGGATCGTACGAATGAATTAGAATGGATCGTGCGAATGAGTTAGATTGGATCGTGCGAATGAATTAGATTGAATGGATCCTACGAATGAATAAGAATAGATCAAGCGAATGAATAAGAATGAATTAGAATGGATTGCATGAATGAATTAGAATGGATCGTATGAATGAATTAGAATGGATCGTGCGAATGAATTAGAATGGATCATGGGAATTAATTAGAATGGATCGTACGAAGGAATTAGAATGGATCATACGAATGAAATAGACTGGATCATACGAAGGAGTTAGAAAAGATCGTACGAAGGAATTAGAATGGATCGTACGAAGGAATTAGAATGGATCGTACGAATGAATTAGAATGGATACATTCGTGCAAAAGAATTAGAATGGATTGTATGAATGAATTAGAATGGATCGTACGAATGAATTAGAATGGATCGTACGAATGAATTAGAATGGATCGTATGAATGAATTAGAATGGATACATTCGTGCGAAAGAATTAGAATGGATCGTACGAATTAGAATCAGAATGGATCGTACGAATAAATTAGAATGGATCGTACGTATGATTGTGCGAAAGAATGGATCGTACGAATGAATTAAAATGATATATTCGTGCGAATGAATTAGAATGGATGGTACGAAGGAATTAGAATGGATCATACGAATGAATAAGAATGGATCGTACAAATGAATTGGAATGGATCGTGCGAATGAATTAGAATGGATCGTATGAATGAATTAGAATGGATACATTCGTGCGAATGAATTAGAATGGATCGTACGAATGAGTAAGAATAGATCGTACGAATGAAATAGAATGGATCGTATGAATGAATTATAATGGATCGTGCGAATAAATTAGAATAGATCGTACGAATGAGTAAGAATGGATCGTATGAATGAAATATAATGGATCGTATGAATGAATTAGAATAGATCGTGCTAATGAATTAGAATGGATCGTACAAATGAATTAGAATTGATTGTGCGAATGTATTAGAATGGATCGTACGAATGAATTAGAATGGATTGTATGAATGAATTAGAATGGATCGTGCGACTGAATTAGAATAGATCGTATGAATGAATTAGAATGGATCATATGAATGAATTAGAATGGATCGTGCGAATGAATTAAAATGGATCGTACGAATGAATTAGAATGGATACATACGAAAGAATGGATCGTACGAATGAATTAGAATGAATCGTACGAAGGAAGTAGAATGGATACATTCATGGGGATGAATTAGAATGGATCGTACGAAGGAATTAGAATGGATCATACAAATGAAATAGAATGGATCGTACGAAGGAATTAGAATGGATCGTACGAAGGAATTAGAATGGATCGTACGAATGAATTAGAATGGATCGTACGAATGAATTAGAATGGATGCATTCGTGCAAAAGAATTAGAATGGATTGTATGAATGAATTAGAATGGATCGTGCGTATGAATTAGAATGGATCGTACGAATGAATTAGAATAGATTGTGCAAATGAATTAGAATGGATCGTACGAATGAATTAGAATGGATACATTCGTGCGAATGAATTAGAATGGATCGTATAAATGAATTAGAATGGATCGTGCGACTGAATTAGAATGGATCATACGAATGAATTAGAATGGATACATTCGTGCGAATGAATTAGAATGGATCGTACGAATGAGTAAGAATCGATCGTACGAATGAAATAGAATGGATAGTACGAATGAATTAGAATGGATCGTGCTAATGAATTAGAATGGATCGTACGAATGAATTAGAATAGATTGTGCGAATGAATTAGACTGGATCATACGAATGAATTAGAATGGATCGTATGAATGAATTAGAATGGATCATGCGAATGAATTAGAATGGATCGTACGAATGAGTAAGAATGGATCGTACGAATAAATAGAATGGATTGTATGTACGATCCATTCTAATTCATTCATACGATCGATTCTAATTCATTCGCACGAATGTATCCATTCTAATTCATTCGTACGATCCATTCTAATTCATTTGCACAATCTATTCTAATCCATTCGTACGATCCATTCTAATTCATTCGCACGATCCATTCAAATTCATTTGTACAATCCATTCTAATTCATTCATATAATCCATTCTAATTCTTTTGCACGAATGTATCCATTCTAATTCATTCGTACGATCTATTCTAATTCCTTCGTACAATCCATTCTAATTCCTTCATACGATCCATTCTAATTCATTCCCATGAATGTGTCTATTCAAATTCATACGTACGATCCATTCTAATTCGTTCATACGATCCAATCTAATTCATTCATACGAACCATTCTAATTCATTCGCACGAATGTATCCATTCTAATTCATCTGTACGATCCATTCTAATTCATTTGCACAATCTATTCTAAATCATTCGTATGATCCATTCTAATTCATTAGCACGATCCATTCTAATTCATTCGTACGATCTATTATATTTCATTCGTACGATCCATTCTTACTCAATGAATTCGAATGGATCGTGCGAATGAATTAGAATGGATCGTACGAATATATTAGAATGGATACATTCATGCGAAGGAATTTGAATGGATCGTACATTCTAATTCCTTCGTACGATCCATTCTATTTCATTCATATGATCCATTCTAATTCATTCGTACGATCCATTCTATTTCTTTCCCATGAAAGTATCCATTCTAATTCATACATACGATCCATTCTAATTCATTTATACGATCCAAACTAATTCATTCATACGATCCATTCTAATTCATTCGTATGAATGTATCCATTCTAATTCATTCGTACGGTCCATTCTACTTCATTCGTACAATCTATTCTAATTCATTCGTACGATCCATTCTAATTCATTAGCACGATCCATTCTAATTCATTCGTACAATCCATTCTAATTCATTCAAATTCGAATTCATTCGTACGATCCATTCTAATTCATTCGCACGATTCATTCTAATTCATTCGTACGATCCATTCTAATTCATTCGCACGATCCATTCTAATTCATTCGTACGATCCATTCAAATTCATTCGCACGATCCATTCTAATTCATTCATACGATCCATTCTAATTCATTCATTCAATCTATTCTAATTCTTTCGCACGAATTTATCCATTCTAATTGATTCGTACGATCCACCCTAATTCCTTCGTATGATCCATTCTAATTCATTCGCACGAATGTATCCATTCTAATTCATTAGCATGATCCATTCTAATTCATTTGCACGATCCATTCTTATTCATTCATATGATCCATTCTAATTCATTCCCATGAACGTATCCATTCTAATTCATACGTACGATCCATTCTAATTCATTCATACGATCCAATCTAATTCATTCATACGAACCATTCTAATTCATTCGCACGAATGTATCCATTCTATTTCATTCGTACGATCCATTCTAATTCATTCGCACAATCTATTCTAATTCATTCATACGAACCATTCTAATTCATTAGCACGATCCATTCTAATTCATTCGTACGATCCATTCTATTTCATTGGTACGATCCATTCTTACTCATTCGTACGATCCATTCTAATTCATTCGCGCGAATGTATCCATTCTAATTCATTCGTACGATCCATTCTAATTCATTTGCACGATCTATTCTAATTCATTCATACGATACATTCTAATTCATTTGTACGTTCCATTCTAATTTATTCGCACAATCTATTCTAATTCATTCGTACGATCCATTCTAATTCATTAGTACGATCCATTCTAATTCATTCGTACGATCCATTCTATTTCATTCGTACGATCCATTCTTACTCATTCGTACGATCCATTCTAGTTCATTCGCACGAATGTATCCATTCTAATTCATTCATACGATCCATTCTTATTCATTCGCACGATCCATTCTAATTCATTCATACGATCCATTCTAATTCATTCCTATGATCCTTTCTAATTCATTCGCACGATCCATTCTAATTTATTCATACGATCCATTCTAATTCATTCATACAATCCTTTCTAATTCTTTCGCACGAATGTATCCATTCTAATTCATTCGTGCGATCCACCCTAATTCCTTCGTATGATCCATTCTAATTCATTCGCACGAATGTATCCATTCTAATTCATTCGTACGATCCATTTGAATTAATTCAGACGATCCATTCTGATTCATTCATACGATCCATTCTAATTCATTCGCAAGAATGTATCCATTCTAATTCATTCGTAAGATCCATTCTAATTCATTCGCACAATCTATTCTAATTCATTCGAACGATCCATTCTAATTCATTCGCACGATCCATTCTAATTCATTTGCACGATCTATTCAAATTCATTCATACAATCCATTCTAATTCTTTTGCACGAATGTATCCATTCTAATTCCTTCCTACGATCCATTCTAATTCCTTCGTACGATCCATTCTAATTCCATCGTACGATCCATTCTATTTCATTCGTATGATCAATTCTAATTCGTTCGTACGATCCATTCTAATTCATTCCCATGAATTTATCCATTCTAATTCATACGTACGATCCATTCTAATTTATTCATACGATCCAATCTAATTCATTCATACGATCCATTCTAATTCATTCGCACGAATGTATCCATTCTAATTCATTCGTACGATCCATTCTAATTCTTTCGCACAATCTATTCTAATTCATTCGTATGATCTATTCTAATTCATTAGCACGATCAATTCTAATTCATTTATACAATCCATTCTATTTCATTCGTACGATCCATTCTTACTCATTTGTACGATCCATTCTAATTCATTCGCACGAATGTATCTATTCTAATTCATTCTTACGATCCATTCTAATTCTTTCACATGATCCATTCTAATTCATTCATGCGATCCATTTTAATTCATTCGTACGATCCATTCTAATTTATTCGCATAATCTATTCTAATTCATTCGTACGATCCATTCTAATTCATTAGCACGATCCATTCTAATTCATTCATACGATCCATTCTATTTTATTCGTACGATCCATTCTTACTCATTCGTACAATCCATTCTAATTCATTTGCACTAATGTATCCATTCTAATTCATTCGTACGATCCATTCTAATTTATTCGCATGATCCATTCTAATTCATTCATACGATCCATTCTAAGTTATTCGTACGATCCATTCTAATTCATTCGCACGATACATTCTAATTCATTCATACGATCCATTCTAATTCATTCGCACGATCCATTCTAATTCATTCGCACGAATGTATCCATTCTAATTCATTCGTACAATCCATTCTAATTCATTTGCACAATCTATTCTAATTCATTCGTACGATCCATTCTAATTCATTAGCACGATCCATTCTAATTCATTCGTACGATCCATTCTATTTCATTGGTATGATCCATTCTTACTCATTCGTACGATCCATTCTAATTCATTCGCACGATCCATTCTAATTCATTTATACGATCCATTCTAATTCATTCGTACGATCCATTCTAATTCATTCGCACGATCCATTCTAATTCATTCATACGATCCATTCTAATTCATTCATACAATCAATTCTAATTCTTTCGCACGAATGTATCCATTCTAATTCATTCGTACGATCCATTCTAATTCATTCATACGATCTATTCTAATTCATTCGCACTTATATATGCATTCTAATTCATTCGTATGATCCATTCTAATTCATCTGCACATTCTATTCTAATTCATTCGTACGATCCATTCTAATTCATTAGCACGATCCATTCTAATTCATTCGTACGATCCATGCTATTTCATTCATACGATCCATTCTTACTCATTCGTACGATCCATTTTAATTCATTCGCACGAATGTATCCATTCTAATTCATTTGTACGTTCCATTCTAATTCATTCGCACGATTAATTCTAATTCATTCGTACGATCCATTCTAATTCATTCGTACGATCCATTCTAATTCATTCGCACGATCCATTCTAATTCATTCATACGATCCATTCTAATTCATTCATACGATCCATTTTAATTCATTCGCACGAATGTATCTATTCTAATTCATTCATATGGGGTAGCAGAAATCTGCCCTGGAGTTCGCCCCCCCCCCCCCCCCCCCCCCCCCCCCCCCCCCCGTGCTCACCAAATCACCTGGACAGGGAGCGAGATCCACATTGGGCTGAAGGGGCCTAGGCCAAGGGCACTCATAGGAGCTCGCTGGAGCTCGCCTGATCTCGCCCAGGAGCCCGCCTAAGCACGCTCAGGAGTTCGCCAAGCTCGCCCCGGAGCTCGATCAAGCTCCCGCAGGAGCTCGCCTAAGCTCGCCCAAGAGCTCGCCAAGCCCGCGCGAGAGCTCGCTTGCAGGGGTAGCGGGAGTTAGACAGTCATGTATAACAAAGACACCGGCATCCCAAACGCCCCTAGCTCATGCAGGAGCTCGCCCAAGCTCATGCAGGAGCTCGCCCAAGCTCGCGCAGGAGCTCGCCCAAGTTCGCCCTTGCCTGTGGATCTCATAGACCCCAGGATTCCGAGGGGTAGGGAACTCGCCCAGGAGCTCGCCCTCCCCCCCCCCCCATGCTAACCAAGTCACCTTGACAGGGAGCGAGCTCTATATTGGGCCGAAGGTGCTTTAGGCAAAGAGCTCGCTCAGGAGCTCGCCCGAGCTTGCTCAGGAGCTCGCCCAAGCTTGCTCAGGAGCTCTTCCAAGCTCACTCAGGAGCTCACCCAAGCTCGCTCAGGAGCTCGATCAAGCTCCCTCAGGAGCTCGCCCAAGCTCGCCAGAATTCCCCAGTTTATCGAAGAGGTCGCTCCCGCGAGGTCCGACTCTTGATAGAAATGGGAGAGAAGGCGGAGCAATAGAGGGCGAGCTCGCCCTTGCTTCCCACCGGAGGTCGCCCACAGTGCACGAAGATCTCCCAGACTTGAACATTCTAGAACAGCCACCTGGCAGCGACAAGAAAGATGCTCTCCCCCACTCATACCGCCTGGCAGGCTTGACGACAGATTGTCAGGGCGTGAGTACCAAGGACTGTCAGAGACCCACGCGAGCCGGATCGTGGGGGTCTAGAAGGCCCTGGAAGAATCTCCACGTGTCGGGCTATGGTAGGCCGCCGATTGCTATAAATGCTCACCCCCAGGCTCCATAGTACAGGTTCGAAACCCTATTCCCTTCCACTTTTGTCCACTAAAGCTCGCCGTTGTGCAATTGAGACTGACTTGAGCGTCGGAGGGTCTGCGCTCCGAAGGGAGCCAGCAGTTCTAACGCTTTCTCTTTGTCTTGCAGGCAGCCCGCCCGGACCAGCGAAAAAATCCCCCGAACATGATCCATTCTAATACATTCGCACAATCTATTCTAATTCATTCGTACGATCCATTCTAATTCATTAGCATGATCCATTCTAATTCATTCGTATGATCCATTCTATTTCATTCGTACGATCCATTCTTACTCATTCGTACGATCCATTCTAATTCATTCGCACGAATGTATCCATTCTAATTCATTCGTACGATCCATTCTAATTAATTTGCACGATCCATTCTAATTCATTCATACGATCCATTTTAATTCATTCGTAAGATCCATTCTAATTCACTCACACAATCTATTCTAATTCATTTGTATGATCCATTCTAATTCATTAGCACGATCCATTGTAATTCATTCGTACGATCCATTCTATTTCATTCGTACGATCCATTCTTACTCATTCGTACGATCCATTCTAATTTATTCGCACGAATGTATCCATTCTAATTCATTCGTACGATCCATTCTAATTCATTCGCACAATCCATTCTAATTCATTCGTACGATCCATTCTAATTCATTCGTACGATCCATTCTAATTCATTCGTACGATCCACTCTAATTCATTCGTACGATCCATTCTAATTCATTCATACGATCCATTCTAATTCATTCATAAAATCCATTCCAATTCTTTCACACGAATGTATCCATTCTAATTTATTCGTACGATTCATTCGAATTCATTCATACGATCTATTCTAATTCATTCATACAATCCATTCTAATTCATTCGCACGAATGTATCCATTCTAATTCATTCGTATGATCCATTCTAATTCATTCGCACAATCTATTCTAATTCATTCGTACGATCCATTCTAATTCATTCGCACGATCCATTCTAATTCATTTGCACGATCCATTCTAATTCATTCATACAATTCAATCTAATTCTTTTGCACGAATGTATCCATTCTAATTCCTTCGTACGATCCATTCAAATTCCTTCGTATGATCCATTCTAATTCATTCCCATGAATTTATCCATTCTAATTCATACGTACGATCCATTCTAATTCATTCATACGATCCAATCTAAATCATTCATACGATCCATTCTAATTCACTCGCACGAATGTATCCATTCTAATTCATTCGCACTATCTTTGCTAATTCATTCGTACGATCCATTCTAATTCATTAGAACGATCCATTCTAATTAATTCATACAATCCATTCTATTTCATTCATACGATCCATTCTTACTCATTCATACGATCCATTCTAATTCATTCGCATGAATGTATCTATTCTAATTCATTCGTACGATCCATTCTAATTCATTCGCACGATCCATTCTAATTCATTCATACGATCCATTCTATTTAATTCGTACGATCCATTCTAATTCATTCGCACAATCTATTCTAATTCATTCGTACAATCCATTCTAATTCATTCCCTCGATCCAGTCTTATTCATTTGCACGATCCATTCTAATTCATTCATAAAATCCATTCTAATTCTTTTGCACAAATGTATCCATTCTAATTCATTCGTACGATCCATTCTAATTCCTTCGTATGATCCGTTATAATTCCTTCGTACGATCCATTCTAATTCCTTCGTACGATCGATTCTATTTCATTCGTATGATCCATTCTAATTCGTTCGTACGATCCATTGTATTTCATTCCCATGAATGTATCCATTCTAATTCATGCATACGATCCTTTCTAATTCATTCATACGATCCAATCTAATTCATTCATAAGATCAATTCTAATTCATTCGCACGAATGTATCCATTCTAATTCATTTGTACGATCCATTCTAATTCATTCGCACAATCTATTCTAATTCATTCGTAGGATCCATTATAATTCATTCATACGATCCATTCAAATTCATTCGTACGATCCATTCTAATTCATTCACACGATCCATTCTAATTCATTCATACGATCCATTCTAATTCATTCACATGAATGTATCCATTCTAATTCATTCATACGATCCATTCTAATTTATTCGCACGATCCATTCTATTTCATTTGTACGATCCATTCTTACTTATTCGTACGATCCATTCTAATTCATTCGCATGAATTTATCCTTTCTAATTCATTCGTACGATCCATTCAAATTCATTCTCATGATCCATTCTAAATCATTCTTACGATCCATTCTAATTCATTCGCACGCTCCATTCTAATTCATTCATACGATCCATTCTAATTCATTAATACAATCCATTCTAATTCTTTTGCACGAACGTATCCATTCTAATTCATTCGTACGATCCACCTTAATTCCTTCGTATGATCCATTCTAATTCATTCGCACGAATGTATCTATTCTAATTCATTCGTATGATCCATTCGAATTCATTCATACGATCCATTCGAATTCATTCATACGATCCATTCTAATTCATTCGCACGAATGTATCCATTCTAATTCATTCGCATAATCTAATCTAATTCATTCGTACGATCCATTCTAATTCATCCGCACGATCCATTCTAATTAATTTGTATGATCCATTCTAATTCATTCATACAATTCTTTCTAATTCTTTTGCACGAATGTATCCATTCTAATTCATTCATACGATCCATTCTAATTCATTCGTACGATCCATTCTAATTCCTTCGTACGATCCATTCTAATTCATTCCCATGATTGTATCCATTCTATTTCATTCGCACAATCTATTCTAATTCATTCGTACGATCCGTTCTATTTCATTCGCAAGATCCATTCTTATTCATTTGCACGATCCATTCTAATTCATTCGTAAAATCCATTCTAATTCTTTTGCACAAATGTATCCATTCTAATTCATTCGTACGATCCATTCTAATTCCTTCGTATGATCCATTATAATTCCTTCGTACGATCCATTCTAATTCCTTCGTACGATCGATTCTATTTCATTCATATAATCCATTCTAATTCCTTCGTACGATCCATTGTAATTCATTCCCATGAATGTATCCTTTCTAATTCATACGTACGATCTATTCTAATTAATTCATAAGATCCATTCTAATTCATTCGCACGAATGTATCCATTCTAATTCATTCGTATGATCCATTCTAATTCATTCGCACAATCTATTCTAATTCATTCGCACGATCCATTCTAATTCATTCATACGATCCATTCAAATTTATTCGTACGATCCATTCTAATTCATTCGTACGATCCATTCTAATTCATTCATACGATCCATTCTAATTCATTCACACGAATGTATCCATTCTAATTCATTCGTACGATCCATTCTAATTTATTCGCACAATCTATTCTAATTCATTCGTACGATCCATTCTAATTCATTAGCACGATCCATTCTAATTCATTCGTACGATCCATTCTTTTTCATTTGTACGATCCATTCTTACTTATTCGTACGATCCATTCTAATTCATTTGCACGAATTTATCCTTTCTAGTTCATTCGTACGATCCATTCAAATTCATTCGCACGATCCATTCTAATTCATTCATACGATCCATTCTAATTCATTCGTACGATCCATTCTAATTCATTCGCACGATCCATTCTAATTCATTCATACGATCCATTCTAATTCATTCATACAATCCATTCTAATTCTTTCGCACGAATGTATCTATTCTAATTCATTCGTACGATCCAGCTTAATTCCTTCGTATGATCCATTCTAATTCATTCGCACTAATGTATCTATTCTAATTCATTCGTATGATCCATTCGAATTCATTCATACGATGCATTCTAATTCATTCATACGATCCATTCTAATTCATTCGCACGAATGTATCCATTCTAATTCATTCGTATGATCCATTCTAATTCATTCGCACAATCTATTCTAATTCATTCGTACGATCCATTCTAATTCATTCGCACGATCCATTCTAATTAATTTGTACGATCTATTCTAATTCATTCATACAATTCTTTCTAATTCTTTTGCACGAATGTATCCATTCTAATTCATTCATACGATCCATTCTAATTCCTTCGCACGATCCATTCTAATTCCTTCGTACGATCCATTCCAATTTATTCCCATGAATGTATCCATTCTATTTCATTCGTACGATCCATTCTAATTCATTCCCATGAATGTATCCATTCTAATTCATTCGTACGATGCATTCTAATTCATTCGCACAATCTATTCTAATTCATTCGTATGATCCATTCTAATTCATTAGCACGATCCATTCTAATTCATTCGTACGACCCATTCTATTTCATTCGTACGATCCATTCTTACTCATTCGTACGATCCATTCTAATTCATTCGCACGAATTTATCCATTCTAATTCATTCGTACGATCCATTCTAATTCATTCGCACGATCCATTCTAATTCATTCGTACGATCCATTCTAATTCATTCGCATGATCCATTCTAATTCATTCATACGTTCCATTCTAATTCATTCATACGATCCATTCTAATTCATTCGCACGAATGTATCCATTCTAATTCATTCACACAATCTATTCTAATTCTTTCGTACGCGTACAAATGAATTAGAATGGATCGTACGAATGAATTAGAATGGATCGTACGAATGAATTAGAATACATTGTGCGAATGACTAAGAATGGATCGTAAGAATGAATTAGAATGGATACATTCGTGCGAATGAATTAGAATGGATCGTATGAATGAATTAGAATGGATCGTATGAATCAATTCGAATGGATCGTACTAATGAATTTGAATGGATACATTCGTGCGAATGAATTAGAATGGATCATACGAAGGAATTAGGGTGGATCGTACGAATGAATTAGAATGGATACATTCGTGCGAAAGAATTAGAATGGATTGTATGAATGAATTAGAATGGATCATCGAATGAATTAGAATGGATCGTACGAAGGAATTAGAATGGATCATACGAATGAAATAGAATGGATCGTACGAAGGAATTAGAATGGATCGTACGAAGGAATTAGAATGGATCGTACGAAGGAATAAGAATGGATCGTACGAATGAATTAGAATGGATACATTCGTGCAAAAGAATTAGAATGAATTGTATGAATGAATTAGAATAGATCGTGCAAATGAATTAGAATGGATCGTGCGAATGAGGATACATTCGTGTGAATAAATTAGAATGGATCGTACGAATGACTAAGAATGGATCGTACGAATGAAATAGAATGGATCGTACGAATGAATTAGAATGGATCATGCGAATGAATCAGATTGGATCGTGCGAATGAATTAGATTGAATGGATCATACGAATGAATAAGAATAGATCAAGCGAATGAATAAGAATGAATTAGAATGGATTGCATGAATGAATTAGAATGGATCGTATGAATGAATTAGAATGGATCGTACGAATGAATTAGAATGGCTCATACGAATGAATTAGAATGGATCGTGCTAATGAATTAGAATGGATCGTACGAACGAATTAGAATAGATTGTGCGAATGAATTAGAATGTATCGTATGAATGAATTAGAATGGATACATTCGTGCGAATGAATTAGAATGGATCGTATGAATGAATTAGATTGGATCGTATGAATGAATTAGAATGGATCGTATGTATGAATTAGAATGGATACATTCAAGGGAATGAATTAGAATGGATCGTACGAAGAAATTAGAATGGATCATACGAATGAAATAGAATGGATCGTATGAAGGAATTAGAATGGATCGTACGAAGGAATTAGAATGGATCGTACGAATGAATTAGAATGGATACATTCGTCCGAAAGAATTAGAATGGATTGTATGAATGAATTAGAATAGATCGTATGAATGAATTAGAATGGATCGTGCGAATGAATTAGATTGGATCGTACGAAAGAATTAGAATGGATCGTATGAATGAATTAGAATAGATCGTGCGAATGAATTAGAATGGATCGTACAAATGAATTAGAATGGATACATTCATGCGAATGAATTATAATTGATCATACGAATGAGTAAGAATGGATCATACATATGAAATAGAATGGATCGTAAGAATGAATTAGAATGGATCGTGCTAATGAATTAGAATGGATCGTACGAATGAATTAGAATAGATTGTGTGAATGAATTAGAATGGATCGTACGAATGAATTAAAATGGATATATTCGTGCGAATGAATTAAAATGGATCGTATGAATGAATTAGATTGGATCGTATAAATGAATTTGAATGGATCGTCTGTATGAATTAGAATGGATCGTAGAAGGAATTTGAATGGATCATACGAATGAAATAGAATGGATCATATGAAGGAGTTAGAATGGATCGTACGAAGGAATTAGAATGGATCGTACGAAGGAATTAGAATGGATATTACGAATGAACTAGAATGGATACATTCGTGCAAAAGAATTAGAATGGATTGTATGAATAAATTAGAATGGATCGTACGAATGAATTAGAATGGATCGTACGAATGAATTAGAATGGATCGTACGAATGAATTAGAATGGATACATTCGTGCGAAAGAATTAGAATGTATCGTACGAATTAGAATCAGAATGGATCGTACGAATGAATTAGAATGGATCGTTCGTATGATTGTGCGAAAGAATGGATCGTACAAATGAATTAAAATGATATATTCGTGCGAATGAATTAGAATGGATGGTACGAATGAATTAGAATGGATCGTACGAATAAATTAGAATGAATCGTACAAATGAATTAGAATGGATCGTGCGAATGAATTAGAATGGATCGTACAAATGAATTAGAATGGATACATTCGTGCGAATGAATTAGAATGGATCGTACGAATGAGTAAGAATGGATCGTACGAATGAAATATAATGGATCGCATGAATGAATTATAATGGATCGTGCGAATGAATTAGAATGGATCATACGAATGAGTAAGAATGGATCGTACGAATGAAATAGAATGGATCGTATGAATGAATTAGAATAGATCGTGCTAATGAATTAGAATGGATCGTACAAATGAATTAGAATTGATTGTGCGAATGTATTAGAATGGATCGTACGAATGAATTAGAATGGATTGTATGAATGAATTAGAATGGATTGTGCGACTGAATTAGAATAGATCGTATGAATGAATTAGAATGGATTGTATGAATGAATTAGAATGGATCGTACGAATGAATTAGAATGGATACATACGAAAGAATGGATCGTACGAATGAATTAGAATGAATCGTATGAAGGAATTAGAATGGATACATTCATGGGAATGAATTAGAATGGATCGTACGAAGGAATTAGAATGGATCATACGAATGAAATAGAATGGATCGTACAAAGGAATTAGAATGGATCGTACGAAGGAATTAGAATGGATCGTACAAATGAATTAGAATGGATCGTACAAATGAATTAGAATGTATACATTCATGCAAAAGAATTAGGATGGATTGTATGAATGAATTAGAATGGATCGTGCGAATGAATTAGAATGGATCGTACGAATGAATTAGAATAGATTGTGCGAATGAATTAGAAAGGATCGTACAAATGAATTAGAATGGATACATTCGTGCGAATGAATTAGAATGGATCGTATAAATAAATTAGAATGGATCGTGCGAATGAATTAGAATGGATCGTATGAATGAATTAGAATGGATACATTCGTGCGAATGAATTAGAATGGATCGTACGAATGAGTAAGAATCGATCGTACGAATGAAATAGAATGGATAGTACGAATGAATTAGAATGGATTGTGCTAATGAATTAGAATGGATCGTACGAATGAATTAGAATAGATTGTGCGAATGAATTAGAATGGATCATATGAATGAATGAGAATGGATCGTATGAATGAATTAGAATGGATCGTGCGAATGAATTAGAATGGATCGTACGAATGAATTATAATGGATACATTCGTACGAATGAATTAGAATGGATCGTACGAATGAGTAAGAATGGATTGTACGAATAAAATAGAATGGATCGTATGAATGAATTAGAATGGATCGTGCGAATGAATTAGAATGGATCGTACGAATGAGTAAGAATGGATCGTATGAATGAAATAGAATGGATCGTATGTACAATCCATTCTTATTCATTCGCACGAATGTATCCATTCTAATTCATTCGTACGATCCATTCTAATTCATTCGCACAATCCATTCTAATCCATTCGTACGATCCATTCTAATTCATTCGCACGATCCATTCTAATTCATTTGTACAATCCATTCTAATTCATTCATACAATCCATTCAAATTCTTTTGCACGAATGTATCCATTCAAATTCATTCGTACGATCCATTCTAATTCCTCCGTACGATCCATTCTAATTCCTTCGTACGATCCATTCTAATTCATTCCCATGAATGTATCTATTCTAATTCATACGTACGATCCATTCTAATTCGTTGATACGATCCAGTCTAATTCATTCATACGATCCATCCTAATTTATTCGCACGAATGTATCCATTCTAATTCATTCATACGATCCATTCCAATTCATTCGCATAATCTACTCTAAATCATTCGTACGATCCATTATAATTCATTAGCACGATCCATTCTAATTCATTCGTACGATCCATTCTATTTCATTCGCACGATCCATTCTAATTCATTCGCACGATCCAATCTAATTTCTTCGTACATTCTAATTCCTTCGTACGATCCATTCTATTTCATTCGTATGATCCATTCTAATTCATTCGTACGATCCATTCTAATTCATATAAACGATCCATTCTAATTCATTTATACGATCCAATCTAATTCATTCATACGATCCATTCTAATTCATTCGCACGAATGTATCCATTCTAATTCATTCGTACGGTCTATTCTAATTCATTCGCACAATCTATTCTAATTCATTCGTACGATCCATTCTAATTCATTCAAATTCGAATTCATTCATACGATCCATTCTAATTCATTCGCACTTTCCATTCTGATTCATTCGTACGATCCATTCTAATTCATTCGCACGATCCATTCTAATTCATTGGTACGATCCATTATAATTCATTCGCACGATCCATTCTAATTCATTCATACGATCCATTCTAATTCATTCATACAATCTATTCTAATTCTTTCGCACGAATGTATCCATTCTAATTGATTCGTACGATCCACCCTAATTCCTTCGTATGATCCATTCTAATTCATTCGCACGAATGTTTCCATTCTAATTCATTCGTACGATCCATTCGAATTCATTCATACGATCCATTCTAATTCATTTGTACGATCCATTCTAATTCATTCATACGATCCATTCTAATTCATTCGTACGATCCATTCTAATTCATTCGCACGATCCATTCGAATTCATTCATACGATCCATTCTAATTCATTCATACGATCCATTCTAATTGATTCGCACGACTGTATCCATTCTAATTCATTCGTACGATCCATTCTAATTCATTCGCACAATCTATTCTAATTCATTCGTACGATCCATTCTAATTCTTTTGCACGATCCATTCTAATCCATTTGCACGATCCATTCTAATTCATTCATACAATCTATTATAATTCTTTTGCACGAATGTATCCATTCTAATTCATTCGTACTATCCATTCTAATTCCTTCGTACGATCCATTCTAATTCCTTCGTATGATCCATTCTAATTCCTTCGTACGATCCATCCTATTTCATTCGTATGATCCATTCTAATTCCTTCGCATAAATGTATCCATTCTAATTCATTAGTATGATCCATTTTAATTCATTCGCACAATCTATTCTAATTCATTCATATGATCCATTCTAATTCATTAGCACGATCCATTCTAATTCATTCGTATGATCCATTCTATTTCATTCGTACGATTCATTCTTACTCATTCAAACGATCCATTCTAATTCATTCGCACGAATGTATCCATTCTAATTCATTCGTACGATCCATTCTAATCATTCACACGATCCATTATAATTCATTAATACGATCCCATCTAATTCATTAATATAATCCATTCAAATTCATTCGCACGAATATATCCATTCTAATTCATTCGTACGATCCATTCTAATTCATTCGCACAATCTATTCTAATTCATTCATGCGATCCATTCTAATTCATTAGCACGATCCATTCTAATTCAATCGTACGATCCATTCTATTTCATTCGTACGATCCATTCTTACTCATTCGTACGATCCATTCTAATTCATTCGCACGAATGTATCCATTCTATTCTAATTCATTCGTACGATCCATTCTAATTCATTCGCACGATCCTTTCTAATTCATTCATACGATCCATTCTAATTCATTTGTATGATCCATTCCAATTTATTCGCACGATTGATGAGCGTCCATTTGGTGCGAATTATCCTTTCTTTATCATGCACATAGCGTCAGTTTCTTACGTAAAACTTTCATAATACACGTAAACTGCATGAGTTTCTTTGCACCATGATATAGTAGACTTTCATACGAACCCAACGGCATATTGGTTCGCTCTCATACATTGCATGCATGAAAAATATAGAGGCCGAAAGTCCAAATTATCCTTTTATCGATAATCGCATTTGAATATGATAAGTGTCATTTTATATGTGTTTTTCAGGGAATTTATCCGGTTTTCGATGCAATCAGCTCAAGGACTTCATGACCAAGCCGTGGATATTCTCACGGCGATCTGATGGAGACTGTACAGCTAGTTTGGAGGCCTGTCTGAAGAACAACGTTGGAAAACGGATAACTGCGATGATTCGGACGAGGGAAGAATTCAACAAGCTGTTGCAGCGCATGACTCGAACCAGAAGGTGACTACATGAATGCAAATGAGCGATGAGGGTTTTGATGATGCGTTCAAATGATGGTGACCAAAGCCGGCCTGTCGTTCTCTTCCTATCTTTCTTTCTCGTTCTTTTTGTTTCCTTTTCATCTTCTATTTTCGTCTTTAATTTAGTTGTTTTCACTCTGCACCTTATTCCAACTACAAACCCCATCGAGATCCATCACAGCCCTCTATTGCATCCAAATCCTGGCCGTCCATTCCCTAACCGACCGACCGTGCCTCCAAACCCCTTTACCGTTCCACCTCATCCATTCCATGTATCGATCCCGGCCCCGAACCTGATGGCATCCAGCCGACTCTCTCTCTAACCCGTGATCACTTGGAAACTAATCACAACCGTCCCTACTCATGCATCCGTTGGATCAAATCGCAGCCGTCCTATTTACTCCGGTGACCAACCCAACCCAACTGATACCCATGCACGTACCCAAGATCACAACCGTCCAATTGCTATCCTCCCATGCATGCTTGCATGTGAGCCCATTGCACCCAACTCTCTTTCTCCCATCAAGGCAGACCATCACACCCGTCCCTTGCATCAGCATGCACCAAACCCATGCATGTGAACCCAGCATCACCGAACTTCTAACTCTCTCTACCGTCTATCCCTTTCAGCCCAATCACAGCCGTCCGATGGCATGCATCCCTCCGAAACCAAGTATCCCACTCCCCTATTTTTCCTGCGAGCCCGATCTTCTCTCTATCTCCGGGATCCTCTCTCTAACTCCCGTTTTTCTCTCCCTTTCCTTCTATCTCTAAACCCGAACACCAAGCCGCGCGTCTCTATCTCTCTCTTCCGTTTCTTTCTCTTCTTTTTCTTTCTAAAACCGGACCTCCCAGCTGTAGCTCGAGCATCTCTCTCCTCCTTGTATTTCTCTCTCTAATTACCTCTCTTTCCTTATCTCCCTAACCGTCCAAATATCAGCCCCTACCCGATCGGCCCGAGATATGCACGATCCCACACCGAACTTACCTCTCTTCCACGTTTCTCTCACACTTAATCACAGCCGTTCCTTGGCCCGAAGCATGCACGTCCAAACTTCTCTCTCTCTCCTCTCGTCTCTGTATATATTTCCACCATCCGAAACCTAGGAGGGAGGAGGACGACCCGAGGACGGCCATCTACCACATATCCGAACCCTCACCATCTTCACCATCAGGAGGTTCCACATCCCGAAGCCGCCGGCCATCATCCACCATCTCCGACTACGCCACGCTACATCATCACGAAGCCGCAAGTCGCTATCGTCGAAGACGCGCCGTCATCCTCGCCAGAAGCCTCACACACACGCTCGTCATCCATAATGGAGTTTGCTCGCATTTATATTTTTGTTATGAATTGTATGAATATGCGTAGCTAAACCCCTAGCTAGGGCTAGGGGTGAAACTTGGTTTATTTATGAATAATATTGATTCCCGTTTATGCCTTAATGTAATCTCATCTTTGGTTGTTTCATAACCTTTATTAAATACCGCATGCTTGCATATTCGCTTGTTTCTATTATTGATTCCGGTCATAGTAGATGCGTAGGGAAGTTTCTACAACACTGTAGTATCGTTCTGAACGTTTTGAATAACCATCGTATGATTATTATCATTTTATTATAATTCAAATCTTTAATCTATAGAAATAGACTGCTCTGTGATTCAACTTCTCAAAGAGACGTTGACACTTCTATAAACTCTTTAAGATTCGGCGTTGACCCAGGTTACGCCGGATGCTAGGGAGAGTCCCTGTGTCGTGCAACAAGTTCTTTCACGCTAATCGTCAACTGTCTAGATCTAAGATTAAAGATTCTCAGATTTTAATTGTTAAATCTTCCGGTTGGGATGAACACGCCATTCTACCCCAACTGAGATAAATAATCAATATTATTTGTGAATGTCCAAGCGTAACCCCGAAACCCTAGTTCTCATCCATTGAACATCCACAACCATTATTTTATTGTTTTTAGTCTATTGCGTTTATGTTAATCAAGAATTAATTAATTTAAAATTCACTCGCTCTCCTTTGGAGATATTTCCATACTAGTTCAATCATTAATCCTTCCTTTAATCAGTTTTCAATCAAGTCTCTGTGGGATCGACCCGTATTTGCCACTGTCTAGCAGATAGACGCCGTGCACTTGCGGTATAACAATTTAAAATCACAACAACGATCCATTCTAATTCATTTATACGATCCATTCTAATTCATTCGTACGATCCACCCTAATTCCTTCGTATGATCCATTCTAATTCATTCGCACGAATGTATCTATTCTAATTCATTCATACGATCCATTCGAATTCATTCATACGATCCATTCTAATTCATTCATACGATCCATTCTAATTCATTAATACGATCCATTCTAATTCAATCGCACGAATGTATTCATTCGCACAATCTATTCTAATTCATTCGTACGATCAATTCTAATTCATTAGCACGATCCATTCTAATTCATTCGTACGATCCATTCTATTTCATTCTTACGATCCATTCTTACTCATTCA
Source organism: Chamaelirium japonicum (assembly GCA_947650365.1). Taxonomy (NCBI): domain Eukaryota; kingdom Viridiplantae; phylum Streptophyta; class Magnoliopsida; order Liliales; family Melanthiaceae; genus Chamaelirium; species Chamaelirium japonicum. Next base: position 71,440,834 of record OX393556.1, on the reverse strand, counting down.
TACAATCTATTCTAATTCATTCGCACGAATATATCCATTCTAATTCATTCGTACGATCCATTCTAATTCATTCGCACGATCCATTCTAATTCATTCATACGAACCATTCTAATTCATTCGTACGATCCATTTTAATTCATTCGCACAATCTATTCTAATTCATTCGTACGATCCATTCTAATTCATTAGCACGATCCATTGTAATTCATTCGTACGATCCATTCTATTTCATTCGTACGATCCATTCTTACTCATTCGTACGATCCATTCTAATTCAATCGCATGAATGTATCCATTCTAATTTATTCGTACGATTCATTCTAATTCATTCGCACAATCCATTCTAATTCATTCATACGATCCATTCTAATTCATTCGTACGATCCATTCTAATTCATTCACACTATCCATTCTAATTCATTCAAACGATCCATTCTAATTCATTCATACAATCCATTCTAATTCTTTCGCACGAATGTATCCATTCTAATTCAATTGTACGATCCACCCTAATTCCTTCGTATGATCCATTCTAATTCATTCGCACGAATGTATCCATTCTAATTCATTCGTACGATCCATTCGAATTCATTCATACGATCCATTCTAATTCATTTGCATGATCCATTCTAATTCATTCATACGATCCATTCTAATTCATTCGCACGATCCATTCTAATTCATTCGCATGATCCATTCTAATTCCTTCGTACGATCCATTCTATTTCATTCGCATGATCCATTCTATTTCCTTCGTATGATCCATTCTAATTCATTCCCATGAATGTATCCATTCTAATTCATACTTACGATCCATTCTTACTCATTCGTACGATCCATTCTAATTCTTTCGCACGAATGTAACCATTCTAATTCATTCGTACGATGCACCCTAATTCCTTCGTATGATCCATTCTAATTCATTCGCACGAATGTATCCATTCTAATTCATTCGTACGATCCATTCGAATTCATTCATACGATCCATTCTAATTCATTCTTACGATCCATTCTAATTCATTCGCACGAATGTATCCATTCTAATTCATTCGTACGATCCATTCTAATTCATTCGCACAATCTATTCTAATTCATTCGTACGATCCATTCTAATTCATTCGCACGATCCAATCTAATTCATTTGTACGATCCATTCTAATTCATTCATACAATCCATTCTAATTCTTTTGCATGAATGCATCCATTCTAATTCATTCATACGATCCATTCTAATTCCTTCGTATGATCCATTCTAATTCATTCATACGATCCACCCTAATTCCTTCGTATGATCCATTCTAATTCATTTGTACGATCCATTCTAATTCATTAGCACGATCCATTCTACTTCATTCGTACGATCCATTCTATTTCATTCGTACGATCCATTCTTACTCATTCGTACGATCCATTCTAATTCATTCGCACGAATGTATCCATTCTAATTCATTCATACGATTCTATCTAATTCATTCGCACGATTTATTCTAATTCTTTCGTACGATCCATTCTAATTCATTCGCACAATCCATTCTAATTCATTCGTATGATCCATTATCATTCATTAGCACGATCCATTCTAATTCATTAGCACGATCCATTCTATTTCATTCGTACGATCCATTCTTACTCATTCGTATGATCCATTCTAATTCATTCGCACGAATGTATCCATTCTAATTCATTCATACGATCCATTCTAATTCATCTGCACGATCTATTCTAATTCATTAAGTAAGAATAGACCGTACGAATGAAATAGAATGGATCATACGAATGAATTAGAATAGATTGTGCGAATGAATTAGAATGGATTGTACGAATGAATTAGAATGGATCGTATGAATCAATTAGAATGGATCGTGCGATTGAATTAGACTGGATTGTACGAATGAATTAGAATGGATACATTTGTGCGAATGAATTAGAATGGATCGTACGAATTAGTAAGAATGGATCGTACGAATGAAATAGAATGGATCGTACGAATGAATTAGAATGGATCGTGCTAATGAATTCGAATGGATCGTACGAATGAATTAGAATAGATTGTGAGAATGAATACATTCGTGCGAATGAATTAGAATGGATCGTATGAATGAATTAGAATGGATCGTATGAATGAATTCGAATGGGTCGTATGAATGAATTAGAATTGATACATTCGTGCGAATGAATTAGAATGGATCGTACGAAAGAAATAGAATGTATCCATTCTAATTCTAATTCATTCATAGAATGGATCGTACGAAGGAATTAGAATGGATCGTACGAATGTATTAGAATGGATCGTACGAATGAATTAGAATAGATACATTCATGTGAATGAATTAGATTGGATCGTACGAATGAGTAAGAATGGATCGTAAGAATGAAATAGAATGAATCGTACAAATGAATTAGAATGGATCGTACGATTGAATTTGATTGGATCGTGCGATTGAATTAAAATGGATCGTACGAATGAATTAGAATGGATTAATTCGTGTGAATGAATTAGAATGGATCGTGTGAATGAATTAGAATTGATCGTAGGAATGAATTCGAATGGATCGTACGAATGAATTAGAATGGATCGTGCGAATGAATTAGAATGGATCATACGAATGAATTAGAATGGATCGTATGAATGAATTAGAATGGATCGTGCGAATGAATTAGAATGGATCGTACGAATGAATTAGAATGGATACATTCGTGCGAATGAATTAGAATGGATCGTACGAATGAGTAAGAATGGATCGTACCAATGAAATAGAATGGATCGTATGAATGTATCCATTCTATTTCATTCGTACGATCCATTCTTACTCATTCGTACGATCCATTCTAATTCATTCACATGAATGTATCCATTCTAATTCATTCATACGATCCATTCTAATTTATTCGCACGAACCATTCTAATTCATTCATACGATCCATTCTAATTCATTCGCATGAATGTATCCATTCTAATTCATTCATACGATCCATTCTAATTCATTCACACAATCTATTATAATTCATTCGTATGATCCATTCTAATACATTCGCACGATCCATTCTAATTCATTTGCATGATCCATTCTAATTCATTCATACAATCCATTCTAATTCTTTTGCACGAATGTATCCATTCTAATTCATTCATACGATCCATTCTAGTTCCTTCGTACGATCCATTCTAATTCCTTCGTACGATCCATTCTATTTCAGTCGTATGATCCATTCTAATTCCTTCGTACGATCCATTCTAATTCTTTTCCATGAATGTATCCATTCTAATTACTTCGTACGATTCATTCTAATTCATTCGTGCGATCCATTTTGTTGTATGTATCCATTCTAATTCATTTGTACGATCCATTCTAATTCATTCGCACGATCCATTCTAATTCATTCATACGATCCGTTCTAATTCATTTGTACGATGCATTCTAATTCATTCGCACGATCCATTCTAATTCATTGGCACGATCCATTCTAATTTATTCATACGATCCAATCTAATTCATTCGTACGATCCATTCTAATTCATTCGCACAATCTATTCTAATTCATTCGTACGATCCATTGTAATTCATTAGCACGATCTATTCTAATTCATTCGTACGATCCATTCAATTTCATTCGTACGACCCATTCTTACTCATTCGTATGATCCATTCTAATTCATTCGCACGATCCATTCTAATTCGTTTGATCCATTCTATTTCATTCGTACGATCCATTCTTACTAATTCGTAGGATCCATTCTAATTCCTTCGCACGAATGTATCCATTCTAAATCATCCGTACGATCCATTCTAATTCATTCGCACGATCCATTCTAATTCATTCATACGATCCATTCTAATTCATTTGTACGATCCATTCTAATTCATTCGCACGATCCATTCTAATTCATTCATACGATCCAATCTAATTCATTCATACAATCTATTCTAATTCTTTCGCACGAATGTATCTATTCTAATTCATTCATACAATTCATTCTAATTCTTTCGCATGAATGTATCCATTCTAATTCAATCGTACGATCCATTCTAATTCATTCGCACAATCTATTCTAATTCATTCGTACGATCCATTCTAATTCCTTCGTACGATCCATTCTATTTCATCTGTATGATCCATTCTAATTCCTTCGTACGATCCATTCTAATTCTTTCCCATCAATGTATCCATTCTAATTCATACGTACGATCCATTCTAATTCATTCATACGATCCAATCAAATTCATTCTTACGATCCATTCTAATTAATTCGTATGATCTATTCTAATTCATTCATACGATCCAATCTAATTTATTCATACGATCCATTCTAATTCATTCGCACGAATGTATCCATTCTAATTCATTCGTACGATCCATTCTAATTCATTCGCACAATCTATTCTAATTCATTCATACGATCCATTCTAATTCATTCGCACAATCCATTTTAATTCATTTACACGATCTATTATAATTCATTCATACAATCCATTCTAATTCTTTTGCACAAATGTATCCATTCTAATTCCTTTGTACGATCCATTCTAATTCCTTTGTACGATCCATTCTAATTCATTCATACGATCCACTCTATTTCATTCGTATGATCCATTCTAATTCCTTCGTACGATCCATTCTAATTCATACGATCCATTCTAATTCATTCGCACGATCCATTCTAATTTATTCGTACGATCTATTCTAATTCATTCGTACGATCCATTCTAATTCATTCATATGATCCATTCTAATTCATTCATACAATCCATTCTAATTCTTTCGCACGAATGTATCCATTCTAATTCATTCGTACGATCCACCCTAATTCCTTCGTATGATCCATTCTAATTCATTCGAACGAATGTATCCATTCTAATTCATTCGTACGATCCATTCTAATTCATTTGTACGATCCATTCTAATTCATTCGCACGATCCATTCTAATTCATTCATACGATCCAATCTAATTCATTCATACGATCTATTCTAATTCATTCGCACGAATGTATCCATTCTAATTCATCGTACGATCCATTCCAATTCATTCGCATAAATGTATCCATTCTAACTCATTCGTACGATCCATTCTAATTCATTCGCACGATCCAATCTAATTCATTCGCACGATCCATTCTAATTCATTATTCGCACAATCTATACTAATTCATTCGTACGATCCATTCTAATTCATTAGCACGACCCATTCTAATTCATTCGTACGATCCATTCTATTTCATTCATACGATCCATTCTTACTCATTCGTACAATCCATTCTAATTCATTCATAAAATCCATTCTAATTCATTTGTACGATCCACCCTAATTCCTTCGTATGATCCATTCTAATTCATTCGCACGAATGTATCCATTCTAATTCATTAGTACGATCCATTCGAATTTATTCTTACGATCTATTCTAATTCATTCATACGATCCATTCTAATTCATTCATACGATCCATTCTAACTCATTCGCACGAATGTATCCATTCTAATTCATTCGCACGACACATTCTAATTCATTCGCACAATCTATTCTAATTCATTCGTACGATCCATTCTAATTCATTAGCACGATCCATTCTAATTCATTCGTACGATCCATTCTAATTCATTCGCACGATCCATTCTAATTCATTCATACGATCCATTCTAATTCATTCATACAATCCATTATAATTCTTTCGCACGAATGTATCCATTCTAATTCATTCGTACGATCCATTCTAATTCCTTCGTTCGATCCATTCGAATTCATTCATACGATCCATTCTAATTCATTCATACTATCCATTCAAATTCATTCGCACAAATGTATCCATTCTAATTCTTTTATACGATCCATTCTAATTCATTCGCACGATCCAATCTAATTCATTCGCACGATCCATTCTAATTCATCATTCGCACAATCTATTCTAATTCATTCGTACAATCCATTCTAATTCATTAGCACGATCTATTCTAATTCATTCGTACGATCCATTCTATTTCATTCGTGTGATCTATTCTTACTCATTCGTACAATCCATTCTAATTCATTCGCACGAATGTATCCATTATAATTCATTCATACGATCCATTCTAATTCATTCGCACGATCTATTCTAATTCATTCGTACGATCCATTCTTACTCATTCGTACGATCCATTCTAATTAATTCGCACGAATGTATCTATTCTAATTCATTCGTACGATCCATTCTAATTCATTCGTACGATCCATTCTATTTCATTCATACGATCCATTCTAATTTATTCATACAATCCATTCTAATTCTTTCGCACGAATGTATCCATTCTAATTCATTCGTACGATCCACCCTAATTTCTTCGTTTGATCCATTCTAATTCATTCGCTCGAATGTATCTATTCTATTTCATTCGTACAATCCATTTGAATTCATTCATATGATCCATTCTAATTCATTCGCACGAAGGAATTAGAATGAATCGTACGAATGTATTAGAATAGATACATTCGTGCGAAAGAAATAGAATGGATTGTATGAAAGAATTAGAATGGATCATATGAATGAAATAGAATGGATCGTACGAAGGAATTAGAATGGATCGTAAGAATGAATTAGAATCGATACATTCGTGCGAATGAATTAGAATGGATCATACGAATGAGTAAAAATGGATCGTACGAATGAATTAGAATAGATCGTACGAATGAATACGAATGGATCATACGAATGAAATAGAATGGATCATGCGAGTGAATTAGAATGGATTGTGCGAATGAATTAGAATAGATTGTGCGAATGAATTAGAATGAAATAGAATGGATTGTGCGAATGAATTAGAATGGATTGTGTGAATGAATTAGAATGAATTAGAATGGATTGTGCGAATGAATTAGAATGGATCGTATGAATGAATTAGAATGGATCATGCGAATGAAGTAGAATGGATCGTATGAATGAATTAGAATGGATACATTCGTGCGAATGAATTAGAATGGATCGTACGAATGAGTAAGAATGGATCGTACGAATAAAATAGAATGGATCGTGCGAATGAATTAGAATGGATCGTATGAATGAATTAGAATGGATCGTATGAATGAATTAGAATGGATCGTGCGAATGAATTAGAACGGATCATACGAATAAATTAGAATGGATACATTCGTGCGAAAGAATTTGAATGGATCATACGAAGGAATTAGGGTGGATCGTACGAATGAAATAGAATGGATTGTATAAATGAATTAGAATGGATCGTGCTAATGAATTAAAATGGATCGTACGAATGAATTAGAATAGATTGTGTGAATGAATTAGAATGGATCGTACGAATGAATTAGAATGGATCGTATGAATGAATTAGAATAGATCGTACGAATGAATTAGAATGGATTGTACGAATGAATTAGAATGGATACATTCGTGCGAATGAATTAGAATGGATCGTACGAATGAGTAAGAATGGGTCGTACGAATGAAAAAGAATGGTTCGTGCGAATGAATTAGAATGGATCGTATGAATGAATTAGAATGGATCGTACGAATGAATTAGAATGGATCGTGCAAATGATTTAGAATGGATCGTACGAATGAATTAGAATGGATCGTACGAATGAATTAGAATGGATACGTTCGTGCGAATGAATTAGATTGGATCGTACGAATGAGTAAGAATGGATCGTACGAATGAAATAGAATGGATCGTACGAATGAATTAGAATGGGTCATGCTAACGAATTAGAATGGATCGTACGAATGAATTAGAATAGATTGTGCGAATGAATTAGAATGGATCGTACGAATGAATTTGAATAGATACATTCATGCGAAAGAATTAGAATGGATTGTATGAATGAATTAGAATGGATCGTATGAATGAATTAGAATGGATCGTGCGAATGAATTAGAATGGATCGTACGAATGAATTAGAATGGATCGTATGAATGAATTAGAATGGAACATGCGAATGAACTAGAATGGATCGTACGCATAAATTAGAATGGATACATTCGTGCGAATGAATTAGAATGGATCGTATGAATCAGTAAGAATGGATCGTACGAATGAATTTGAATGGATCGTACGAATGAATTAGAATGGATCGTACAAATGAATTAGAATGGATCGTACGAATGAATTAGAATAATCCATTCTAATTCATTCGTACAATCCATTCTAATTCATTCATACGATCCATTCTAATTCATTCATACAATCCATTCTAATTCTTTCGCACGAATGTATTCATTTGTACGATCCATTCGAATTCATTCATACGATCCATTCTAACTCATTCGCACGATCCATTCTAATTCATTCATACGATAGATTCTAATTAATTCGTACGATCTATTCTAATTCATTCGAACGATCCATTCGAATTCATTCATACGATCCATTCTAATTCCTTTGTACGATTCATTCTAATTCCTTTGTACGATCCATTCTAATTCATTCGTACGATCCACCCTAATTCCTTCGTATAATCCATTCGAATTCATTAGCACGATCCATTCTAATTCATTCATACGATCCATTCTATTTCATTCGTACGATCCATTCTTACTCATTCGTACGATCCATTCTAATTCATTTGCACGAATGTATCCATTCTAATTCATTCGCACGATCTATTCTAATTCATTCGCAAGATCCATTCTAATCATTCGCACGATCCATTCTAATTCATTCGCATGATCCATTCTAATTCATTCGTACGATCCATTCTAATTCATTAGCACGATACATTCTAATTCTTTCGTACGGTCCATTCTAATTCAGTCATACGATATGTTCTAATTCATTCATACGATCCATTCTAATTCATCTGCACGATCTATTCTAATTCATTAAGTAAGAATAGACCGTACGAATGAAATAGAATGTATCATACGAATGAATTAGAATAGGTTGTGCGAATGAATTAGAATGGATCATACGAATGAATTAGAATGGATCGTATGAATCAATTAGAATGGATCGTGCGAATGAATTAGACTGGATCGTACGAATGAATTAGAATGGATACATTTGTGCGAATGAATTAGAATGGATCGTACGAATTAGTAAGAACGGATCGTACGAATGAAATAGAATAGATCGTACGAATGAATTAGAATGGATCGTGCTAATGAATTAGAATGGATCGTACGAATGAATTAGAATAGATTGTGAGAATGAATACATTCGTGTGAATGAATTAGAATGGATCGTATGAATGAATTAGAATGGATCGTATGAATGAATTCGAATGGGTCGTATGAATGAATTAGAATGGATACATTCGTGCGAATGAATTAGAATGGATCGTACGAAAGAAATAGAATGTATCCTTTCTAATTCTAATTCATTCATAGAATGGATCGTACGAAGGAATTAGAATGGATCGTACGAATGTATTAGAATGGATCGTACGAATGAATTAGAATAGATACATTCATGTGAATGAATTAGATTGGATCGTACGAATAAGTAAGAATGGATCGTACGAATGAAATAGAATGAATCGTACAAATGAATTAGAATGGATCGTACGAATGAATTAGATTGGATCGTGCGATTGAATTAAAATGGATCGTACGAATGAATTAGAATGGATAAATTCGTGTGAATGAATTAGAATGGATCGTGTGAATGAATTAGAATTGATCGTATGAATGAATTCGAATGGATCGTACGAATTAATTAGAATGGATCGTGCGAATGAATTAGAATAGATCATACGAATGAATTAGAATGGATCGTATGAATGAATTAGAATGGATCATGCGAATGAATTAGAATGGATCGTACGAATGAATTAGAATGGATACATTAGTGCGAATGAATTAGAATGGATCATACGAATGAGTAAGAATGGATCGTACGAATGAAATAGAATGGATCGTATGAATGTATCCATTCTATTTCATTCGTACGATCCATTCTTACTCATTCGTACGATCCATTCTAATTCATTCACATGAATGTATCCATTCTAATTCATTCATACGATCCATTCTAATTCATTCGCACGATCCATTCTAATTCATTCATACGATCCATTCTAATTCATTCGCATGAATGTATCCATTCTAATTCATTCATACGATCCATTCTAATTCATTCGCACAATCTATTATAATTCATTCGTACGATCCATTCAAATACATTCGCACGATCCATTCTAATTCATTTGCACGATCCATTCTAATTCATTCATACAATCCATTCTAATTCTTTTGCACGAATGTATCCATTCTAATTCATTCATACGATCCATTCTAGTTCCTTCGTACGATCCATTCTAATTGCTTCGTACGATCCATTCTATTTCAGTCGTATGATCCATTCTAATTCCTTCGTACGATCCATTCTAATTCTTTTCCATGAATGTATCCATTCTAATTACTTCGTACGATTCATTCTAATTCATTCGTACGATCCATTCTGTTGTATGTATCCATTCTAATTCATTCGTACGATCCATTCTAATTCATTCGCACGATCCATTCTAATTCATTCATACGATCCGTTCTAATTCATTCGTACGATCCATTCTAATTCATTCGCACGATCCATTCTAATTCATTCGCACGATTCATTCTAATTCATTCATACGATCCAATCTAATTCATTCGTACGATCCATTCTAATTCATTCGCACAATCTATTCTAATTCATTCGTACGATCCATTCTAATTCATTAGCACGATCTATTCTAATTCATTCGTACGATCCATTCAATTTCATTCGTACGACCCATTCTTACTCATTCGTATGATCCATTCTAATTCATTCGCACGATCCATTCTAATTCGTTTGTTCCATTCTATTTCATTCGTACGATCCATTCTTACTAATTCGTAGGATCCATTCTAATTCCTTCGCACGAATGTATCCATTCTAAATCATCCGTACGATCCATTCCAATTCATTCGCACGATCCATTCTAATTCATTCATACGATCCATTCTAATTCATTTGTACGATCCATTCTAATTCATTCGCACGATCCATTCTAATTCATTTATACGATCCATTCTAATTCATTCATACAATCTATTCTAATTCTTTCGCACGAATGTATCTATTCTAATTCATTCATACAATCCATTCTAATTCTTTCGCATGAATGTATCCATTCTAATTCAATCGTACGATCCATTCTAATTCATTCGCACAATTTATTCTAATTCATTCGTACGATCCATTCTAATTCCTTCGTACGATCCATTCTAATTCCTTCGTACGATCCATTCTATTTCATCCGTATGATCCATTCTAATTCCTTCGTACGATCCATTCTAATTCTTTCCCATCAATGTATCCATTCTAATTCATACGTACGATCCATTCTAATTCATTCATACGATCCAATCAAATTCATTCTTACGATCCATTCTAATTAATTCGTACGATCCATTCTAATTTATTCACAGGATCCATTCTAATTCATTCATACGATCCTTTCTTATTCATTCGTACAATCCATTCTAATTCATTCGCATGATCTATTCTAATTCATTCATACGATCCAATCTAATTTATTCATACGATCCATTCTAATTCACTCGCACGAATGTATCCATTCTAATTCATTCATACGATCCATTCTAATTCATTTGCACAATCTATTCAAATTCATTCATACGATCCATTCTAATTCATTCGCACGATCCATTCTAATTCATGTACACGATCTATTATAATTCATTCATACAATCCATTCTAATTCTTTTGCACGAATGTATCCATTCTAATTCCTTTGTACGATCCATTCTAATTCCTTTGTACGATCCATTCTAATTCCTTCATACGATCCACTCTATTTCATTCGTATGATCCATTCTAATTCCTTCAAACGATCCATTCTAATTCATACGATCCATTCTAATTCATTCGCACGATCCATTCTAATTTATTCGTACGATCTATTCTAATTCATTCGTACGATCCATTCTAATTCATTCATATGATCCATTCTAATTCATTCATACAATCCATTCTAATTCTTTCGCACGAATGTATCCATTCTTATTCATTCGTACGATCCACCCTAATTCCTTCGTATGATCCATTCTAATTCATTCGAACGAATGTATCCATTCTAATTTATTCGTACGATCCATTCTAATTCATTTGTACGATCCATTCTAATTCATTCGCACGATCCATTCTAATTCATTCATACGATCCAATCTAATTCATTCATACGATCTATTCTAATTCATTCGCACGAATGTATCCATTCGAATTCATCGTACGATCCATTCTAATTCATTCGCATAAATGTATCCATTCTAACTCATTCGTACGATCCATTCCAATACATTCGCACGATCCAATCTAATTCATTCGCACGATCCATTCAAATTCATTATTCGCACAATCTATACTAATTCATTCGTATCCATTCTAATTCATTAGCACAATCCATTCTAATTCATTCGTACGATCCATTCTATTTCATTCATACGATCCATTCTTACTCATTCGTACAATCCATTCTAATTCATTCATAAAATCCATTCTAATTCATTTGTACGATCCACCCTAATTCCTTCGTATGATCCATTCTAATTCATTCGCACGAATGTATCCATTCTAATTCATTTGTATGATCCATTCGAATTCATTCTTACGATCTATTCTAATTCATTCATACGATCCATTCTAATTCATTCATGCGATCCATTCTAACTCATTCGCACGAATGTATCCATTCTAATTCATTCGCACGATCCATTCTAATTCATTCGCACAATCTATTCTAATTCATTCGTACGATCCATTCTAATTCATTAGCACGATCCATTCTAATTCATTCGTACGATCCATTCTAATTCATTCATACGATCCATTCTAATTCATTCATACAATCCATTCTAATTCTTTCGCACGAATGTATCCATTCTAATTCATTCGTACGATCCATTCTAATTCCTTCGTTCGATCCATTCGAATTCATTCATACGATCCATTCTAATTCATTCATACGATCCATTCAAATTCATTCGCACGAATGTATCCATTCTAATTCTTTTATACGATCCATTCTAATTCATTCGCACGATCCAATCTAATTCATTCGCACGATCCATTCTAATTCATCATTCGCACAATCTATTCTAATTCATTCGTACGATCCATTCTAATTCATTAGCACGATCTATTCTAATTCATTCGTACGATCCATTCTATTTCATTCGTATGATCCATTCTTACTCATTCGTACAATCCATTCTAATTCATTCGCACGAATGTATCCATTATAATTCATTCATACGATCCATTCTAATTCATTCGCACGATCTATTCTAATTCATTCGTACGATCCATTCTTACTCATTCGTACAATCCATTCTAATTAATTCGCACGAATGGATCTATTCTAATTCATTCGTACGATCCATTCTAATTCCTTCGTACGATCCATTCTATTTCATTCATACGATCCATTCTAATTTATTCATATAATCCATTCTAATTCTTTCGCACGAATGTATCCATTCTAATTCATTCATACGATCCACCCTAATTTCTTCGTTTGATCCATTCTAATTCATTCGCTCGAATGTATCTATTCTAATTCATTCGTACAATCCATTTGAATTCATTCATATGATCCATTCTAATTCATTCGCACGATGGAATTAGAATGAATCGTACGAATGAATGAATTAGAATGGATCATACGTACGAATGTATTAGAATAGATACATTCGTGCGAAAGAATTAGAATGGATTGTATGAAAGAATTAGAATGGATCATATGAATGAAATAGAATGGATCGTACGATGGAATTAGAATGGATCGTAATAATGAATTAGAATGGATACATTCGTCCGAATGAATTAGAATGGATCATACGAATGAGTAAAAATGGATCGTACGAATGAATTAGAATAGATCGTACGAATGAATACGAATGGATCATACGAATGAAATAGAATGGATCATGCGAGTGAATTAGAATGGATTGTGCGAATGAATTAGAATGGATTGTGCGAATGAATTAGAATGAATTAGAATGGATTGTGCGAATGAATTAGAATGGATTGTGTGAATGAATTAGAATGAATTAGAATGGATTGTGCGAATGAATTAGAATGGATCGTATGAATGAATTAGAATGGATCATGCGAATGAAGTAGAATGGATCGTACGAATGAATTAGAATGGATACATTCGTGCGAATGAATTAGAATGGATCGTACAAATGAGTAAGAATGGATCGTACGAATAAAATAGAATGGATCGTGCGAATGAATTAGAATGGATCGTATGAATGAATTAGAATGGATCGTATGAATGAATTAGAATGGATCGTGCGAATGAATTAGAACGGATCATACGAATAAATTAGAATGGATATATTCGTGCGAAAGAATTTGAATGGATCATACGAAGGAATTAGGGTGGATCGTACGAATGAAATAGAATGGATTGTACAAATGAATTAGAATGGATCGTGCTAATGAATTAAAATGGATCGTATGAATGAATTAGAATAGATTGTGTGAATGAATTAGAATGGATCGTACGAATGAATTAGAATGGATCGTATGAATGAATTAGAATGGATCGTGCGAATGAATTAGAATGGATTGTACGAATGAATTAGAATGGATACATTTGTGCGAATGAATTAGAATGGATCGTACGAATGAGTAAGAATGGATCGTACGAATGAAAAAGAATGGTTCGTGCGAATGAATTAGAATGGATCGTATGAATGAATTAGAATGGATCGTACGAATGAATTAGAATGGATCGTGCAAATGAGTTAGAATGGATCGTACGAATGAATTAGAATGGATCGTACGAATGAATTAGAATGGATACGTTCGTGCGAATGAATTAGATTGGATCGTACGAATGAGTAAGAATGGATCGTACGAATGAAATAGAATGGATCGTACGAATGAATTAGAATGGGTCATGCTAATGAATTAGAATGGATCGTACGAATGAATTAGAATAGATTGTGCGAATGAATTAGAATGGATCGTACGAATGAATTTGAATGGATACATTCATGCGAAAGAATTAGAATGGATTGTATGAATGAATTAGAATGGATCGTATGAATGAATTAGAATGGATCGTGCGAATGAATTAGAATGGATCGTACGAATGAATTAGAATGGATCGTATGAATTAATTAGAATGGAACGTGCGAATGAACTAGAATGGATCGTACGCATAAATTAGAATGGATACATTCGTGCGAATGAATTAGAATGGATCGTATGAATCAGTAAGAATGGATCATACGAATGAATTTGAATGGATCGTACGAATGAATTAGAATGGATCGTACAAATGAATTAGAATGGATCGTACGAATGAATTAGAATAATCCATTCTAATTCATTCGTACAATCCATTCTAATTCATTCATACGATCCATTCTAATTCATTCATACAATCCATTCTAATTCTTTCGCACGAATGTATTCATTTGTACGATCCATTCGAATTCATTCATACGATCCATTCTAATTCATTCGCACGATCCATTCTAATTCATTCATACGATAGATTCTAATTAATTCGTACGATCTATTCTAATTCATTCGAACGATCCATTCGAATTCATTCATACGATCCATTCTAATTCCTTTGTACGATTCATTCTAATTCCTTCGTACGATCCATTCTAATTCATTCGTACGATCCACCCTAATTCCTTCGTATAATCCATTCGAATTCATTAGCACGATCCATTCTAATTCATTCGTAAGATCCATTCTATTTCATTCGTACGATCCATTCTTACTCATTCGTACGATCCATTCTAATTCATTTGCACGAATGTATCCATTCTAATTCATTCGCACGATCCATTCTAATTCATTCGCAAGATCCATTCTAATCATTCGCACGATCCATTCTAATTCATTCGCATGATCCATTCTAATTCATTCGTACGATCCATTCTAATTCATTAGCACGATACATTCTAATTCTTTCATACGGTCCATTCTAATTCATTCATACGATCTGTTCTAATTCATTCATACGATCCATTCTAATTCATTCATACGATCCATTCTAATTCCTTCGTACGATCCATTCTAATTCTTTCATACGATCCATTCTAATTCATTCATATGATCCATTCAAATTCATTCATACGATCCATTCTAATTCATACGTACGATCCATTCGAATTCATTCATACGATCCATTCTAATTAATTCATACGATCCATTCTAATTCTTTCGCACGAATGTATCCATTCTAATTCATTCGTACGATCCATTCTAATTCATTTGCACGATCCAATCTGATTCATTCGTACGATCCATTCTATTTCATTCGTACGATCCATTCTAATTCATTCATACGATCCATTCTAATTCTTTCGCACGAATGTATCTATTCTAATTCATTCGTATGATCCATTTGAATTCATTCATACAATCCATTCTAATTCAATCATACGATCCATTCTAATTCATTCGCACGAATGTATCCATTCTAATTCATTCGTACGATCCTTTCTAATTAATTCGCACAATCTATTCTAATTCATTCGTACGATCCATTCTAATTCCTTCGCACGATCCATTCTAATTCATTTGCACGATCCATTCTAATTAATTCATACAATCCATTCTAATTCTTATGCATGAATGTATCTATTCTAATTCATTCGTACGATCAATTCTAATTCATTCGTACGATCCATTCTAATTCCTTCATACGATCCATTCTATTTCATTCGTATGATCCATTCTAATACCTTCGTACGATCCATAATAATTCATTTCCAGGAATGTATCCATTATAATTCATACGTACGATTGATTCTAATTCATTCATACGATCCATTCTAATTCCTTCGTACGATCCATTCTAATTCGTTCATACAATCCATTCTAATTCATTCCCATGAATGTATACATTCTATTTCATACGTACGATCCATTCTAATTCATTTATACGATCCAATCTAATTCATTCATACGATCCATTCTAATTCAATCGCAAGAATGTATCCATTTTAATTCATTCTAATTCCTTCATATGATCCATTCGTACGATCCATTCTAATTCATTCGCACGAATGTATCCATTCTAATTCATTCTAATTCCTTCATACGATCCATTCTAATTCATTCGTACAATCCATTCTATTTCATTCGTACGATCCATTTTTACTCATTTGTACGATCCATTCTAATTCATTCGCACGAATGTATTCATTCTAATTCATTCGTACGATCCATTCTAATTCATTCGCACGATCCATTCTAATTCATTCATACGATCCATTCTAATTCATTTGTACGATCCATTCTAATTCATTCGCACAATCTATTCTACTTCATTCGTATGATCCATTCTATGTCATTAGCACGATCCATTCTAATTCATTCGCACGAATGTATCCATTCTAATTCATTCGTACGATCCATTCTAATTCAGTCTCACGATCTATTCTAATTCATTCATACGATCCATTTTAATTCATTCGTACGATTCATTCTAATTCATTCACACAATCTATTCTAATTCATTCGTACGATCCATTCTAATTCATTAGCACGATCCATTCTAATTCATTTGTACGATCCATTCTATTTCATTCGTACGATCCATTTTTACTTATTCGTACGATCCATTCTAATTCATTCGCACGAATATATCCATTCTAATTCATTCGTACGATCCATTGTAATTCATTCGCACGATCCATTCTAATTCATTCATACGATCGATTCTAATTCATTCGTACGATCCATTCTAATTCATTCGTACGATCCATTCTAATTTTTTCATACAATCCATTCTAATACATTCATACAGTCCAGTCTAATTCTTTCGCACGAATGTATCCATTCTAATTCATTCGTACGATCCACCCTAATTCCTTCGTATGATCCATTCTAATTCATTCGCACGAATGTATCCATTCTATTTCATTCGTAATCTCCATTCGAATTCATTCATACGATCTATTCTAATTTATTTATACGATCCATTCTAATTCATTCACACGAATGTATCCATTCTAATTCATTCGTACTATCCATTCTAATTCATTCGCAGAATCTATTCTAATTCATTCGTACGATCCATTCTAATTCATTCGCACGATCCATTCTAATTCATTTGCACGAATGTATCCATTCTAATTCATTCGCACGATCCATTCTAATTCATTCGTAGAATCTATTCTAATTCATTCGTACGATCCATTCTAATTCATTCGCACGATCCATTCTAATTCTTTTGCACGAATGTATCCATTCTAATTTATTTGTACGATCAATTCTAATTCCTTCGTACGATCCATTCTAATTACTTCATACGATCCATTCTATTTCATTCGATCGTGCGAATAATTAGAATGGATCGTATGAATGAATTAGAATGGATACATTCGTGCGAATGAATTAAAATGGATCGTGCGAATGAAATAGAATGGATCATACGAATGAAGTAGAATAGATTGTGCGAATGAATTAGAATGGATCGTACAAATGAATTAGAATGGATCGTATGAATGAATTAGAATGTATCGTGCGAATGAATTAGAATGGATCGTACGAATGAATTACAATGGATACATTCGTGCGAATGAATTAGAATGGATACATTCGTGCGAATGAATTAGAATGGATCATACAAATGAGTAAAAATGGATAGTACAAATGAAATAGAATGGATTGTACGAATGAATTAGAATGGATCGTATGAAGGAATTAGAATGAATTAGAATGGATACATTCGTGCGAATGAATTAGAATGGATCGTACAAATGGATCATATGAAGGAATTAGAATGAATTAGAATGGATACATTCGTGCGATTGAATTGGAATGGATCGTATGAATGAATTAGATTGGATCGTATAAATGAATTAGAATGGATCGTACGTATGAAATAGAATGTATACATTCATGGGAATGAATTAGAATGGATCGTATGAAGGAATTAGAATGGATCGTACGAAGGAATTAGAATAGATCGTATGAATGAATTAGAATCGATCGTACGTATGAATTAGAATGGATACATTCCTGGAAATGAATTATTATGGATCGTACGAAGGAATTAGAATGGATCATACGAATGAAATAGAATGGATCGTACGAAGGAATTAGAATGGATCGTACGAATGAATTAGAATTGATCGTACGAATGAATTAGAATAGATACATTCATGCATAAGAATTAGAATGGATTGTATGAATTAATTAGAATGGATCGTGCAAATGAATTAGAATGGATCGTGCGAATGAATTAGAATGGATCGTACGAATGAATTAGAATAGATTGTGCGAATGAATTAGAAAGGATCGTACGAATGAATTAGAATGGATACATTCGTGCGAATGAATTGGAATGGATCGTATGAATGAATTAGAATGGATTGTATGAATGAATTCAAATGGATCATACGAATGAATTAGAATAGATACATTCGTGCGAAAGAATTAGAATGGATCATATGAATGAATTAGAATGGATCGTACGAATGAAATAGAATGGATCGTACGAATGAATTAGATTGGATCGTGCAAATGAATTAGAATGGATCGTACGAATGAATTAGAATGGATACATTCGTGCGAATGAATTAGAATGGATCGTATGAATTAATTAGAATGGATCGTATGAATGAATTCGAATGGATCGTACGTATGAATTAGAATAGATCGTATGAATGAATTTGAAAGGATCGTATGAATGAATTAGAATGGATCGTATGAAAGAATTAGAATGGATCGTACGAAGGAATTAGAATGGATCGTATGAATGAATTAGAATGGATCGTATGAATGAATTAGAACAGATCGTATGAATGAATTAGAATGGACCGTACGAAAGAATTAGAATGTATCGTGCTAATGAATTAGAATGGATCGTACGAATGAATTAGAATGGATCATGCGAATGAATTAGAATGGATCGTGCGAATGATTAGAATGGATCTTGCGAATGAATTAGAATAGATCGTGCGAATGAATTAGAATGGATACATTCATGCAAATGAATTAGAATGGATCGTACGAATGAGTAAGAATGGATCGTACGAATGAAATAGAATGGATCGTACGAATGAATTAGAATGGATCGTGCTAATGAATTCGAATGGATTATACGAAGGAATTAGGGTGGATCGTACGAATGAATTAGAATGGATTGTACGAAGGAATTAGAATGAATCGTACAAAGGAATTAGAATGGATCGTATGAATGAATTCAAATGGATCGTTCGAATGAATTAGAATAGATCGTACGAATTAATTAGAATCTATCGTATGAATGAATTAGAATGGATCGTGCGAATGATTTAGAATGGATCGTATGAATGAATTCGAATGGATCGTACAAATGAATACATTCGTGCGAAAGAATTAGAATGGATTGTATGAATAAAATAGAATGGATCATATGAATGAATTAGAATGGATTGTACGAATGAATTAGAATGGATTATTCTAATTCATTCGTACGATCCATTCTAATTCATTTGTACGATCCATTCTAATTCATTCGTACGATCCATTCAAATTCATTCGTACGATCCATTCTTACTGATTCATACGATCCATTCTAATTCATTCGCACGAATGTATCCATTCTAATTTATGCGTACGATCCATTCTAGTTCATTCGCACGTTCCATTCTAATTCATTCATACGATCCATTCTAATTCATTCGTACGATCCATTCTAATTCATTCGCACGATCCATTCTAATTCATTCATACGATCCATTCTAATTCATTCATACAATCCATTCTAATCCTTTCGCATAAATGTATCCATTCAAATTCATTCGTACGATCCATTCGAATTCATTCGCACAATCTATTCTAATTCATTCGTACGATCCATTCTAATTCATTAGCATGACCCATTCTAATTCATTCGTACGATCCATTCTATTTCATTCGTACGATCCATTCTTACTTATTCGTACGATCCAATCTAATTCATTCGCACGAACGTATCCATTCTAATTCATTCGTACGATCCATTCTAATTCATTCGTACGATCCATTCTAATTCATTTGCACGATCCATTCTAATTCATTCGTACGATCCATTCTAATTCATTCATACGATCCATTCTAATTCATTCGCACGAACCATTCTTTTTCATTCGTACGATCCATTCTTACCCATTCGTACGATCCATTCTAATTAATTCGCACGAATGTATCTATTCTAATTCATTCGTACAATCCATTCTAATTCATTCGCACGATCCATTCTAATTCATTCATACGATCCATTCTAATTCATTCGTACGATCCATTCTAATTCCTTCACACAATCTATTCTAATTCATTCGTACGATCCATTTTAATTCATTAGCACGATCCATTCTAATTCATTTCTACAATCCATTCTATTTCTTTCGTACGATCCACCCTAATTCCTTCGTATGATCCATTCAAATTCTTTCGCACGAATGTATCCATTCTAATTTATTCGTATGATCCGTTCTAATTCATTCGCACGATCCATTCTAATTCATTCATACGATCCATTCTAATTCATTCATACGATCCATTCTAATTCATTCGCACGATCCATTCTATTTTATTCGTACGATCCATTCTTACTCATTCGTACGATCCATTCTAATTCATTCACACGAATGTATCCATTCTAATTCATTCGCACGAATGTATCCATTCTAATTCATTCGTACGATCCATTCTACTTTATTCTCATGATCCATTCTAATTCATTCATACGATCCATTCTAATTCATTCGCACAATCCATTCTAATTCATTCTAATTCATTCACACAATCCATTCTAATTCATTCGCACAATCCATTCTAATTCATTCTAATTCATTCGCACAATCCATTCTAATTCATTCGCACAATCCATTCTAATTCACTCGCATGATCCATTCTATTTCATTCGTATGATCCATTCTAGTTCATTCGTACGATCTAGTCTAATTCATTCGTACGATCCATTTTTACTCATTCGTATGATCCATTCTAATTCATTCGCACGAATGTATCCATTCTAATTCATTCTTACGATCCATTCTAATTCCTTCGTACGATCCATTCTATTTCATTCATATGATCCATTCTAATTCTTTCATACAATCCATTCTAATTCTTTTGCACGAATGTATCTATTCTAATACATTCGTACGTATGATCCATTCTAATGAATTAGAATGGGTCGTATGAATGAATTAGAATGGAAAATTCGTGATAATGAATTAGAATGGGTCGTATGAATGAATTAGAATGGATTATACGAATGAATTAGAATGGATCGTATGAATGAATTAGAAAGGATCATGTAAATGAATTTGAATGGATCGCAAGAATGAATTAGAATGGATACATTCGTGCGAAAGAATTAGAATGGATTGTATGAATGAATTAGAATGGATCGTATGAATGAATTAGAATGGATCGTGCGAATGAATTAGAATGGATTGTACGAATGAATTAGAATGGATCGTGCTAATGAATTAGAATGGATCGTACGAATGAATTAGAATAGATTGTGCGAATGAATTAGAATGGATTGTGCGAATGAATTAGAATGGATACATTCGTGCGAATGAATTAGAATGGATCGTATGAATGAACTAGAATGGATCGTATGAATGAATTAGAATAGATCGTAAGAATGAATTCGAATGGATCGTACTAATGAATTAGAATGGAAACATTCGTGCGAATGAATTAGAATGGATCATACGAAGGAATTAGGGTGGATCGTACAAATAAATTAGAATGGATTTTATGAATCAATTAGAATGGATCGTATGAATGAATTAGAATGGATCGTGCGAATGAATTAGAATAGATCTTACGAATGAATTAGAATTGATACATTCGTGCTAATGAATTAGAATGGATTGTACGAATGAGTAAGAATGGATCGTATGAATAAAATAGAATGGATTGTGCGAATGAATTAGAATGGATCGTGCTAATGAATTAGAATGGATCGTACGAATGAATTAGTATAGATTGTGCGAATAATGAATTAGAATGGATCGTGCGAATGAATTAGATTGGATCGTGCGAATGAATTAGAATGGGTCGTACGAATGAGTTAGAATGGATACATTCATGCGAATGAATTAGAATGGATCGTACGTTGAATTAGAATGGATACATTCGTGCGAATGAATTAGAATAGATCGTATGAATGAATTAGATTGGATCGTATGAATGAATTAGAATGGATCGTGCGAATGAATTAGAATGGATCGTACAAATGAATTAGAATGGATCGTACGAATGAATTAGAATGGATACATTCGTGCGAATGAATTAGAATGGATCATACGAAGGAATTAGGGTGGATCGTACGAATTAATTAGAATGGATACATTCGTGCGAAAGAATTAGAATGGATTGTATGAATGAATTAGAATGGATCATATGAATGAATTAGAATGGATCGTACGAATGAATTAGAATAGATCGTACGAATAAATTAGAATGGATCGTGCGAATGAATTAGAATGGATCGTATGAATTAGAATGGATCGTACGAAGGAATTAGAATGGATCATACGAGTGAAATAGAGTGGATCGTATGAAGGAATTAGAATGGTTCGTACAAAGGAATTAGAATGGATCGTACAAAGGAATTAGAATGGATACATTCGTGCAAAAGAATTAGAATGGATTGTATGAATGAATTAGAATAGATCATGTAAATGAATTAGAATGGATCGTGCGAATGAATTAAAATGGATCGTATGAATGAATTAGAATAGATTGTGCGAATGAATTAGAATGGATCGTACGAATGAATTAGAATGGATACATTCGTGCGAATGAATTAGAATGGATCGTATGAATAAATTAGATTGGATCGTATGAATGAATTAGAATAGATCATGCGAATGAATTAGAATGGATCGTACGAATGACTAAGAATGGATCATATGAATGAATTAGAATGGATCCTGCGAATAAATTAGAATGGATCGTACGAATTAATTAGAATGGATCGTAAGAATGAATTTGATTGGATCGTATGAATGAATTAGAATGGATCGTACGTAAGAATTAGAATGGATACATTGATGGGAAAGAATTAGAATGGATCGTACGAAGGAATTAGAATGGATCATACGGATGAAATAGAATGGATCATACGAAGGAATTAGAATGGATCGTACGAAGGAATTAGAATGGATCGTACGAATGAATTAGAATAGATTGTGCGAATGAATTAGAATGGATCGTATGATTGAATTAGAATGGATACATTCATGCGAAAGAATTAGAATGGATTATATGAATGAATTAGAATAGATACATTCGTGCGAAAGAATTAGAATAGATTGTATGAATGAATTAAAATGGATCTTATCAATGAATTAGAATGGATCGTGCGAATGAATTAGAATGGATCGTACAAATGAATTAGAATGGATCGTATGAATGAATTAGAATGGATCGTGCGAATGAATTAGAATGGATCGTACGGATGATTTAGATTGGATACATTCGTGCGACGGAATTAGAATGGATCCTACGAATTAGTAAGAATGGATCGTACGAATGAAATAGAATGGATCAAATGAATTAGAATGGATCGTGCGAATGAATTAGAATGGATCATACGAATGAGTAAGAATGGGTCATACGAATGAAATTGAATGGATCGTACGAATGAATTAGAATAGATCGTGCTAATGAATTAGAATGGATCGTACAAATGAATTAGAATAGATTGTGCGAATGAATTAGAATGGATCGTACGAATGAATTAGATTGGATCGTATGAATGAATTAGAATGGATCGTGCGAATGAATTAGAATGGATCGTACGAATGAATTAGAACGGATCGTAAGAATGAATTAGAATGGATCGGGCGAATGAATTAGAATGGATCGTACGAATGAATTAGAATGGATACATACAATAGAATAGATCGTACGAAGGAATTAGAATGAATCGTACGAAGTAATTAGAATGGATACATTCATGGAAAAGAATTAGAATGGATCGTACGAAGGAATTAGAATGGATCATACGACTGAAATAGAATGGATCGTACGAAGGAATTAGAATGGATCGTACGAAGGAATTAGAATGGATCGTATGAATGAATTAAAATGGATACATTCGTGCAAAAGAATTAGAATGGATTGTACGAATGAATTAGAATGGATTGTGCAAATGAATTAGAATGGATCGTGCGAATGTATTAGAATGGATCGTACGAATGAATTATAATAGATTGTGCGAATGAATTAGAATGGATCGTATGAATGAATTAGAATGGATACATTCATGCGAATGAATTAGAATGGATCGTATGAATGAATTAGAATGGATCGTGCGAATGAATTAGAATGGATCGTATGAATGAATTAGAATGGATACATTCATGTGAATGAATTAGAATGGATCGTTTGAATGAGTAAGAATGGATCGTACGAATGAAATAGAATGGATACATTCATACGATCCATTCTATTTCATTCGTACGATCCATTCTTACTCATTCGTACGATCCATTCTAATTCATTCGCACGAATGTATCCATTCTAATTCATTCGTACGATCCATTCTAATTCATTCGCACGATCCATTCGAATTCATTCATACGATCCATTCTAATTCATTCGTATGATCCATTCTAATTCATTCGCACGATCCATTCTAATTCATTCGTACGATCCATTCGAATTCATTCATACGATCAATTCTAATTCATTCACACGATCCATTCTAATTCTTTCACACGAATGAATCCATTCTAATTCATTCGTACGATCCATTTTAATTCAATCGCACGATCCAATCTAATTCATTCGTACGATCCATTCTAATTCATTTGTACGATTCATTCTATTTCATTCATACGATCCATTCTTACTCATTCGTACGATCCAATCTAATTTATTCGCATGAATGTATCTATTCTAATTCATTCGTACGATCCATTCTAATACATTCGTACGATCCATTCTAATTCCTTCGTATGATCCATTCTATGAATGAATTAGAATTAAAATGGATACATTCTATTTCTTTCGTACGATCCATTCTAATTCATTCGCACGAATGTATCCATTCTAATTCATTCGTACGACCCATTCGAATTCATTCATACGATCCATTCTAATTCATTCATACGATCCATTCTAATTTATTCGCACGAATGTATTCATTCTCACAATTTATTCTAATTCATTCGTACGATCTATTCTAATTCATTAGCACGATCCATTCTAATTCATTCGTACGATCCATTCTATTTCATTCGTACGATCCATTCTTACTAATTCGTACGATCTATTCTAATTCATTCGCACAAATGTATCCATTCTAATTCATTCGTACGATCCAGTCTAATTCATTCGCACGATCCATTCTAATTGATTCATACGATCCATTCTAATTCATTCGTACGATCCATTCTAATTCATTCGCACAATCTATTCTAATTCATTCGTATGATCCATTCTATTTCATTCGTACGGTCTATTCTTACTTAATGAATTAGAATAGATCGTGCAGATGAAGTAGAATGGATCGTATGAATGAATTAGAATGGATACATTCGTGCGAATGAATTAGAATGGATCATACGAATGAGTAAGAATCGATCGTACGAATGAAATAGAATGGATCGTGCTAATGAATTAGAATGGATCAGACGAATGAATTAGAATGGATTGTGCGAATGAATTAGAATGGATCGTACGAAAGAATTAGAATAGATTGTGCGAATGAATTAGATAGAATCGTATGAATGAATTAGAATGGATACATTCGTGCGAATGAATTAGAATGGATCGTACGAATGAGTAAGAATGGATCGTACGAATGAAATAGAATGGATCGTACGAATGAAGTAGAATGGATCGTGCTAATGAATTAGAATGGATCGTACAAATGAATTAGAATGGATCATACGAAGGAATTAGGGTGGATCGTACGAATGAATTAGAATATATCATACGAAGGAATTAGAATGGATCGTATGAATGAATTAGAATAGATGCATTCATGCAAAAGAATTAGAATGGATTGTATGAATGAATTAGAATGGATCGTACAAAAGAATTAGATTGGATCGTGCGAATGAATTAGAATGGATCGTACGAATGAATTAGAATAGATTGTGCGAATGAATTAGAATGGATCGTACGAATGAATTAGAATGGATACATTCGTGCGAATGAATTAGAATGGATCGTAAGAATGAATTAGAATGGATCGTATGAATGAATTCGAATGGATCGTACGAATGAATTAGAATGGATATATTCGTGTGAATGAATTAGAATGGATCATACGAAGGAATTAGGGTGCATCGTACGAATTAATTAGAATGGTTACATTCGTGGGAATGAATTAGAATGGATACATTCATGGGAATGAATTAGAATGGATCGTACGAAGGAAATAGAATGGATCATGCGAATAAAATAGAATGGATCGTACGAAGGAATTAGAATGGATCATGCGAATGAATTAGAATGGATCGTGCGAATGAATTAGAATGGATCGTATGAATGAATTAGAATGGATCATGCGAATGAATTAGAATGGATCGTATGAATGAATTCGAATGGATCGTACGAATGAATTAGAATGGATACAATCGTGCGAATGAATTAGAATGGATCATACGAAGGAATTAGGGTGGATCGTACAATTGAATTAGAATGGATACATTTGTGCGAAAGAACTAGAATGGATTGTATGAATGAATTAGAATGGATCGTATGAATGAATTAGAATGGATAGTGTGAATGAATTAGAATGAATCGTACGAATGAATTAGAACAGATCGTATGAATGAATTAGAATGGATTGTGCGAATGAATTAGAATGAATCGTACGAATAAATTAGAATGGATACATTCGTGCGATTGAATTAGAATGGATCGTACGAATGAGTAAGAATGGATCCTACGAATGAAATAGAATGGATTGTACGAATGAATTACAATGGATCGTGCTGATGAATTAGAATGGATCGTACGAATGAATTAGAATAGATTGTGCGAATGAATTAAAATGGATCGTACGAATGAATTAGAATGGTTCGTATGAATGAATTAGAATGGATCGTGCGAATGAATTAGAATGGATATATTCGTGCGAATGAATTAGAATAGATTGTATGAATGAGTAAGAATGGATCATACGAATGAATTAGAATGGATACATTCGTTCTAATTCATTCGCACAATCTATTCTAATTCATTCGTACGATCCATTCTAATTCATTAGCACGATCCATTCTAATTCATTCCTACGATCCATTCTATTTTATTCGTACGATCCATTTTTACTCATTCGTACGATCCATTCTAATTCATTCGCACGAATGTATCCATTCTAATTCATTCGTACGATCCATTCTAATTCATTCCCATGATCCATTCTAATTCATTCATACAATCCAATCTAATTCATTATTACAATCCATTCTAATTCATTCACACGAATGTATCCATTCTAATTTATTCGTACGATCCATTCCAATTCATTTGCACAATCTATTCTAATTTATTCGTACGATCCATTCTAATTCATTAGCACGATCCATTCTAATTCATTCGTACGATCCATTCTATTTCATTCGTACGATCCATTCTTACTCATTCGTACGATCCATTCTAATTCATTCGCACGAATGTATCCATTCTAATTCATTCGTACGATCTATTCTAATTCATTCGCACGATCCTTTCTAATTCATTCGTACGATCCATTCTAATTCATTTGCACGATCCATTCTAATTCATTCATACGATCCATTCTAATTCATTCATACAATCCATTCTAATTCTTTCGCACGAATGTATCCATTCTAATTCATTCGTACGATCCACCCTAATTCCTTCGTATGATCCATTCTAATTCATTCACACGAATGTATCCATTCGAATTCAGTCATACAATCCATTCTAATCCATTCATAAGATCCATTCTAATTCATTCGCACGAATGTATCTATTCTAACTCATTCGCACGATCCATTCTAATTCATTCGCACGTTGGATCGT
Source organism: Chamaelirium japonicum (assembly GCA_947650365.1). Lineage (NCBI taxonomy): Eukaryota > Viridiplantae > Streptophyta > Magnoliopsida > Liliales > Melanthiaceae > Chamaelirium > Chamaelirium japonicum. Next base: position 71,411,883 of record OX393556.1, on the reverse strand, counting down.
ACGATGAATTAGAATGGATCATGCAAATGAATTAGAATGGATCGTACGAAGGAATGAGAATGGTGCGAATGAATTAGAATGGATAGTACGTATGAATTAGAATAGATACATTCTTGGGAATGAATTAGAATGGATAGTACGAAGGAATTAGAATGGATCATACGAATGAAATAGAATGGATCGTACGAATGAATTAGAATGGATCATACGAATGAATTAGAATGGATCGTACGAATGAATTAGAATGGATTGTGCTAATGAGTAAGAATGGATCGTACGAATAAAATAGAATGGATCGTACGAATGAATTAGAATGAATCATGCTAATGAATTTGAATGGATTGTACGAATGAATTTGAATAGATTGTGCGAATGAATTAGAATGGATCGTGCGAATGAAATAGAATGGATACATTCGTGCGAATGAATTTGAATGGATCGTACGAATGAATTAGAATGGATCGTATGAATGAATTAGAATGAATCGTATGAATGAATTCGAATGGATCGTACGGATGAATTAGAATGGATACATACGTGCGAATGAATTAGAATGGATCATACGAAGGAATTATGGTGGATCGTACGAATGAATTAGAATGGATAAATTCGTGCGAAAGAATTAGAATGGATTGTATGAATGAATTAGAATGGATCGTATGAATGAATTAGAATGGATCGTGCGAATGAATTAGAATGGATCGTACGAATGAATAAGAATGGATACATTCATGCAAATGAATTAGAATGGATCGTATGAATGAGTAAGAATGGATCGTACGAATGAAATAGAACGGATCTTACGAATGAATTAGAATGGATCGTGCTAATGAATTAGAATGGATCGTACGAATGAATTAGAATAGATTGTGCGAATGAATTAGAATGGATCGTACGAATGAATTAGAATTGATACATTCGTGCAAATGAATTAGAATGGATCGTATGTATGAATTAGATTGGATCGTATGAATGAATTAGAATGGATCGCACCTATGAATTAGAAAGGATACATTCATGGGAATGAATTAGAATGGATCATACGAAGGAATTAGAATGGATCATACGAATGAAATAGAATGGATCGTACGAAGGAATTAGAATGGATTGTACGAAGGAATTAGAATGGATCGTACGAATGAATTAGAATGGATATATTCGTGCTAAAGAATTAGAATGGATTGTATGAATGAATTAGAATGGATCGTACAAATGAATTAGAATGGATCGTACGAATGAATTAGAATGGATCATACGAATGAATTAGAATGGATCGTACGAATGAATTAGAATGGATCGTGCTAATGAAATAGAATGGATCGTACGAACGAATTAGAATGGATCGTACGAATAAGTAAGAATGGATTGTACGAATGAAATAGAATGGATCGTACGAATGAATTAGAATGGATCGTGCGAATGAATTAGATAGGATCATGTACGATTCATTCTAATTCATTCGCACGAATGTATCCATTCTAATTCATTCGAATTCCTTCGTACGATCCATTCGTACGATCCATTCTAATTCATTCGCACAATCTATTCTAATTCATTCGTACGATCCATTCTAATTCATTCGCATGATCCATTCTAATTCATTTGTACAATCCATTTTAATATATTCAAACAATCCATTCTAATTCTTTTGCACGAATGTATCCATTCTAATTCATTCGTACGATCCATTCTAATTTATTTGTACGATCCATTCTAATTCATTCATACGATCCATTATAATTCATTCGTACGATCCATTCTAATTTATTCATACTATCCATTCTAATTCATTCGATCGAATGTATCCATTCTAATTCATTCGCACGATCCATTCGAATTCATTCATATGATCCATTCTAATTCATTCATACGATCCATTCTAATTCATTCGCACGAATGTATCCATTCTAATTCATTCGTACGATCTATTCTAATTCATTCGCACGATCCAATCTAATTCATTTGCACGATCCATTCTAATTCATTCATACAATTCTAATTCATTCATACGATCCATTCTAATTCATTCGCACGAATGTATCCATTCTAATTCATTCTAATTCCTTCGTACGATCCATTCGTACGATCCATTCTAATTCCTTCGCACGAAAATATCCATTCTAATTCATTCATATGATCCATTCTAATTCATTCGTATGATCCATTCTAATTCATTCGTACGATCCATTCTAATTCATTCATACGATCCATTCTAGTTCATTCGTTTGATCCATTCTAATTCCTTCGTATGATCCATTCTAATTCATTCCCATGAATGTATCCATTCTAATTCATACGTACGATCCCTTCGTACAATCCATTCTAATTTCTTCGTACGATCCATTCTAATTCCTTCGTACTGTGGGTGCAAATTTTGGCAGAAGTTTACCAACTACCACGGGACCCACCGGCCCCGCCTGGTGGGCCTACGAGGACCACCACGGGACCCACCGGCCTCGCCTGGTGGGCCTTCGAGGACCATCACGGGACCCACCGGCCCCGCCTGGTGGGCCTACGAGGACCACCACGGGACCCATCGGCCCTGCCTGGTGGGCCCACGAGGACTATCACAGGACCCACCGGCCCTGCCTGGTGGGACCAAGAGCCTGTGGAATCCCCCAGAAGATAGTAGCAGGGCCCGCCAGCTTTACCTGGAGGATCCCCAGATGCTGCAGCAGAAACCGCCATTTACTACCAGAGAATCCTATAAATAGCAGAGCCTTCGAATGTAAAAGGATCGGATTTTCAAAACCTGAAACTCCAGAATTCAAACCAGAGCTCTGAAAACATATCAGTACCATCATCTGATATCTGTCTCAGAAACCTCTATCTCCTCTTACCCTCTACCTCACCTTGATCTTCTTCTCCTTGTCTTTGAACAAGTCGAAGAAACTTCAGTGACACTCGGCCTGTCGAGGTCACTTCGAAAAAAGTGTTAATGAATTCGGGTTGCTCCCTATAGCACGGAGACGTAGGCTTCGGCTGAACTCCGAGATCACTTTTCGTGTCAATTCTCTCTAGTTGCTTCTCTATTAGCATATCAAAAGCTGCAACTCTACTTGATAGATCAAACAACGCTCTTCGACTTCAATTTCGATTGACTGGTGAGGCGAGGTCTTCGGGTCGGCACGAAGATTTTCCCCCACAGTTTGGCACCGTCTGTGGGATCCGAGAAAAAAGTCCAGCTCTCCTCTATTCCTTGATCGGTTGAGCATACAACCGATCTTGATAGCCAAACTTCGACGCCCCCTCGGTTGATCAGTCAACTGATCGGACGTCGGCACTCTCGTTGCACCCTTCGCTCTCTGAATGGCGAGGACGAAACATCAGGGTCAACCAGAAGGAAGTAACACTCAACAACAACCTCGTCCCGAGACTCGTTCAATGAGTCAAAGGCTCAACTTCGGACAACCCCTTGCTGTCCCCGAGATGGGGGTTCGTTCAGGGAGTGGAAGATCTGTCGATCGACCGATCGCTCACCCTGCACGATAGTCAATTAGACAAATAGCCCCCTCTCCTGCTGAAGATCCTCCATCGACCTATCAAATTTCGGCGATCGATTTCCAACTCCTCCAATTGGCGAAGCAAAATGCCACCCTCACCTCTGAGAGGGATGCTCTTAAGAAAGCAGCTTCCGAGGCTGGAATCGCTCTACCTATCCCTTCTACTAGTGAGAGGGTCGATCTTCCTCGACATTCAATTCACTCCGAGCAACGGAGGTCAATGGGCACTGCTGCCCTCGAGAGGATTCGACGCGACCCAACTCCCTCTGCTGCTCCCTGGAAGCAGAGCATTTGGGATCGCCTCGACGACGAGTCTTCCCAATCATCTTCTGGCCGCAACTACGACAAGAGGGCACCTTCAAAGCTCAACATACCAAGGAAGCACCAAATGAAAGGCACTCCTTCAAAGAGTAGAGTCTCCCCTTCTATTCCACTCCAACGGGGACTCGGATCGGACCTTCGCCATCGACTTCAACCTGCTGATATTCAGAGGCCTGAACAAGACCTCTCGATTCTACCTCTCGATCTACATCCAGGTCGAGGATACAGTCGTAGAGATGGATATTCCTCCGCTGGACCTCTCCATTGAAGTCTCTTCGAGTCAACATTCCCAAGGGGATGGAGAACTCCTATCCTCCCCAAATTCAACTGCGTCCGAGGAGATCCTACTCTCTATATCCTCGTATTCAAACAAGCTCTAACGCCACACGAAGAAGAAAACAACGTGCTCTACCGCACCTTCGCAGGAAGTCTCGATGAGCCGTCACCCGACTGGTATCACAATCTCCGAGCTGGGTCAATCACCCAGTTCGATGTTTTGGCTAAACTCTTCGTGTAGCATTATCAACTCAATCTGAAGCCAGAGAAGAAGCTCGACTCTCTCTACAGACTAAAAATGGGTGCTGACGAGTCTCTCCGAAGTTTCACTAGGAGATTTCGCAACGAGCATGCTGCCCTCTCTGGAAGACATCTGGATGATGAAGCCATCATGTTGGCTTTCCAGAACGCCCTCCGCTTCGATCTGCACATCTACAACGACTTCATCCGCAATCCCCCTCCCTCTCTGGGAGCTATGTTCGATCGAATCCAGAGAGAGATCGAGGTTGAAGATGATCAAGTCGCTCAAAAAGGGCGAGAAACAAAGAAAAGGCCTACTGAGAGAGAAGTTCCAAAGTATGCCGCTAAAGCTCACAACGCTGAGGCAGCAGCCCCTCCAACCAACAAACGGTCAAAGAATGAAGGGCATCGGTCTCCAACAAAGACCACTTTCACCGAGTGGAATATGCCGGTCGAACAGATCCTCGATCGCATTCAACACGAGGAATTCCTTCGAAGGCCCAATCCTCTCAAGGCAAACTCCAAGTTCACGGCCGACAAAACTGTTTATTGTGATTTCCATCGAAGCCATGGCCATTCCACCGATCGGTGCTATCGGTTAAAGTTTCATCTCGAAGACTTGCTGAGAGAAGGCCATCTCCATGAATTCACCAAAGAAGGACAAGATCAACGTCGATCCTCTACAAAGGTGAAAGAGGTTTGTTGGATTCATCAGATCTCTTCCAACCCATCACCTCTCACCGTGAATGCCAATATCTTTGGCATTCATGGATCATTACACAATCAATCAGTGACCGGGAAGGAAGTCGATCGGCAGATTAGGCGCATCTTCCATGTTCGATCTACTGCAAACAAAGAAGATACCTGGATCGAGAAGCCCATCGAAGGCCTTGCCTGGCCGTCCATCGTCTTCAACGACACTGACCTTCAAGGAGTTCATACTCCACCTCGAGACCCCCTGGTTTTGAAACTCATCATCGACGGAAGCACCGTCAATCGAATCCTCATCGACACTGGGAGTTCTATCAACATTATGTTCTCAGACTGCTTCAAACGTCTGGGACATAAATATCAAAGCCTTGACGTCGTTCCAACTGTGATCATTGGTTTCAACGGTGAACAAAGCATCACGGTGGGTGAGTCGAGATTCACCATCGACCTCAGCCAAGAGACTCGAGTCTCGGTGAGGTTTGCGATCGTCGAGGGAACGTCCAACTATAACGCCATTCTCGGACGACCATTCCTCCACCAGATCAATGCCATCTCCTCTTCTTATCATCAACTACTCAAGTTTGCAACTGGAGAAGGCATCGTCTGCATTCGAGGCGATCAACAAGCTGGAAGGTCTTGTGAGGCTGCTGCGGCTAAGACAGATCGAAAAATCAACATTGCTCCTCCAAAGCGACCACGAGATGAAGCTGGTCCCTCTTCCAAATAGCAATTAAAGGAGATTCCGCTGACCGAACCTCCACCAATCGAATGGGAAGAATCACCTTCAATTGAAGAAATCATCCCAATCAACATCGGCAGCGAAGATCTCCCTCGACAAACTTTTATTGGTACCGGTCTTAGCGACGCAGAAGTACAAGACATGGTATCCTTCCTCCAGACCAATATCGACGTCTTCGCTTGGCGTTTCGAAGACATGCCTGGTATCAATCCAGATGACGCTAGTCACCGACTTGCAATCAAAGAAGAAGTGAAGCCTGTCAAGCAAAAGCCACGCACCATCCGACCAGAGCTGCAAATTGCCGTTCAAGAAGAAATCACCAAGCTACTTGCAGCAGGCTTCATCTGTGAAGTAGAATATCCTACCTAGATCTCAAATATAGTTGCTGTTCCAAAGAAGAACGAGAAGGTCAGAGTCTGCATCGACTTTACCAATCTCAACAAGGCTTGCCCCAAAGACCCATTCCCCATGCCAACGATTGATAGACTCGTCGATGCCACTGCTGGCCACGAGCTATTGTCTTTCATGGATGGGTACTCTGGATATAATCAAATTCCGCTTCATTCGGATGATCAAGAGAAGACATGTTTTGTGACTAGCCGAGGTCTCTACTGCTACAATGTAATGCCATTCGGCCTCAAAAATGCTGGTTCTACCTATCAAAGGTTAGTCACAAAAATGTTCGAAGATCAGATCGGTCGCAACATCGAAGTCTACGTCGATGATCTCCTCACCAAGAGCTCCACTAGAGGGAAGCATCTATATGATCTGGCGGAAACCTTTCAAGTCCTTCGAAAGTATCGTATGAAGCTCAATCCGGCCAAGTGCGCTTTTGGAGTTCAATCGGGCAAATTTCTGGGTTACCTTGTGACCAGAAGAGGTATTGAGGCCAATCCCGACCAGATTCGAGCAATCCTCGACATGCCATCACCTATCAATCGGAAGGACGTGCAACGTCTCACTGGAAGACTTGCCGCTCTCAATCGATTCATCTTAAAGTCCTCCGATAAGTGTAAACCACTCTTCGACAAACTACGTAAGGCGGATACATCAGGATGGAGTCCAGTTTGTGAAGAAGCCTTCCAAAGCATCAAGAAATATCTGGTGCAAGCTCCTATCCTGACTGCTCCACTGCCAAAAGAAGACTTGTGGCTTTATCTCGCCGTCACCAATCAAGCAATCAGTGCAGTCCTAGTTAGTAGAAGAGGTGGTATCGAACATCTAGTCTATTATATCAGCCACACTCTTCTTCCAGCTGAAACTCACTATTCAAAAACTAAGAAGGTCATTCTGGCCTTGCTCACTACATCGCGTCGTCTCCAACCTTACTTCGTCTCCCACCAGATCACTGTTATTTCAGAACACCCACTCAAAGATATTGTCAACAAAGCTGGATGAGCTGGTCGAATGACCAAATGGGTGATCGAAATGAGTGCTCTGGGGATTCAGTTCGAATCTTCCACTTCTATCAAAGGTCAAGCTGTTGCTGATTTTCTAGCTGACTTTCCAGTAGAAGACCCCATAATATGGGAGGAAGATATCGATATGCGTCTTGAAGATGAAGACGAGCCTCCATCTAATACAACTGCTAAAATAGATCCAAGCCTTGAGGCTCCTGCCACAACTCCTCCATGGAAGCTTTACACTGATGGAGCTTCAAGTGCGATCGGTTCGGGAACTGGGATAGTCTTAGTGTCCCCCGAACTTGATCATCTACAGAAGGCCACTCTCCTAGGTTTTAACGCCACCAACAACGAATCCGAATACGAAGCACTTATTTTCGGACTCGAAATGGCAGAATCCCTGGGGGTAGATCGAATCATCGTCTACAGCGACTCCCAGTTGATCATAAGGCAAATCAATAGAGAGTACACAGCTCGTGAAGAAAGAATGCAACTCTATTTGGCCTTAGTACGACATCTTCAACAGCGTTTTACTAATGCCAAATTCATTCAAATCCCAAGAGCAGAGAACCGAGAAGCAGATGCCTTAGCCAATGCTGCCTCAGTTCTTGGAGACTCACTCGGAGGAAGGCAGATACAGATTGATTATCAAAAAGTGCCCAAGACCATCCCCGATCAACAGATCCTTGCTACTACAAAGAGATTTGGGGGTGGAGATCAAATGGTATTGAACCTCACTACTACAAGTGAGCCTGAAGACTGGAGACGATCAATCTTTGATTTCTTCAAGCATGGCAAAATGCCGGAAGATCCAAATCAAGCCCGAAGACTTCAAAGGAAGCTCCCCTGCTACACTCTTCAAGGAGAAGATCTATATTTCAAATCTCATAACGGGATATTGCTCAAGTGCCTTGGCCCAGAGCAAGCAAAAGCAATCTTGATTGATATCCACTCTAGAGCTTGTGGAAATCATTCAGGAGGAAGATCTCTTGAAGCCAAGACAAAGCTACAAGGTTACTATTGGCCAATGATGGCAAGGGATGCTCAGCAAGTTGTTCAGAGATGCGAGCCATGCCAACGACACGCTCAAGCTATCCATCTCCCTGCAGATGAGCTTCATCAACTATCAAGTCCATGGCCTTTCCATCAGTGGGGGTTAGACTTCTTGGGTCCTTTCCCACTAACTCCAAGCAAGAAGAGATATCTACTGCTGGCCATAAATTACTTCACCAAATGGGTTGAAGCTGTGCCACTCTTCCGAGAGACTGGCGACGAAGTGATCAAATTCATTCGGCACAACATCTTCTCAAGGTTTGGTATACCTCAAGTTCTTATTGCTGACAATGGAGCTCAATTTGACTCCGACAAGTTCCGAGAGTTCTGTCTGAACAACGATATCAAGCTATTCTATTCAACTCCTAGATATCCTCAATGCAATGGTCAAGCTGAAGCCTCAAATAGAGCTATTCTTGGTATACTCAAGAAGAAACTCAACGACAAGAAAGGATTATGGGAACAGGTCCTACCTGAAGTTCTTTGGGGGTATCGCACAACTCCGAGAAGATCAGCAGGGTTCTCACCCTTTCGTCTAATATATGGATCGGAAGCAGTACTCCCAACAGGAAACATATCAAGTACTCTGAAGACCAGGGCAGTTGAAGAAGGAATCAACGAAGAGCTTCGGATCAATGATCTAGACTTCTCTGAAGAAATACGAGACCAAGCTTCCCTTCGTGTGGCCAAGTACCAACAGAAGATCAAACGAGCCTACGACGAGAAAATCTACAAAAGACAGTTCCCAGTAGGCAGTCTAGTTCTCAGAGCAGTTTTCTACAACACCAAAGAGCACAGCAGTGGGAAGCTTGCTCCCAACTGGGAAGGTCCATATATCGTTGAATCAGTAGGAGGCAAAGGTTCTTCCAGACTGATCTCACCAGAAGGAAATAGATTGCCTCGAGCTTGGAATTCTAGACACCTCAAGTTGTTCTATCCATGATGTAAATTCTGTGATGAATAAAGTTCTCTTTCAAATGTTCAGATGTGCAAGTGTTCAGCTTTTTAATTCAAGTTCTGAAGCAATTTCAAAATTATCCATATTCAAGTTACTAGGTCTTTTAACAAGTTTGAGTGTTAGAGTTGCGACTCAACCCCTTACTAGCAAATGTTAAACTGACCCTCGATTTCAACATTCAATTTCAATCAAATTCTATATCGTCTAACAGGTTTGGGTGCTTGAGTTGCGACTCAACCCCTCACATACAAGTGTTACACGAATTCAAATTCAAAGTTCAAGTTACAACAAGTTTGGGTAATCGAGTTGCGACTCGACCCCTTATATTCAAAAGATTGTATCTATTATCCAGAACATGATGTTCAAAGGCATTCAACTCAAGAGACATCCAACTTTCAAACACCAAAAAGATTTCTATTATTATCAAAATTTGCCAAGTACAGGAGTGAACTACTATATATCAAGAGTTTACAAGTATAAACAATAAAGAAAAAGGCAGAAATACATCAGGGCTTGGCTACACTGGGAGCGCGTGACTTCTCTCCATCAGACCCGCCACGAGCCTTGCTCGCAGCCGAAGCTTTAGAAGATCTGGCACTGCTGACATGTACCCTAAGTGCCTCTGCCGCCTTCTCTGCTATTTCCCTGTAGCTCTTGCACTCACTCTGTGCATGCTCCAACTCTTTCTTGAGAGTTTCCTCCTTAGCTGCTGAAGTGGCATCCTTCGCAGCAAGTTGAGCCTCCAGCTCCTTTATCCGAGCCACACGATCGAAGCCCAAGTTCTCTATCCTG